>JARNME010000147.1:0-211025 GCA_030179655.1 Scaptomyza flava | reverse complement strand
CATTCTGCGCGTAACTGCGCGTAACTGACGAACAGAAACCAAAACTTGTCTTCCACAGAAACTTCTCTGTAGTCTTGCACACCAGACATGATTGGAAAACAAAATCAATATCTCTACCCAGTGGATCACAAACGTGGTACACTGACGGGTCAAAACTGGAAAACGGCGACACCGGGGCTGGTATTTTTGGACCAAGGTTCAACAAGTCCATAGCCATGGGAAAGTCTCCAACCATTTTCCAAGCAGAGATATACGCTATAGAAATCTGTGCTCGTGAATGCCTTCGCAGGAAAATGCAAGGTGCACGGATTTACATCTTCTCTGACAGTCAGGCGGCGCTCATAGCGCTAAGATCCTTCACGATCTCCTCCAGACTTGTAGAGAACTGTTTCCAGCAGCTGAACGCCCTTGCCTCAAAAACATCTTAACGATGGGCTGGGTGCCGGGGCATGAAGGCCACATAGGAAACGAGGTAGCAGACTCCCTAGCAAAACGCGGGGCGATGTCACCACTAATCGGCCCTGAACCGTTCTGTGGACTCTCGAAAGGACACAAAAGAGAACTGGTCAGGAAATGGGAGGAAAAGGAAATAAGTCGCCACTGGACCGACAGTGCAGGGCTGAGACAAGCCAAACAATTCTCTTCCCCCAGATGACGCGATCAAAACGCATCATCAATCTAAAGAAGAACGAAATACGTATTCTAACAGGCTACCTAACGGGTCATTGCAACCTAAGGTATCACCTTAAGAAATTAAAACTTTCAGAAATCGACACATGCAGATTCTGTGAGATGGAGCCTGAAACATCAGAACATATTCTATGTGAATGCCCCTCGCTAAGCAGACGTCGACTTCTACAACTAGGAGGTGAACTCATTCCCCCCTACAGGATATGGGAACATATAGACCCTACCAAAGTGCTCTCTTTTATTAGAAGCCTTGGTATAGAGGCTCTACCCTAATTCCTACAGGCCGGCACAAAAGACCTAACATCTGGTCGCAGTGCAGCAAGGCCCTGGTAATAATAATAATAATAACTGCTTACGTGCTCATCAAACGTGAGTGTGATGATCAGCAGGTTGTCCAGATATACAAACACACAGTTTGCAGACGCTGTAGTATCACCCTATCCAGCAACCGACACAGCCGTTGAGCAGCATTACACAGTCCGAAAGTCCAACTCGATCTGCCAGAAGGCGTGTTTAAGATCCACACTGCTGATAAGGATGGTGTCATCTACGCGGCTGAGGATGGACTCAATGTTTTGCAGTGGGTACGCATCCTTCACTTTCACGTCTTTGAGCTTGCGCGCGTCTAAGCACACGTCACCCTGTTGCTCCACGGACTCTCGCTCGGCTCGATGACTCCAAGTCGCAAAATCTCGTCCACCTTCTCAAACAAAAGCTGTTGAACCGCCGGTGACACGGGGTTAAAACGCTCTTCCTTCTACCAGGGTGTGGAAATCTCGCAACACATCTCATGCACCAGTTCCGGTTGCAGGGCTCTATTGTCGAACCAGCGATCCTGTGCTGCTGGTGGCTCCTTAGGTGGGATATTCTGCTGCGTAGGAGGGCGTGCCGTCTTTTGCGCTTCCTTCGGACCGGACAGTTGGGTACACAGGCTGCTGTTCCTGATTGCCTGCATATATTCCAGCATCTCTCTTTTGTGCTGGGCTTGGATTTCAGCCATGTTGGTGGCCATAGCTGCCTGGAAAGTGTCACGGGCCTCCGACAGCGCTAGGGTAATGGCTGTTCTCAATTCACTTTGCAAATCCAGTGGCACTTGCTGTTGTTGTGGCATATTGATTTTTGATTTGAATCTAACTTTTCTATCGTTTCTTTCCAATAACTACAAGCAATATATATAAACGGGATGAGACGAACATGGAACATGATACGGTTACGGTAAGTGTTGTGTGTCTACATTGGACCTAATCCTAAAATTGTCCTATTCCTATATCACAGTTGAAACTACTCACTAAACACGGACAGGGACTGACTGGAAACACTGAAACACCGGTCCTGAAGGACATGACATGGACCATATGCTTAGACCCATGTACACATAAGTATACGGTAAGAAACAATTGATTACACATGTTCAAAAATGTACATTTACCTACTATTCCCCAGATCTCTGACATCTGCGGCGATCAATGCCAAAACAATACACAACCAAAAGTCCACAAATCTACAAATTGAACAGCTCGTTCTTGAAAAGCGGCGGTTACGACGTGACTAGCAATCGAACAGATCGCCATCGGCAAAGCAAAAACTAATAGACGCCACACGTAAACTCACCAAAGCGTTAAAAATCGAGGATGAACGCGCTCAACGCCGTTACATCGAGCAATTATCAACCACCAGTACGAAAAACTCATTGTGGAGAGCTCACCCAACTTTAAGCTCCCCAACAGAAACAGTAATGCCTATAAGAAAGGCCCGCATCGATGAAGAAAGAGCTAACACATTTGCTACTCATCTCCAAAAAGTGTTCCAACTCAACCATAAAACAAATAAGTTTGCACTACCGACTGCTTCAAACGGCTCTCAGCTTCAACTTGATGCAATCGAGTTTCGCCCGAATGAAATCGATAGAATCATTAAAGAGCAATTGAACCCAAACAAATCTCCAGGAGGTGACCAAATAACCCCAAAGATGATTATTGAGCTTCCTTACTGTGCGATCTGCATAGGTGCCCAGGTCTTCAATACTATCACCAAACTTGGCCACTATCCTGACAGATGGAAAAAGTCAATCATCATTATGATACCAAAGCCTGGAAAAGATCACACAGTTCCCACGTCGTATAGACCTATAAACTTATTATCGTGTCTATCAAAACTTTTTGAAAAATGTTTGCTGTCCCGGATAAATCCATTCCTGAATCTTCATAACATAATCCCATTACACCAATTTGGCTTTCGTGAAAAGCATGGAACAATTGAGCAGGTAAACAGAATAACATCAGAGATACGAAGCGCGTTCGAAAATAGAGAATACTGCACTGCAATATTTCTGCATGTTTCTCAGGCATTCGAAAAAGTTTGGTTGGAAGGTCTAATGCATAAGATCAAAACAATGCTCCCAAACAACACACATAAGCTGTTTAAGTCGTACCTCTACAACAGGAAGTTCGCAGTAAGATATAACACTGCAATGCCTGACGAACACGTGCTATTCACAGCAGACATCTCAATAAATAGCCGATTGACAACATCTACCTTTTCTGATGATACAGCAATTCTCAGCCAATCCAGATGCCCAATACAAGCAACAGCGCAAGTAGCCCTTCATCTGGTTAACGTGGAAAAATGGTTTTAAGATTGACGAATTAAGGTAAACGAACAAAAATGTAAGCAAGTAACTTTCCACCCTTGACAGGCAAGATTGTCCACCACTCAAAAGAAACAATACAACTCTGTGAGGTAGGCCAAATGCCGGCCTTCCCACAATTCATTTATTGAACCATTATCATTATTTTGATCGTTTCACACTATTGTTATTATTATTTCGACCATAAATATTTTAAGACAAATGCGAAATATTATGAAGCAAATATTAAAGGAGTAAATGCAATGTAAACGTTTACAGATCTTAAGTTTAACATAAGAATGGAACGGTGAAGGGCACAGAATAAGCATAGCATAAAATAACTTAAGAGAGCAGCGCAAGAAGAACGGAGGTCGTGTGCGCACTCACACAATCCAAATGTCGCGACCCACGATCGGGATGTCACGACCCACAAAATGCGAAAAGGGCACGCTCAGGCCGAGCGCGAGACGATGAAATCAGTCGAGAAGCACAAGTGAATGCGAACGGACGTGACCGCGGTTGGCCCAAGAGAAGAGTATAACAAGTAAAGACAAGTACAGGGACAGAGACATTTTAACCGATTTGGACGAAATTTTCAGTAAAGTTTTATCGTTCCCATTACTTTAACACTCATTTTTACATTTTCCAAATTCGATATTTTTTGTTATCGATGTGATCCATGTGTACATCGGAAACCAGAATAGTTATCGATAATTTGAAGAAAACTTGTTCTGCTTATGGTGTAGGAGAACTTATATCCAAAATCTGAAGTCTCTAGCTCTTGTAGTCTCTGAGATCCACGCGTTCATACAGACGGACAGACCAACGGACAGACGGACATGGCTATATCGTCTCGGCTGTTGATGCTGATCAATAATATCTATACTTTATGGGGTCGGAGATGCTTCCTTCTGCCCTTTACATACTTTTGCACAAAACCAATACATCCTTTTTTACCCATTTTATGGGTTAAGGGTATAAAAACACTCACCACAAATTATTTGCCTCCAAGAAACCCACCATAAGAACACAAACCCCCCATCCCCGTTCCAATAACTTACCAAATCTACATCAATACCGCCACCAACCGATTTTGGCATAAAAAAAAAACTTGCAGCAACTGCGAAGGCAAGCACACAGCCAATTACAGAGGCTGCCAAGTCTGCAAGGAACTTAAAAACCGTATCCATCATCGTTTTACCACTGTATGCTCACAACACGCACCGATTACCTTCACTCTATCGAAAACAACCCAGACGTCTTCTTTTCGTCTGCAGCCAGATCCTCACTTGTCCCCGAATTCTCAACCAATAACGCAACTTATGCAAGCGTCCTAAGATCTGTACTGCATTTACACAAACCGTATTTACAACCAAAACAAGTGAGCACAAACGCTGCACAGGAGCAGCAACAAAGCAACCTAGAAGTGCTCGTATGTAACTTCCGCAGAGCATGTACGAGTTTATATCATTCATGAAAACAAGTATGCAAAAACTAATGCGTAATCAACATCTTTTGATACAAATGCTTGTATCACAACAGTCAAAATAATCAATGGCTGCGATACGAGTATCTAAGTGGAACGCTAATGGCGTCTCACAGCAAAAACTTGAATGAGCTCAATTCCTTCTCGATGAGCACATCGACGTAATGCTATTTCTCGAAACACACCTTACAAACAAATATAACGTTAACAAAATTGGATACTTATCCTACGGTACAAATCATCCCGATGGTAAGGCACAGGTTGGAAGTGGTATTTTGATCAGAAGCCGCCTCAAGCACCACTACTATAAAGAGTTTGCTGAAAACTTTATACAGGCCACATCTCTAAAAATACATTTGGACAGTGGGAACCAAATTACTCTAGCCGACAGAACCCAAAAAACTTCCCGATCTGATTGACTTTGCAGCTACCTAAAACATTTCGCGTAGAATGATAGGTGCAGAGTGCCTTTCGGATCTATCATCCGATCACTTGCCAGTACAAATAAACCTGCAACGACACCCTGAATTCATAAATCGACCCGGTTAGTTAACTTCACATAATGAGTTAACTTTATATAGTTTTGTTAACACTCTGTAGACGGTCTTCGTCGCCGCAGCTCGCACCGCAGCGACTCAAACGCCAAAAACAATACACAACCAAAAGTCAACAAATCTACAAATTGAACAGCTCGTTCTTGAAAAGCGGCGGTTACGACGTGACTAGCAATCGAACAGATCGCCATCGGCAAAGCAAAAACTAAAAGACGCCACACGTAAACTCACCAAAGCGTTAAAAATCGAGGACGAACGCGCTCAACGCCGTTACATCGAGCAATTATCAACCACCAGTACGAAAAACTCATTGTGGAGAGCTCACCCAACTTTAAGCTCCCCAACAGAAACAGTAATGCCTATAAGAAAGGCCCGCATCGATGAAGAAAGAGCTAACACATTTGCTACTCATCTCCAAAAAGTGTTCCAACTCAACCATAAAACAAATAAGTTTGCACTACCGACTGCTTCAAACGGCTCTCAGCTTCAACTTGATGCAATCGAGTTTCGCCCGAATGAAATCGATAAAATCATTAAAGAGCAATTGAACCCAAACAAATCTCCAGGAGGTGACCAAATAACCCCAAAGATGATTATTGAGCTTCCTTACTGTGCGATCTGCATAGGTGCCCAGGTCTTCAATACTATCACCAAACTTGGCCACTATCCTGACAGATGGAAAAAGTCAATCATCATTATGATACCAAAGCCTGGAAAAGATCACACAGTTCCCACGTCGTATAGACCTATAAACTTATTATCGTGTCTATCAAAACTTTTTGAAAAATGTTTGCTGTCCCTGATAAATCCATTCCTGAATCTTCATAACATAATCCCATTACACCAATTTGGCTTTCGTGAAAAGCATGGCACAATTGAGCAGGTAAACAGAATAACATCAGAGATACGAAGTGCGTTCGAAAATGGAGAATACTGCACTGCAATATTTCTGCATGTTTCTCAGGCATTCGAAAAAGTTTGGTTGGAAGGTCTAATGCATAAGATCAAAACAATGCTCCCAAACAACACACATAAGCTGTTTAAGTCGTCCCTCTACAACAGGAAGTTCGCAGTAAGATATAACACTGCAATGCCTGACGAACACGTGCTATTCACAGCAGACATCTCAATAAATAGCCGATTGACAACATCTACCTTTGCTGATGATACAGCAATTCTCAGCCAATCCAGATGCCCAATACAAGCAACAGCGCAAGTAGCCCTTCATCTGGTTAACGTGGAAAAATGGTTTTAAGATTGACGAATTAAGGTAAACGAACAAAAATGTAAGCAAGTAACTTTCCACCCTTGACAGGCAAGATTGTCCACCGCTCAAAAGAAACAATACAACTCTGTGAGGTAGGCCAAATGCCGGCCTTCCCACAATTCATTTATTGAACCATTATCATTATTTTGATCGTTTCACACTATTGTTATTATTATTTCGACCATAAATATTTTAAGACATATGCGAAATATTATGAAGCAAATATTAAAGGAGTAAATGCAATGTCAACGTTAACAGATCTTAAGTTTAACATAAGAATGGAACGGTGAAGGGCTGTAGCATATCTACCCTACCATAATCATAAATCAAAGGGTATATCAATAAGTTAATGCATTGTGACACTTTGTCATAATGAATATAAATATACAAAGCCCTAAAGTACATTAGAAGACCACTCATAATTACATAAACATTCCAGCGCACAAGCAATACGATCCATCGCTTATATACAAGCCGATCGCGGCGCGTGAGAATGCTGAGCATTCACTTTGCAGTTCAAGTGGTCAAAGCATACCCAACATATACATGCCTTCTGCATACATATGTATATGCTAACATATATAGTTATAAGCATTGCATGTATCGGCTTAGCTGAAGCCAACGTTAACATATAAGATTCAGTCTCAATAAATGACGAGAACGGAGCAGACGCTCCTTTAAATAACAACTCTAGAAGAACTTATTATTAATAAAGAATTTATTACATGGCGACCGTGACAGCGGTCTGCTGTCTAAAAACAAAAATATATAAAATAAAAGAAATAAAACAGCAAGAACAACAACATAGTGGAAAACAAGTTGTTACTCATTAGTGATAATTACAAGTGAACATTGACACAAAAAAAAAAAAAGTGTGATATCAAATGTATCATAAAACAAAAAAAATTTTTTAAAAAATTGAGAAACTAAAAAACAAAACCGAAACAAAGTGAAAATAAAAATGATTGATAAAAAACTATGAAATCAGTATGACTTTTAAGTGGCCGCTCAAAGTGTTTTAATAAAAAAAAAAAAAAAGATATATGCCTGCGCAGCCAGCACCGGCAACTGAACGAGACAACGTGGGATAACCAAATTTATAACAACGGAATCTCCGAAACCCATTTGGAAATCATAGCGAGCGAAACCGAAATAATGAGGACACCATGGAACAACAAAAACTAAATAAAGCTGATGAGTGAAGAACCAAATTTCGAGACAGCTGTTCCTATCGAACAAAGGGATTTGCCAACATTGCAAGAGGCCTTGCAGGCAAATCCAACCGATGGACCACGCCCACTCACAATAGCTGAGTACCGGGCTCGACAGGAAAAAAGAAAATTCCTAAGCACAAAAGGAGTGGAAAAAGAGTTAAGCTCTTGCAACAACGTCGACTGGTCAAGGAAATGATCAGAATTGCAAAAGACGCATCAGACATACAACGCTACACAGAGCGTCTGGACGACATAGAAGAAACAACGCAAACGGGCTGCATAATAGCGAATGCCCCAATTTGCCTTAATATTAAGACCTAATCTCAAGCCTATGCGGGAAACCGCTGCTTGAAAAATACTAATAACTGTTAGGCTTTAACTAACAAATGTGGTTGGAGAATTTTTTTAATGAAATGTATATCGAATTGTGAGCCAACCACATTAAATAACAACTAATATTTTCACCATTTAAACCATTTTTACAAATGACAAATTTTTTTTTATATAAAAAAAAAATATTATCACCTCAAATTTTATTTTTGATTTTCAAAGAAGAAAATATTTTTCTTTCTTTAAGTAATCCCAAAATTAAAAATTATTCAAGATTAAATTTTTAATATAAAATAGGCATTTTTTTCCTTCATGAACATAAAAGAAAAATTTGTTCATTGAATATATAAAAATAGAAAAATTAAACAATGGGATGGTTTAGTGATTCAAGTGAGGCAAAAGACAATACTGCCAACGTTGTAAACAACGTCAAAATAATTGATCACACAGACGACATAAATCGTTATGGATCCTATTATTAATAATAACGATAGTGTTAGTTTTACAATTTCTGCTTACAATCTATGTTAGGCATAATAAACTTATAAAGAAAAGATACATGAGTAGGGCAAATAACTTAGATAGGATATAAAAAAAATGAATAAGGAAAAAATAGATCACGTTTACGAAAGGTTTCCAGATTTTCGCATTAATGCGATTAAAGTTTCACACTCGCATAAAGAATATATATCAGTATATCAGTTCGAGACTGATTATATAGAAACTTTCGGCGTAATCTGTAGCCCACTTATACACTGCGATAAAGCAGAAACGGCCATGGTACTTTCAACTTTACCATATTTCAGAGTAAAACTAATAGAAGAAGAAAATCAATATTTAGGTATAGCAGCTATATGGTATGTACGCTTACAAAATAAGAAAATTCCAATAAAGAATGGAATGGAACGAAATTGCGAAACAGATAAACGCATTTCGTTCCAAATTGAAAAATCTTATAAATGCATCAATAAAGATGGAATTATAAAAGAGGAAACACTAAAAAACCATATAGAAATATTAGTAAGTGAATACAATAATATAGTTACCTTAGTAAGCAGTTATGAGAATAAATTCACATCTGAGCACAATATTAAATGTAAAAGAGTATTTAAATCTCTAAACACAAGGTTGATTACTGTGAGCAATAGGCGACATATTCAGATAAACGTGCCAGAAAATTTAAATCAATTGGCGGAGTTCGATCCCGACCAATTAAACGAATTGAACGCATCAATTCAACCAAGCGACGCTGAATCTGATAGTGACATTGAAACACTAGAGGAAAGCGACCCAATCGAGACAAAACCGGAAGCGGTAACAATTTCTGAAATGGCAGAAACAGTTGTAGAATTTATCAAGCTAGCCACATCTCTAATACCAGAGTTTGACGGTAAGCCGGAAAATCTACAAAGTTTTCTAGATTCTTTGAATCTATTAGAAACCTTAAAAAGCACACATGAGCAAACAGCCATAAGCCTTATAAAAACAAAGCTAAAAGGCCATGCGAGAAATCTAATAAGTAATGAGCAGACAATTGCTACGATCATTACGCAACTATCCATAGCAGTAAAAGGAGAATCGGTAGCAGTTGTATCTGCTAAGCTTCTTAATCTGAAACAGAAAAATAAAACGGCTAACCAATACACCCAAGAGGTGGAAAAACTGACAAAGGCCCTTGAAGGCGCCTATATCAGTGAAGGTCTAAGCCAACCACTTGCAAACAAATACAGCACTACAACAGCTGTAAAAGCTATGACCCAAAATTCAATTGATTAGGTAAAACTTATCATGCAGGCAGGCACATTCACAAATATGAATGATGCCGTTTCTAAATTTATCA
Organism: Scaptomyza flava; assembly: GCA_030179655.1. NCBI lineage: Eukaryota > Metazoa > Arthropoda > Insecta > Diptera > Drosophilidae > Scaptomyza > Scaptomyza flava. The sequence goes on along the minus strand of JARNME010000147.1, from coordinate 201,018 downwards.
ATAGTTGCACGGAGATAACAGGTCAAAGTAACACTGTCCTGTAATATCGACGCGGTGCAAACAACAATAATAGAGGAGGCCGAGGTTATAATCGTGGCAGAAATTACAACCACAACAATTACAATCGAGGCGGTTATAACAACAACAACAATAACTACAATAACCGTGGAGGAAGACGAGGTCAATATCGAGGAAGAGGCCGAGGTAATTCCAACCAATATAATAACAGTAACAATGTGAGAGTGGCTCAAAATACGCCGGAAAACCCGTAGAACCCTTTAGGAAACAACCAGTAAATGCAAAGGTTCATTCCATCAATTACAGTCTTAATATATTTGTTACTTTTTATTATCATTCAACTGAAAATAAACTCACATTCCTAATAGATACTGGTGCAGATATTTCACGTTTAAAAATAAATTCAGATAATTTCAAAATTCAAGAAGAAAAATTATAAACATCCAAGGCATAGGCCAAGGTGTAATAAAATCTCAAGGAACAACTTCAATAGAACTTCAATCAACAAAATATATTATTCCACACGAATTTCATTTAGTAGATTCAGATTTTTCCATACCGTGTGACGGAATAATAGGCATTGATTTTATTAAAAATTCAATTGTCAATTAGATTTCAAACCAAGTGAAGACTGGTTAATAATTAGACCCCAAAATTTAAACTATCCTATTTATGTTCCGATAACATATAGTACTGGCAACAATACAGTTCTTCTGCCAGCCAGATCCCAAGTAATTCGATAAATAGACATTCATACAGTAAATGACTGTATATTTATTCCTAATCAAGAAATACATAATGGAATTTATGTTGCCAAATTCGGAAGAAAAAAATGGCGATTAGTAATTGACTATCGCCAAATCAATAAAAATTACTTTCTGATAAATTCCCGCTCCCCAGAATTGATGATATTCTAGACCAACTGGGCAGAGCTAAATACTTTTCATGCCTTGACTTAATGTCAGGTTTCCACCAAATTGAACTTGAAGAAATTCAAGAAATATTACATCCTTTTCAACAAGCAATGGCTCATATCGCTTCACGCGATTACCTTTTGGTCTTAAAATAGCACCAAATTCATTTCAGAGAATGATGACCATAGCATTCTCGGGTTTAGAACCCTCCCAGGCATTCCTTTATTACCGATGACTTAATGGTGATAGGATGTTCCGAAAAACACATGATTAGAAACTTAACTGATGTTTTTAATATATGTAGGAAATATAACCTAAAATTAAATCCAGAAAAATGTTCATTTTTCATGCACGAAGTGAAATTTTTAGGTCACAAATGCACAGACAAAGGAGTATTGCCAGATGACAAAAAGTATGACGTCATCAAAAAATTATCCTGTCCCTCATGATGCGGACAGCATGTAGCATTCTGCATTATTATCGTCGATTTATAGAAAACTTCGCTGATTATTCGTTCCTTTTGAATGGTCAAATAAATGCCAGAACGCATTCAAATACCTCAAAGAAAAGCTTATGCACCCCACATTATTACAATATCCTGATTTTCGCAAAGAATTTTGCATAATAACAGATGCTAGTAAACAAGCTTGCGGAGCGGTTCTAACTCAGAACCGTGACGGGATTCAGCTCCCAATAGCTTATGCATCTCGTTCATTTACAAAAGGGGAAAGCAATAAAAGCAGACGTAGCAGACGCACTTTCTCGTATTAATATAAAAGAACTCAAAGACATGCAACATAAAGTCCTGAAAGTCACTACCAGGCGACAAAGTAGACAAAATAAAACTGTACAGTAGAAAATTATGAGCTTCTGCCAAGGCAAAGTCATAATAATGTATCTAAGCCCAACGTACATGAAGTCATTACAAATGATGAAGTACGAAAAGTAGTGACCTTGCTCATAACAGAATCTAACTGTTTATTAAACGTGGAAATAAAATTATCGCAAGAATTGAAGTTAGCGATTTATATACTAATGGAATTCTCGACTTAGGTCAGCTCTTCCAAGGCTTGAAAAAGAGGCCGGTATATTAAAAATCAGCCAACTCAAAGTGGCACCGAGCGAAGAGATCTTTGAATCAGTTTCAATAGATTCTTTCAAAAATATGGGCGATAAAATATTAAAATCCTTAAGAGTAGCGCTACTCCAGCCGGTGAACCAAATAAAAAATGAAAAAGAGATACAACAAATCCTGTCTACATACCATGACGACCCAATTCAAGGAGGTCATAGCGGCATAACAAGAACTCTAGCAAAATAAAAAGACACTACTACTGGAAAAATATGACACGTCACATAAAAGAGTACGTACGTAGATGTCAAAAATGCCAAATGTCTAAGACAATGACACACAAAAACTCCATTGACTCTCACAGAAACACCTGTAAATGCTTTCGACATAGTGCTAGTGGATACAGTTGGTCCGCTACCTAGATCGGAAAATGGTAATGAATACATAGTCACATTAATATGTGACCTTACAAAATATTTAGTAACTATTCCAATAAAAAGCAAAAGCGCAAATAATGTCGCAAAAGCTATATTCGAAAATTTCATACTCAAGTTCGGTCCAATGAAGACGTTCATTTCGGACATGGGAACAGAGTATAAAACCAGATTTTAACTGATTTATGCAAGTATATGAAGATTGAGAATCTCACCTCTACTGTGTATCATCATCAACATTAGGGACACCAGAACGAAGTCATCGAACATTTAATGAATACATTCGTTCATACATCTCTGCAGACAAAACTGATTGGGATGTCTGGATTCAATATTTCACTTATTGCTTCAACACGACACCATCAGCAACGCATGAGTATTGTCCATACGAACTAGTATTTGGAAGACTACCAAAACAGTTCATAGATTTAAACAAAACTAATTACATAGATCCTATTTATAATTTAGATGACTATTCTAAGGAAATAAAGTTTAGATTAGAAATAGCATACAAAAGAGCTAGAATTATGTTAGAAAAGCCAAGGCTTATAGGAAATTAGCATATGATGAAAAAGCAAAAAATTTTGAATTAAAAGTAGGAGATAAAGTACTTATAAAAACGAAACAGGGCACAAATTAGACCCAGTATATTTAGGACCATTTATAGTAGAAAAAATAGAAGATAATGACAACATTTTATTAAAGACAGTAAAGATAAGAAACAAAAAGTACATAAGGATAGGCTAAAAATATATATTCAATGAAACGTTTCATAAAAAAATAAAAAAAAAAAAAGGTCTGATCAACCAAATAATAAATAAAAAAAAAAATAAAATTATTAAAAAAAAAAAAAAAATAAATAAAAAAAAAAAAAAAAAAATTTGTATATACTTCTAAGAAAATTAAGCATAAAATAAAACGTACATTCAAATATATTAAAGAAATAAATAAAAATTTGTCAATGAAAAAAAAAATATATATATAATATATAAAACCATGTTCAATACATAAATTATAATAAAAAACAATTAATTTCAAAAAAAAAAAAAAAAAAATTTAAATACAATATATTAACTATACACTAAATGACTACATGTATTACGTCATTTCTTTAAAAAGGGAGGTGTAGCATATCTACCCTACCATAATCATAATCAAAGGGTATATCAATAAGTTAATACATTGTGACACTTTGTCATAATGAATATAAATATACAAAGCCCTAAAGTACATTAGAAGACCACTCATAATTACATAAACATTCCAGCGCACAAGCAATACGATCCATCGCTTATATACAAGCCGATCGCGGTGCATGAGAATGCTGAGCATGCACTTTGCAGCTCAAGTGGTCAAAGCATACCCAACATATACATGCCTTCTGCATACATATGTATATGCTAACATATATAGTTATAAGCATTGCATGTATCGGCTTAGCTGAGCCAACGTTAACATATAAGATTCAGTCTCAATAAATGACGAGAACGGAGCAGACGCTCCTTTAAATAACAACTCTAGAAGAACTTATTATTAATAAAGAATTATTACAGGGCACAGAATAAGCATAGCATAAAATAACTTAAGAGAGCAGCGCAAGAAGAACGGAGGTCGTGTGTGCACTCACACAATCCAAATGTCGCGACCTACGATCGGGATGTCACGACCCACAAAATGCGAAATGGGCACGCTCAGGCCGAGCGCGAGACTATTAAATCAGTCGAGAAGCACAAGTGAATGCGAACGGACGTGACCGCGGTTGGCCCAAGAGAAGAGTTAAACAAGTAAAGACAAGTACAGGGACAGAGACATTTAGAAAATAGAGTTTGAGATTGGCGTGGACTAGATTCCCTCCTGGAAGTTAATTACAGCTCTAAGCGGAACTAAGCAACGTAAGCTACCAAATAGAAGTAAGAATTATTCCAAATCCTTGTGTCTATATTTCGCCCCGAGAGGCACTGAACGGTATACGCATACGCACGCGGTTATATATATATATATATATACGCATGCCTGATTGCCAGCCGTCGCGGAATTTTGACCCCGGTTAACGATGGACTAACTTGCCTCCAACTCGCGAATACGTTTCGGCAAATTTAAATATATCTTGTAACGTCAAACCTTGGCCGGACTGAGTCTCATACCCCGGCCAAAATCAATACTTTATAAGTGGCGCCCGAGCAGGGACGAATACGCGTAAGAGGAGTAGGGCAGTTTGGAGTTAAAAAATCCCAAAAAGAAAAGCATTACTACCAAGTGTTCGTGGAACGCGTAAATGGAAAGAAAAAAAAAAAACTGATTGTGTCTAGATCTTTTTTTGTGCAATTGTCGAATCGATAGCGAAAGTGACGGTGGAAACGGACACACTGATCGAAAAAACAGGAATCGCGCTTGTGCAAGGCGGCCGTCAACGCAGGCGTTAAGCAATAAAAAGTACAGCACACGCCGCTTAACCAAAAACTGTGAAGAACTGAGTAAAAGTCAAACGCAAATTTTCATATAAAAAAAAAGTAATTAAATGAAGCATAATAAAACAAGGAAAGTTTAAAAGAAACAAGAAAGAAGGCCTGCGTCGGGAGAGCCCGACTAGAAGATACTCTGAACCCAGTTGCAATGAATAAGTTACATTTAATTGACTTAGGTATACTGACTTAGCTTCAATCGATTAAATTCGATATCTCCGGTGTTTCTTAACTGATTTGAAAGAAATTTTCAGTAAAGTTCTATCGTTCCCATTACTTTAAACCCACATTTTTACATTTTCCAAATTCGATGTTATGTTGTTATCGATTTTATGAGTATATCGGAAACCAGAATAGTTATCGATAATTTGAAGCAGACTTGTTCTACTCATGGTATAGGAGGGCTTATATACAAAATCTGAAGTCTCTAGCTCTTGTAGTCTCTGAGATCCACGCGTTCATACAGACGGACAGACGGACGGACAGACGGACATGGCTATATCGTCCCGGCTGTTGATGCTGATCAATAATATATATACTTTATGGGGTCGGAGATGCTTCCTTCTGTCTGTTACATACTTGCACAAACCATTATACCCTTTTTTTACCCATTTTATGGGTTAAGGGTATAAAAAGTAATAAATAGTTTTTGGGAAAAATGAAATAAAATTAAAACTCAACGCTAGGTACCAGTTATACAAAACAATCAGAAAAATTTAACTAAACCTATAATGAGCGAGCCCAGGTATGCGTCACCGGAGGACTGCTGCAACCCGGGCGTAGGCGTGCGATGGGTGTACCACTGCCGCAAGGAGGAGCTAAGAAGATCGTACAGGAACTCGGCCTAGAAAAAATTGGAAAGGTAGAAGAATTTCGAAAGCGGGTATGTACGTTTATTAGAAGGGGTTTCATAACATGGCGACTTGGACCCGTCTGATAGAATGGGGGTTCCAGTTCACGAAAACATGCGAATCACCTGCTGCGAATAGCATTTCCGCCTGAAGGTTGCAACAGCGGCAGAAATCGGAGTCTGACCTGCTGACGATATCGCGGTCACTAGGGGGACTATTTCCACCGTTCATCCAGGCGCAGCAGAGGCCGCCAAAAGAGCAGGATGCTAAAATTGCAATTGCCCCTAGGGTGCGGGTAGTACCACTCACAACCTCGCCTGTAAATAATACCCAGGTGGGGCAGGTGGACTATAACCGGATTTGGACATTGGAATTAGATCGTATACTCAGGGCGATGAGCGAGGCGTTGACCGACATGGCGGCGTGCTGGTTCTCAACAAGTGAGCTTAGTGGCACGACCTCGATTTTTCGATTTTTACCCCCGCAATATTTTAACCGACTGCAAGATCAGATAAGGGACCGTTGGCAGCGAGTCGGGGAGGGTTACAAAGAGTACCTAGTCGATTTGAAGAGACTCATACGGCATGCCCGTTATAGAACCAACCAGCAGTTAGGTAGGGTATACGACAATCTGGCGGAGGAGTTCCGATTGTATATCCGTAGAAGGGACTTCTCAACGCTGGCAGATTTGACTCAAGCAGCCGCAGAGTATGAAAATATAACAGGTCCATGCCACGCTGAGGCAGGGTACAGCTAGTCGAGGGGGCCAGCATACCCGAGTAGGGTAGAAGGCGTGGACTCGCCTGCCAGTCAAAATAATCCATTCCGGAGCCCGCCAACCCAGCCGCCTTTGGCGAGGAACGAACCCTATCCACCCCGAACTAATAAAACGGAAGAAATTTCGAATGGAATAATAGGGCACGAACAGCGTAGGCCACACGAAGTCGGCAGGGTATGCTATAACTGCTCACAAGGAGGGCACTTTTCCAAAGAATGCCTAAACCCTAGAGTACAGCTTTGCAGGCAGTGTAGCAATCGGGGCTTGAGTAGTGGAGCATGTTGTGGGAAAAAAGCCGGAAACGAGCAGCGGTGTTATCCGGGTGGGTTGGATGGGCAGGGGCAGTCCCGGATTTAGATTACCCTCTTAAAGTCGAGAGGAACCGGATTCTCACCACGGTAAGGGTCGGGACACACACACACTGGTTCAACGACATCCATAAGAAAGGTGTTGCGAACAAGGAGGCGGATAAAGTCGAGGAAAGCCCGGCGTGAGAGAAAAAACGTGAAGAGTGTGGCTGCATCCCACTTTAAAGACGTCGAGGAAGACAAGCGAGAAGCATAAGGAGACGCTGTTACAGTCGCCAAGGAGCCATCATTGGGTCAACTAGGGAATGTGGGAGCGGAAGAATATCAGATAGGAGACCCCAAATCAGGCTCGAGATCAGAAGTAAGCTCCAAAGAAAAGCTAGAATGGCCAGCGGAATTGGAGCCAGCCATGCAGGAGTTTTTAAAATCGGAGCTACAGCTCTTTGAGGGACTGCAGGGTGTGTCCAATGGATCCGAACACCGGATCGTCATGAAGGACATCAATCCAATAAAGCAAAGGTATTACCCCAAGAACCCTGCGATGCAACGCGTGATCGACCAACAAATAGATGAGCTGATAGAAGCAGGAGCCACTGAACCGTCTCGGAGCTCGCACAGCGCCCCGATCGTACTTGTTCGGAAGAAAACGAACGAATAGAGGATGTGCGTGGACTGTAGGCAGCTCAACGCGCATTCTATCCCAGACGCGTACCCGGTGCCCCGAATCAATCATATTTTGGAATGACTGAGGCATGCACGCTATATATCAACGCTGGATTTGAAACACGGATATATATCACCATGGCGGCGGACGGTCGGGAGTGCACGGCATTCACGGTGCCCGGCCGAGGATTGTTCCACTAGAAAGTGATGCCGTTTGCATTGCACTCGGCTGGTGCAACATTTCAAAGAGCTTTGGACACGGTGATCGGACCGGACATGGAGCCCCACGCGTTCACCTTTCTGGAAGAAATCATCATGATAAGCACAACTAAGGAATAGCACAAGGCAAACCTGGGGAAGGTTTTCCGCCTGCTGAGGGTAGCGAATCTGAGGCTGAACAGGAAAAAGTGTTCGTTCTTCCAGTGGCAGCTGGTGTACCTAGACACCTAGTGAGCGACAAGGGAATCCAGACGGATCCATCGAAGGTGAACGCGAAATACAAGCTGAAATCCCCAACGAACATCAAGGAGCTCAGACGTTGCCTAGGGATGGCATCTTGACACGGCGATTCGTGCCCGATTTCACAACTGTGGTACAGCCGGTGCCAGACTTGTTAAAGCGCAAAACAGCAGGCGGCGTTGGACAGTCTCAGCCACTATCTAACAACAACCCCAGTCTAGGCATGTCTAGATTTCTCAGAAAGGCTTACACTACAGACGGATGCAAGCGACTACGGCCTCGGAGCAGTGCTGACCCAAATTATCGACCAGCAGGAGAAGGTGATAGCTTACGCGAGTCGAAAGTTAAACAAGGCGGAGGAGAAAGCCTGGCGACAGTGTGGTCGATCCGGAAGCTAAAGTGATATCTGGAGGGATTGAAGTGGTTAAACTCCATAGCAAGCCCGTCGGGAAGGATCGCACGCTGGGCGTTGGAGCTCAAACCATATCAATTTGACGTGCGATACAGGAAAGGGAAACTCAACCTAGTGGCAGTCGCATTTTCACGAGACCTGTTAGAGAAACTCCAGCAAGCCGTGGTTCAACAGTCACCGGGGAAATGGATTCAAGGAATAAGGTGAAAAATTGCAAAAGAACCAATCAAACACGCAGATTACGTCGAGGACAATGGACAGTTGTATCGCCACCTAGGTCACCAAGCAGACGATGAGGACTACATCCCATGGAAGCTCTGCGTCGACGAGGATCAAAGAAAGCGAGTGCTACAGGAAAGCCACGACGTGCCGACGGCAGGACATCAAGGGATCCGCAAAACAATCATGAGGTTGTCACAGCGCTACTATTGGCCGGGAATGTTCCGAGACGCAGCCAAGTACGTCAAGTGTTGTTGAAATTGCCAGATAATCAAGACGGAGCAAAGGTAGCCAGCCGGACATATGCTGACCCGCCAGTTGTCAGAGCCGATGGCCATCCTGTGCGCGGACTTTGTGGGCCCATTACCGCGTTCAAAGCAGGGCAATACGATGTTGTTGGTATTCCATGATGCATTTACCAAATGGGTGGAACTTATGCCCTTAAGACGAGCAACGGCAGCAACGCTACAAAAGGCCTACCGGTAACGAATCCTATGCCGGTTTGGAGTACCCAGGAAATTCGTATGCGACAACGCAGTGCAGTTCACGAGTCTGAATTTCAAAGCATTCTTGAATTCCCTAGGCGTAGAGATGGAACATACAGCCCCGTACTGCCCTCAAGAGAATCCAACGGAAAGAACAAATCGGACTGTGAAGACGATGATAGCGCAATATATATCTGGAAGACCAAGTTCGTGAGAAGAGCTGATTTCTGAAATCTCGTTGGATGTCAATTCTAGAATTGCAGACTCGACAGGTTTCTCTCCAGCGTTCCTAATGCAAGGAAGGGAGCCACGCCTGCCGGCAGCTCTGTTCGATGAAAAGACGCCAGGTACATGAAGCATTTCGCAAACGCCGGTAGAGAAAGCTGACCGGCTGAAAGAGGTGTTTGCAACGAGGTGATGCAACGAGCATCAGTACATCAAAGAAGGAACTATAACCTAAGGCGAAGAGAATGCCGCCCAAAAATTAACGAGTGGGTCCTACTGCGAACACACCAGCTATCCAAAGCGAGTGATGGATTTTCAGCGAAATTAGCCCTAAATTACGATGGACCATTCGATAAGAAATTCACATCGCCAAACGTCGTGCGCCTTACAAAGGAAGGACAGCGGAAGGGCCGGAACGCCAGCATATCGCAACTAAATCTGTTCCGACGTGAAAATGAGAATCTTGACACAAGCCGCCGGCAGGAAGTAAGGCCAAGCGAGAGCTGCTAGCCATATCCAAGAAACCACAAACGGGTTTTTTTCTCTTTTCTCTCATATTCCCTTCTCTCTCGCTAACAAACAACAATTATACCCACTATCGACAACACACCCACAAAATAGCATCGTAATAATTTAATTCCAACCTTTCTCAGTAGTTGAAGAAATATGGACGACAAAATTATCATTAGTAGCGATGACGTGTCGGTCGAAACTGTAGTAAAGGAATACGAGGACGGTACACACGGAGACGACCCGGAAGCTCATGCAGAACACCCCGACGACGAGAGCGACGATGACGGTCAGAATTGTGACGAGAAGCGGCTCCGAGTGCAACGATGAGGAGGAAGCCAACTCGCATAAGAGCGAGCACGACGTGGAGTTCCGTGTCGAAGATGATGAGAAGAGCGACGATTCCGAAAAGGTCAGAGATAAAAAAGGAGCGCACAATCGGTCGTGGGACTCACGGTGGGGCAACCCGCGATACCGACACACCTGGGAGTCGTCAGCTTTTAAATTCAAACACTGTGGACACACGGAGGTGTCGACGGCGGTCGTGGAAGGCGGGTGTATTTTGAAGGTAATAGAGTTGAACACCATAAAAGTAGAAATGCCACACGCAAGGGCTTCACAGCCGTGGGTAGAAGAACCGGCTTCACCACCGACTTTTCCAGCCTTAGAAGAAGGAAACGCTGAGGAGGGACCGACACAGGAGGTGCCGCAGACACCACCACCGCCGTTGAAGATAAGCCAAAAGGAACCCGAGGAGGCACAACAAAACACCCCAAACGCATTGGAGCCGATGGAGGAATTCGAAGGAATAGAAGGTAAGGAGCAGGCCTCGAGGCAGGATTGCTCGTAGAAGACATCCCGCCCAACAGCCAAGAAGCAAAAGCACAGGGAACGGGCTTGGACCCCTGGGACATCCTTAGTTTGTGGACGGCACTCCCAAACGAGTCGACATTGACGACGAAAGCCATAAAGTCCATCGAGGAGCAGTTAAAGAGGCGAGGGCGCAGAGGATGGCCTGACCAATTCACGATTTCTGTGGGGACGGACCAGTTTACCGTGACCAATACATTTATTGAAACAGTATTTTTATTATTTTTATCAATACACACTATTATTATTATTATTTCGACCATAAATATTTTAAGACAAATTAAAAATATGATTAAGCATATATTAATGGAGTAAATGCAATGTCAACGTTAACAGATCTTAAGTTTAACATAAGTATGGTACGGTGAAGGGCACAGAATAAGCATAGCATTAAATAATTTAAGAGAGCAGCGCAAAAAGAGCGGAGGTCGTGTGCGCACTCACACAATTCAAATGTCGCTACGATCGGGATGTCGCGACCCACAAAATGTGAAAAGGGCACGCTCAGGCCGAGCGCGAGACGATGAAATCAGTCGAGAAGCACAAGTGAATGCGAACGGACGTGACCGCAGGTGGCCCAAGAGAAGAGTAAAACAAGTAAAGACAAGTACAGGGACAGAGACATTTAGAAAATACAGTTTGAGATTGGCGTGGACTAGATTTCTCCCCTGGAAGTTAATTATAGCTCTTAGCGGAACTAAGCAACGTAAGCTACCAAATAGAAGTAAGAATTATTCCAAATCCTTGTGTCTTCAGTTAGCCCCAAGAGACGTACTGTGGCAATATTTCAGGATGTTTCTCAGGCATTCGACAAAGTTTGGTTGGAAGGTCTGATGCACAAGATCAAAACAATGCTCCCAAACAACACACATAAGCTGCTTAGGTCATACCCCTACCGCAGGAAGTTCGCAGTAATGGCCTGTACGCAGAAGCCTGTACAGCTCCCATACAGCAAAACTTTATATATAAAAAATGGTTTCGAACAGCGTCAGTACCGTACTTACATTTTAGGTATGCAGTTCTGTTTGCTACTGGTGGTACGTAGTGTTGAACAATGAAAATGTTAAAATGTTCTATTAAAATGTTTACGGCGTTCAAAAGCTTTCAGCAGCTATTTACGATTGTAAGCAAGTAAGAAAGCTCTAGTCGGGAGAGCCCGAGCAGAAGATACCCTGAACCCAGTTGCAATAAATTAAGTTTATGTAAGACTGTGGTATACTGACTTAGCCTCAATCGATTAAGTTCAATATATCCGGTGTTTCTCAACCGATTTGGACGAAATTTTCAGAAAAGTTCTATCATTATCCATTACTTCAACCCTCATTTTTAGATTTTCCAAATTCGATATTTTATTGCTATCGATATTATGTGTATATCGGAAACCAGAATAGTTATCGATAATTTGAAGCAAATTTGTCCTGCTCATGGTATAGGAGAACTTATATCCCAAATCTGAAATCTCTAGCTCTTGTAGTCTCTGAGATCCACGCGTTCATACAGACGGACAGACGGACGGACGGACGGATGACGGACATGGTTTCGGTTATGTATAGCATAATCTTTGGTTATCTCAGCTTTGCCCATCAAAAATGAGTCCACTAAAATGGTTTTTAGTTTTGCAGCGGTGAGTACAGGCCTTAATATGTAACACTGCAATGTCTGACGAACTTAGTATTGAAGCTGATGTTCCAGAGGGCAGCGTACTTGGACCAACACTGTACGTGCTTTTCACAACAGACATCTCAATAAGTAGCCGATTGACAATATCTTCCTTTGCTGTTGATACAGCGCAACTAGCCCTTCATCTGGTTAACGTGAAAAATGGTTATCATATTGGCGAATCAAGGTAAACGAACAAAAATGTAAGCAAGTAACTTTCACCCTTAACAGGCAAGATTGTCCACTGCTCAAGTGAAACAACACAACACTTCCAAAAGCAAACGATGTAACGTATCTGGGCGTACACTTAGACGGAAGACTTACATGGCGGCGACACATTGAAGCTAAAAGAACACATCTCAAACTGAAAGCCAATAGCCTCCATTGGCTCATCAATGCTCGCGTTTTCCTAAGTTTTGACTACAAGGTCATGCTTTACAACTCGGTTCTAAACCCAATCTGGATCTTTGGTTCCCAGTTATGGTTGAACGCTTGCAACAGCAGCATTGACATTGTCCAGAGAGTCCAGTCAAAATATCTTGAGAGCCATGCCCCGGTGCACCGTGGTATGTTCGGAACGAAAACATTCATAAAGACTTAAACATCCTTACAGCCAAGAAGAAAATAGCGGAACAAAATTTAAAATATTTAAGAAAGTTCTCATCGCACACTAATTATCTCGCGAGAGGTCTGGCAAGGCCAGGCTGCCCGGCCTGTCTTCGTCGAAACGACTAACCAACCCAGTGATGATTTTTAAGGACGCGCACTCAGAAAACAGTCAAAAAATAAAATGTATTATAAGCTAAGATTTATAAATAAGATTTGTATACTTATTGTTAGTTTTCTTATTCACTAGAAAAGATTCAATAAATAAGCCCTGCAATTTACAAAAAAAAAAAAAAATTAATAAATAAAATTTTTGGTTTCATTCTTTTAATAGAAAATATATTCAGTACATATATAAATACAATTTCATTGTTAGTTTTAAGGCTTGGCTATAAAATGAAATTAATTTGTGGAAAATTTATCCATTAGTTCATGAGCAATTAGCGATTTTTTGAAACTCTCATATTACAACAACTTTTTCAGATTGCTACGTCATTATTGAAAGGTGAGACGTATTCAACCTCAAAAACCGCATCATCATTTTTGATGCCACGCTCACCAATACTACTCTAGAAGCACCCAGTCATGAAGTTTGTTAGGAAGATAGATAGATAGGTAATGACCACCAATGATCTGCATTAAAAGTTTGGATGCCACGCCCACAAATACCGCTCGTAGCCACTCAACTTAAAAACTATTTTTCGTGCATCTACCACAGTTTTTGAGTTTAACCGTTTTGAATTTAAACCGTTTATAAAGGTATCGAGTATATCGCAGTCGGTTGCGTAACGTTTTCACTTGTTATTGTTGAAATTGCCATCAGAAGGTTCTGCAATCGTGTGCGTCTTGAACAACAACGAACAGAAGAGTAACAAACTAATGTGAAAATAACGGGATTTGAACCTTGTAGTGCTAAAAGTTTAAAGTAGAATTTAGTATGTGCCAAAACTTTTTGGATGATTAATAATGGCGTTAAGAGAAAACCATTTTCAATACTGATAAGCTTTATTAGGAGAAAAATTATGGCACAGATATAATAAAAAATACATATTGTTATCGATATTATGTGTATATCGGAAACCAGAATAGTTATCGATAATTTGAAGCAAATTTGTCCTGCTCATGGTATAGGAGAACTTATATCCCAAATCTGAAATCTCTAGCTCTTGTAGTCTCTGAGATTAACGCGTTCATACAGACGGACAGACGGACGGTCGGACGGATGACGGACATGGTTTCGGTTATGTATAGCATAATCTTTGGTAATCTCAGCTTTGCCCATCAAAAATGAGTCCACTAAAATGGTTTTTAGTTTTGCAGCCTGCTTTTTTCACAACCGCCAGCAGCGGTGCGTTAGTTGTACTCAAACACATAAGAAGCGCGCGTTGGTCGTGAATCATTATTTTGAATTTATGTATACAAAACACAGGTGTATTTCCGATTTATTAAGAGAAAGTTATTAGCCTACCGCCAAAATATATGATTTTTTCAACACTTGTTGTTACGGTCGTAAAACGCATGTATAGAGTAAGGGAGCTGTACGGGGCTCATGAGTACAGGCCTTAATATGTAACACTGCAATGTCTGACGAACTTAGTATTGAAGCTGGTGTTCCAGAGGGCAGCGTACTTGGACCAACACTGTACGTGCTTTTCACAACAGACATCTCAATAAGTAGCCGATTGACAATATCTTCCTTTGCTGTTGATACAGCGCAATTAGCCCTTCATCTGGTTAACGTGAAAAATGGTTATCATATTGGCGAATCAAGGTAAACGAACAAATATGTAAGCAAGTAACTTTCACCCTTAACAGGCAAGATTGTCCACTGCTCAAGTGAAACAACACAACACTTCCAAAAGCAAACGATGTAACGTATCTGGGCGTACACTTAGACGGAAGACTTACATGGCGGCGACACATTGAAGCTAAAAGAACACATCTCAAACTGAAAGCCAATAGCCTCCATTGGCTCATCAATGCTCGCGTTTTCCTAAGTTTTGACTACAAGGTCATGCTTTACAACTCGGTTCTAAACCCAATCTGGATCTTTGGTTCCCAGTTATGGTTGAACGCTTGCAACAGCAGCATTGACATTGTCCAGAAAGTCCAGTCAAAATATCTTGAGAGCCATGCCCCGGTGCACCGTGGTATGTTCGGAACGAAAACATTCATAAAGACTTAAACATCCTTACAGCCAAGAAGAAAATAGCGGAACAAAATTTAAAATATTTAAGAAACCAACCCAGTGATGATTTTTAAGGACGCGCACTCAGAAAACAGTCAAAAAATAAAATGTATTATAAGCTAAGATTTATAAATAAGATTTGTATACTTATTGTTAGTTTTCTTATTCACTAGAAAAGATTCAATAAATAAGCCCTGCAATTTACAAAAAAAAAAAAAAATTAATAAATAAAATTTTTGGTTTCATTCTTTTAATAGAAAATATATTCAGTACATATATAAATACAATTTCATTGTTAGTTTTAAGGCTTGGCTATAAAATGAAATTAATTTGTGGAAAATTTATCCATTAGTTCATGAGCAATTAGCGATTTTTTGAAACTCTCATATTACAACAACTTTTTCAGATTGCTACGTCATTATTGAAAGGTGAGACGTATTCAACCTCAAAAACCGCATCATCATTTTTGATGCCACGCTCACCAATACTACTCTAGAAGCACCCAGTCATGAAGTTTGTTAGGAAGATAGATAGATAGGTAATGACCACCAATGATCTGCATTAAAAGTTTGGATGCCACGCCCACAAATACCGCTCGTAGCCACTCAACTTAAAAACTATTTTTCGTGCATCTACCACAGTTTTTGAGTTTAACCGTTTTGAATTTAAACCGTTTATAAAGGTATCGAGTATATCGCAGTCGGTTGCGTAACGTTTTCACTTGTTATTGTTGAAATTGCCATCAGAAGGTTCTGCAATCGTGTGCGTCTTTAACAACAACGAACAGAAGAGTAACAAACTAATGTGAAAATAACGGGATTTGAACCTTGTAGTGCTAAAAGTTAAAAGTAGAATTTAGTATGTGCCAAAACTTTTTGGATGATTAATAATGGCGTTAAGAGAAAACCATTTTCAATACTGATAAGCTTTATTAGGAGAAAAATTATGGCACAGATATAATAAAAAATACACTGCGACCAAATAGATCTATTGTGCCCCCTTCTTGGCCTAAAGCTCTTCCATCAGGCCCAGGTGTTGCATAAAAGCAAGTACCTTTGTTGGGTCAATGGTTTCTAAATCGCTAAATTGCACAATATGTTTTCCTAGAAAACTACTTCTTTTCCTTACTAAGGCTACGCATTCTGCTATAATGTGCAAGGAGGATTCTCCTTCCATATCGCAAAATCTGCAAATCTCGCTGCTGACTATACCTAGCTTTGCCAAGTGACCTCGTAGTCTACAATGTCGTGTCAAGAGACCGGTGTGTATCCTGAGTCTATTTTTACCCATTGATATTACTTGCTTAAACTGTTTAAGTCTATAGCTACCCTAGAGAATCTTTGCTTGTCTGAGTCCTGGTGTCCTTGCCCAGCTCGTTCTTCGCAGAAGTCTCTCTTCATTCCTAAGCTCTTGCCGTATTGTGCTTCTTCCTATACCACAGTACGGCTCGGGTCCTATTAGGGGTGTCGCTTGCTTGTCTGCCTCTTCGTTCCCCGCTATTTCGACATGTCCCGGGACCCATCTAAGGGCAAGCCTATTTTGTGATCCCAGAGTGTCCAGCTTGGTTCGAACCTCACGAACTACCTTTGACCTGATTTTGGTCTTACTAACTGCCATTATTGCTGCTTGACTATCGGATAGAATGACTATATCCCTATTCCGGTAGTTACGCTTTAGATTAAAGTCCACACACCTCCCGATTGCACATACCTCAGCTTGGAATATGCTGGTGTGCATACCTAGGGGCTCATGGTACATTAGCCGATGGCCTACCATACCAAGACCGGAGCCTTGTTGCGTTAGGGATCCATCGGTGTACCATTTTATGGTGTGTGGCTTCATGTTGTGGACCTCTTCCAGAGATGTCCACTCCTTTTTATTACAGAGGTGAACTTGAAACTTTTGGCCGAACATGTGTTCGACTTTCATTTCGTCCCTTGGCTGTGCCAGTTGGGGAAGTTCACCCGATAGCATATCTGCCTCTACTCGACTAAGAATGTGTCCTCTCCCAACTCCTTCAACGGACATTCTTAAGAGGGTTGCCTTTTGTTGCAGCCTAATTGTGTGATGGAGTGGCGTTATCTCCAATAGAACCTCAAGCGCTGTGGGACAGGTCCTCATCGCTCCCGTGATTCCTTCACATGCCATTCTTTGTAGCTTTTGAAGCTGCTTCTGCACAGTGATTTGCTGTGCCTTATCCCCCCATGCAATCACTCCATACGTGAGCATGGGCCTTACTACCATAAGGTATAGCCATCTTATTATCTTTGGTGATGTTCCCCATGACTTCCCGGCTATGCTACGACACGTATACAGCGCTCTGGAGCACTTTGCGATCGTATTCTGAACATGGGTGCCAAAGTTTAATTTACTGTTGAAATTTACCCCAAGGTACTTAACTTCCTTGCTTGTTTCTGTTGGACTCCCCGCGAGCCTAATCTCCCTCATCCTTTGTAGCTTGTATCTTCTGGTGAACGGATCGATGATTGTTTTAGTAGGGTTTAAGTTGAGACCAACCTCCCTACACCAATCATGCGTAAACCTAAGTCCCAGTTGAATATTATCACAAAGAGTTTCTTCATACTTGCCCCGAGCTATTATCACAATGTCGTATGCATAGCCTTGACATTGAATACCCCTGTTCGCAATTCTACTTAATAGTTCGTCTACTAGTATACTCCATAAGAGGGCTGATAAAACCCCCCCTTGAGGACAGCCCCTTGTGGTTGTTACTGTTACGGTACTATCTTGTATAGATGCCGTAGCCTGTCTGGACCCTAATAGGGATGAAATCCATCTACTAGTTGTACTGTCCAGCCCTCTTCTATTCAAGGTAGCTTTGACAGCATCATGTGATGTGTTGTCGAAAGCACCTTCAATGTCTAAAAATGCACAAGCTGCTACTTTTTTGTTTACTACTGCCACCCGCAGTGTACGGTGCAGCTCATACAGGGCAGTGTCCGTAAACCTGCCTGTTCTGTATGCGTACTGCGTTGCCTGCAGTGGACTCTGTGTGAGCAGAGTACTCCTTATGTTATAATCCACCAGCTTTTCCAACGTTTTCAACAAGAACAATGTTAAGCTGATGGGACTGAAGGACTTTGGGTTGGTGGTATCTGTCTTCCCTACCTTGGGGATGAAGACCACCCTAGCTCTACTCCAACTGCTTGGTATATGACCAAGTGCTAGGCTACTGACCAGGAGTTTCCATAGAGTGGGTAGGAGTATTCCCTGTCCCTGCTGAAGGAATACCGGTGATATGCAATCTAGACCAGCAGATTTGTAAGGCTGGAAGGTTCCAATTGCCCATTTTATTTTGTCCACTGTGACCACCGACTTGGCACATGCCCAGTCAATGGCCGTTGGTCTGTGTTGACCTCCTGTTTCAAGCGATTCGCACGGTTGCCAGGGGATACCTCCTGGGAAGTGCGTCTCAAACAGAAGCTCTAACCTTTGCATATTGGTGCTCGTATATGTATTATCTTTACGCTTCAGGGTTAAATTAGCCTTCGGCGCCCGCTTTGATAATGCTTGTTATGCTTTCGCAGAAGTCCCTATAGTTCCTGCGCTTGGCCTTCCTAATCTCCTTGCTGTAGGAGGTGAGGCTTTCGCGGTATGTATCCCATGAACCGTCCCTCTTAGCTTTATTGAAGAGGTGACGTGTGGTGATACGGAGGTCTCTCAAGACCGTCATTCCACCATGGGGCATCTTTTTCATTTCGCGTTTTCCCTAGTGGGCAGCTTTCTTCATATGCATCTTTAATGCTACTATTTAGATTTCTAACAACTAGTTCTAGCTCACTCGTGCATCTGGGTATTCCAGAGTTTTCAGTGGCTAGGTTAAGTTCTAGGGTAGACCTAAATTTTTCCCAGTTCGTTTTCCTAGGGTTACGAGTTGGTATACTACTATCCGTATTAACCTTAAGTTTGAATAGGATAATCCTGTGATCGGACATGGATTCTTCTGAAGAGACATGCCATTCTCTGAAATGTGGCCTAAGAGACCGACTAATTGCCCTTACGGCAATAGGTGCGCAGTCCCTAGTGAGGAAAAAATAGTAAAATTAATACATTTCCTTACCATAATGCATGCGCTATGTGTTAGATCTCTTTGATCCCAGATTACCTTTGAGTCAGCGGTGTACAGGCCTTTTATACCATTGTTTATCTATGGCTCCTGTACCAGGGCTAGCCCCAGATGTTGGGTGATAAACATCCTGGCCAAGACAGCAGAGGCTGCCTTAGCCCGATGGAGGTTCATCTGGGCAAGCCCAGTGACAGTGACGTTTGATGTCACCATCACTCATCCGCCGCTCCAGCTCCTGGTGATGTAGATTGGGAGCTGCCCACATCACCGGTGCCCGTCATGGTGACGTCAGCTTCTGCCGTTTCAAGCTCCGCAGCGAGCTCTTGCGAGGACATCGGCACCTCATCATTCATCCCTTCCAGCTCTGCTGGACTGAGCGTCATCTCCGCCAGGTCCTCATCCTCGGCCAGATCCTCTGATAAATCAGAGACACCTGCCAGATGAGCACTCGGAACAGTGTCGGTGGGAGGTGTGGGGGCCGAGCCTGCAGCTCCCGGGGCTGTCGTCTGGGCAGGGGTAGTCCTTGCGCCAACACTCTTCTTCTTCAGACCTCTAACGGGGATGGTCCCGTAGCGGAATGAAACTTGGTGGCCTCTCGCCACTATCGCGTCCTTGGATGCCTCATCGATGCCTATCACCAATAGCGCACCTCCGCCTTCCGTCCTCCTAGACAACACCTTCCACGAGTCAGTCTCGATCTTGTTCTGGTTCCTCAGCAGAACCAACAAGGATTCGGTTGACCGATCCGCGCTTCTTGGGCAGAAGATGGTGATGTTGTGGGGTGATGGAATATCATCACCCACCTTGCAGTGCAGTGGAGCCCCTTTCCACGACTGCAGTCTTGGCGCCACGGTTCTCAGCCACTCCGCTGAGTGATTGTCGGAACATTCAATGACCAGGTAGCCAACCCGGAAATGAATGCCCACGAACGCGACCGCGGTGTCCCATCCTGTGAGGATAACCTCATCCAGGATGGCCTCCTCCAATGCGGACAAGTCCCCATGGCTGAGCATTACCTGCGGGTATTCCACAGGTAAAACGGCCACCTTGACTTTTTTTGCCGAGTCTCTTCCAGCCGTTGCCATACTTTTTATTATTTTTAATTTCTCTCATTTTGTCCCACGAGTTGCGGAGAAATATGGGGTCCACCCGGGCAGAGATCCGCAGTACCCGGGTAAAGCTAATTAGAACATGCGGTCGCCATCTGCCTGAGCTCACCGTTAGCGACTGGGCTAGTTTTTAATCCGGGCCCCCGGCCAGGTTGACTTTCGGCACGGTTCGAATGACACCTTAGTCCAGCCCGGAGTGAGATATTGGGGAAGGGATGAAGAAGGGTACGTGTGAGAGAGTTGGGAGTGTGTGAGGCTATGCTTTGAAGACGGCGACACAAGCGTCTTGTCGATACGGTGAACAGTACCGTACCCGCTGTTTGTCCGGGACTGCTTATTTGCAAGGATTCTCGCTTATTCGCAGCTAGCCTCATAAAGAGGCCGTTCGCTATCCACAACCCGCTACCCGCCTGGTAGCCTCAGCTTAGCCCCCTCTGATCCATCCCACAAGTTCTTTAGACCAGGTATTACACAGACAACTTTGATTCAAAATCTGGAGTCTCCAGCTTCTATAGTATCTGCTATCGGCGCGTTTTTAAACCCAGACAGACGGCCTTGGTGAGATTGATCTTGTTGTAGAAAAACATAATTTAATATAAATAAAAACATTTGCTCAAAACTTGTATACCTTCTTAATAAATTTTATGAGTTCAGGATATTATCACGTAAAACCATTCCAGTCAGACGCAATGGACATGTCATATTCTGATTCTAGAATAACACCAGCTGGAATTATATTCCAAGATATCTGCTTGCGAAAGTAAAGAATATGGGCGATAGTAGGTGATTATGTATCGATATTTGAATAAGTGTGTTTTCCTATTAATAATGGTAAGCTGTTATATCCAATTCACACTAGGGCACATCTAACATCAATAATGTTACGTATGAAGTACACGTGACAAATTTTCTCATAATATTCCAACATCCTTTGAAAATGTTCCTGTTCCAAGTGCTTTTATTAAGTAAGTTTCGATATTTTTGATTCCACCGTTAAAAAATTGTCTTTCACAACGAAGATGTAAGCAATGTCTATTCTTTGCGTTCCAAATTCGAATGTTGGAGTGTATAGAAAACAATTAAAAACAAGTTAGATAGCAATGTTAGTATTGTTATTGGTTTTGGTATTTATTTATTTAGTTAATTTTTTTGCTCTTAATTCTTACTCATTGATCTACCAATGGCTGAAGTCAGAGGCAATTTTGGTTTGATCTGGCTGAATTTGGCTGTTAATATTCGCAGCATCCTGCCAATTTGCATTAATTTCGCTTTTATGATTGTTTAAAATATTATGCAAAATGCAGCTTCACATTATAAAAACTGCATTGCGGCTTGGGCGGCTGTCTGGGCCTTTTCCGATGCGACGAAATCTAGCCTTTAAATGCCCAAATGCATTTTCAACAACTCGCCTGGCCTTTGACAAATGATAACTAAATTTTTTTTTCGACTCTAAGGCTGCTGTTCAAAACGCGTATGCTTTCATAAGCGTCCGTAAAAACTTAATGGCTGAATCACCATTAGAAGCAGAGGAACAACAATTTGGTTTAAGTCTGAGGTTCTGTATATTGTTAAATCGCTGCAGCGTCATTATTTTCAGGAATATATTTTTCCCAAATCTGTCCAAGCTGCTTCTAAAAGTTTTCGATTATTTACGCTTGATGTTAGATGTTGCAATGTGAACACGAATTTCACATCTTCTCATCGTTCCCCGTGATGTGCCAAAGTGTGAATTGGGTACTAAGCTGAAGGAAACATAAAGTTTGTTATGGTCCGGCCTTATTTTCCTAACACTGTATCGATAGCGAGATAGCAAATTGGTTACCCAGGATGGATACGACCTCAATACAGCGTGAGCCGGGCTATAAATATTTATATTTTTACGAAAACGAACAGCAAACGGACTAGCAGATATTCTTCACATAATTGGGCAATTCACGGATATACTGGGTAAATAGGTGTTAACATTTATCCCCAATGTTGCCCTTCCTACCGATGAATTGGCCTATTTATATTCTTGTACCAACTCCCTAAACATAAAACAACACCAACTTACCCCGACATCAACACATCTTAATTTACATTTAAGATTTAACATTTTGCCTTTCTAAAATTAAAAAAAAAAAACAAGTAAGAAGGCTCTAGTCGGGAGAGCCCGACTAGAAGATACCCTGAACCCAGTTGCAATAAATATATTTAATTTATATAAGACTTTGGTATACTGACTTAGCTTCAATCGATTAAATTCAATATCTCCGGTATTTCTCAACTGATTTGGACGAAATTTTAAAAAAAATTCTATCATTAGCCATTACGTCAACCCCCATTTTTAGATTATCAAAATTCGATATTTTTGCTATCGATATTATGTGTATATCGGAAACCAGAACAGCTATCGATGAAAAACTTGTTCTGCTTATGGCATAGGAGAACTTATATTCAATATCAGAAGTCTCTAGCTCTTGTAGTCTCTGAGATCCAAGCGTTCATACAGACGGACAGACGGACAGACAGACGGACAGACGGATATGGCTATATCGTCTCGGCTGTTGATGTTGATCCAGAATATATATACTTTATGGGGTCGGAGATGCTTTCTTCTTCCTGTTGCATACTTTTGCACAAAACCATTATACCATTACTAGGGGGTCCCCCCCTGCTCGCTTCGCTCGCCAACCACCCCCGCGCTGCGCGCTCGATTTTCGAACGCAAGCAATTATAACGTTTGAAAATAACCGTGTGTTGAAGCCTCTGTGTATTCACTTGCACATCTGATTAAATCCTACATTTCCGTTTATACGACATAGTAAGTGCCCCGCTTACTTCGCTGCGCAGATAGTTTATATTATTTTAGCAATAAAAGATAGATGTAAAATAAATAAATTAGAAAATATTTCACAAAATATTAAAGCAAAGTATTTAATATTCTCTTTTCCACGCCACCATTGAGGTAGAGAATCAGGTGCGTAATTTTTTATTGTGGTTTCCCCAGTAGGCCTTATCCACTTATTGAATTTAATTTGCAATTATTAACAACTGTGTAGAGCTTCTTGATAAACGACATTGGTTGTTTTTCCGTCAGGTGCTAATACAACTAAACTTTTTGGTGAACTGACTCTTGAGCAGGCTACATAAAATTGGCCATGAGAGAAGCAATCGTGTCTTAAATCTAGTCCGGCTAATTTGAGAGTTTGTCCCTGTGATTTATTGATTGTTAGGGCAAAGCAAACTTCTAAAGGAAATTGCAATCTTTTAAATTGAAATGGCAATTCAGAGTCAGAAGGTATTAATGGAATTCTCGGTATAAAAACCGTTTCCCCTATACCACTGCCAGTAAAGATAATTGCTTCGACAACATTCTTATGAAGGACTTTAACTTGCAATCTTGTACCATTGCGCAGTTTTGGCGGCTTCAAGTTGCGAATCAACATTACAGGTGAACCAATCTTTAAAGTTAATTTATGTTGAGGCAGGCCAGCCGGATTTAATGAATTAAGAAACTCGACGGGGTAATGAACTGCATTGTCGATTTCAGTCACAGAATCAGTAGAGTTATATGTCATTTGTTCACTTTGAAATGATTTTAATAAAAACTCGTTTATTTCCAACGCATTGTCATTTCTCGCAGTCAAAATAGCACGTTCTGAAAACCACTCGAGTGATTTTTGAGAGATATTTGTAATATCCGGAAATATTTTTAGAGTTAGCTCTTCAATACTTTTCACAACATGACACAAAGTGGATGGTAAAGTTATTTTGCCATCATGGGTTGGAAATAATCTATTTCCTATTTTAAAAAGCATTTCTGCAAATTCACCAGCTATGCTATCACCTTTTAAGTCCACTCGCATATTTTTCGTTAATGAAATTGTCTGTATTTTGGGCCACAAAATTGAAGACTTTAAGCACGCATTTATTTCATCTGCTCTTGTTCCTCTAGGGATCACTGAAAGAGTTGGTCGAAAATCTCCAGCTAAGAGAACAATTATGCCACCCATTAGGTATTCACTATCTCGAATGTCTTTCAAAGATCGATCTACAGCTTCAAAAGCACCTTTATGGCCCATAGTACACTCATCCCAAACAATAAGCCTGCAATCTTTGAGCACAGTAGCCATATTAGATTGTTTTGATATTGAGCAATGTGGTGCTTCTAAATGAAACAAATTAAATGGAATCTTAAGTGTAGAATGCGCTGTGCGACCACCATATAGTAAAGTGGCTACGATACCGGAAGAAGCAACGGCCAAAGCAATTTTTTACTTTGCCGTACCTTTGCCAATAATAAATTTAAAAGATACGTTTAACCTGTTCCACCAGGTGCATCTAAAAAATAGATTTCTCCCTTTTCAGCTTCAACGCTATGTAGTATATACTTGCTTTTGCTCAGCAGTAAAGCGTAGCTCATTATTAACAATAAAATTATCGCAATTTTCATAATATTTTTCCCTATGATATTCAATATTTGGAACAATTTCCTCGGATCTAATTGGTAGTGGAAGTCCATAATAAGTCAAGTTTTGACCACCAATAGACAGAACAATATCTTCAATGTAAATAAGACATTTATTTAATACATTATTCACAAAACTATCATCAATATTTCTAACTTGTGAAAAATGAAAGGCTCTTAACATATCTTCTGAGAAACTCTCTTTATAAGTATTCCAAAGTTTAAGAGCATCTGAAATTTGACAAAATACTAACACTATTGCAAAAAGTTCCCTCAGTTTTGTAGGATTTTGACATATGACAGCTTCGGCTATAGTTGAATCCCAGTGCTTATCATCTTCTAGTAATCCTAGAGCTTTACACGCCAATTGAAATGAGGCGTATGCTACACCATTAACGGTTTTTAAATTTGAAAATGAAGTTGGCCCTCTTACAAAATGTAGTAAAAGTCTTAAATAAAAACATTCTGTATTATTGGGATGAACTCTTCCCAAAGCTGAATCTCTTTTAACTCCAGGAAAATTTGGCACATCATGCCCTCGTTTTCTTCTTTGAAATTCTTTATTGTTCCATGTAAAATACGATGGAACTTCACAATATAGAAGCGTTCTTGCAAACTCATCACGTGTGCATAGCTCAAAGAAGGCTAGCAATGTGGTTTTGGGTGTAATGCTTAATCTGTCAAGTAATTTTTGCGGATTATTGGGGTTAAAATATATTCGTTGACCATTTTCTAAATGAACAGCTAAGTGTGTAATAGCCGGAAAACATTCATGTATGGGAAATGCAAAGATTCTCCATACCGCTTCTGAGCTACTTATATAACGGCCACTTTCGTACATATTAATTTCATTACGTTGGTCTTCAAGAGTAAATGATGCTTGATCACTGCCCTTGTTAACATATTTACAGATGTATTTAATAGACTTTACAGAACTACAATACTCAATATTTATGTGAGCTTCAAATGTTCTCAAAAGTACACAGTTGTAAGGCACAACCCAAAGATTATCTATGCAGTTACCATTTATATTAATTGCATTACCTCCATCTTCTATCGCTCTTCTACGATATAGAGGGTAACTATCTTTTCCAGTCACAGTTTCTTTGAGTAGTTGTCGAGGAAACCTTTTGGTACACTTTCCATTTTTCCATGCATGGCGATTTATTATTAAATGAACCGCAAGGACCATGAATCATATTTGACTTAACAATGTTAAATAACAAAGGATCCTCATCTGCGTTTGGTATTTCGGCACAGATAATCTTATCGATTTTATCTGGTCTTATTTAATTTTCTAACCAAAGTAAAATATGAATATGTGGTAAGCCCCGCTTTTGCCATTCCACAGAGTACATGAAACATTGCACGCTTCCAAACAAAGAACCTTTTATCAATAGTGACATTAAAGCTTTAATTTTTAAATGAAAAACTCGAGCTATAATATCGTGACGATCATGTGGCTTTTGACCCGGTATCAAAACACTTTTGATGTCATTCCATTGTGGATTGCAGGTGAATGCTATGAAAAGATCTGGTCGCCCATAATGGCGAACATATGTCATAGCATCTTGAGTCTTTTCATGCGTATATCGTGCAGAGCTTGTAAAGAAGATGGTTTAATTACCATCTGACCAAGTTGAGCTGCTTCAACATCTTGTTGGCCTATTGCATCTTGTAGATGTATATAGCTATCTGCTCTGAGTTTCGCTTGATTGTAGCGAATATAATTTAACCTTTCTGTTTCAATTTTAGCATACATATCAACCAAAAATTGACTATAAAGGGAACGACAATAAATTAAATGATTTATCTCGGATTGACGAAGTAGAAGCTTAACGCAGATATCATTTTTTTTGGATCCTCCCTTTTTAATAATGGATTCCATTGTGGTATATCCACTGAATAGCCATCTTCGCCATAAGGAAATAGCAAAGGGTACTGTAAGGCATCGTATGATCGATGCACCTCACTAATGCGATGTAATTTATTATTATGGCTTTCAATAATAATATCGCGCTTTGCAAATTGCTGACCAACAATAACTATAGCTACTTCGCTTAATAGAGGTGCATTGTAAAGCCCTTTGTGTGCACCAGCGGGTGTTCGATCAGCATGTATAACCAATTTATAATCTTAAGTACTTATTGGTATTTTATTGAGAGCCATTTTTAGATCTTTACATAACGATTATGATGATGAAACATACATTGAACATCCTTTACTACGCTTAAATCAACCACTGAAATATTTTTGCAACGTAGTTGAGCTTCCTTTTCATCATCACCAACAAAATAAATTTGAAGAAACTGCATTTCTTCATTTGGCAAAGGTCGGACACTACCAATTAAGTGATACACTTGTCCTTGGACTTTAAAGGCTGACCAACTTTCATGTATAATTTTTGTACTTCCAAAAGAAGTCATTTGAAAGCAGCTGTTATACTTTCTTATACGATCAATGAAATGATCATGCTTTGGATGTCCACCAATTATTAAGCTCTTAAGTGGATCAGGCAAACTTTCATTTTGTGAAAGCTTAACTTTTCCTGCCTTGCAACAGATACCCAGAGGCTCATTTTTCCACTTTAAAGCATTACAATGTTTGCATATCAAATTCATACTACCAAGTTGAGTAATTTTATCTGACTTAAAAGCTATTTCAAAATCGTAATTCATAGTTTATTAGCCTGATGTCGTCTCACTGCATCTCTATTAGCTTGAAGATTATCAGCCTGATGTCTTCTCTTTGCAGCTTTATGAGCTTCTGGATTATTAACCTGATATATTTTTGATGCTTCTATAGTTTTTTTCAAGATATTTTTCAACTATATGTTTTCGTACCGTTTGTGCTGTTTTGTCGGTGAACCGACTACGTCTCTTAACGGGATTTTTAACATTTTCAGTTATACATTCACTTGACGTATCGGTATCTTGAGTTAATACTTTCTCTAAAGGAATATAAACATCAAAATGTCCATTCATTAATTCGCCGGTAAAACGCAATTTTTTCACAGGATGCATATCATTTCCTAATGATAGATATAAGTTTCCATTTAGAAAAACTTGAAAATTTACAGCATAATTTCTGTTGCTGCTTGAAGCTCACATGCAGTACCATAAGTATATGAATTTGACATAGTGCACTCATATTGTTCAGAAGAGCTATAACACTCCCCATTTATGTTCATGCTGAAGCAAGCAAAAGTTTCCCAGTTGTTAACGACATGGGTTACAATATGTTGGCGTATGGTGCCATGGAAGCCTTGCCTACCATATAAAAGGTAGGAAATAGATCTAAAAAGGCAGGCTCCATCACCAAATATGCGAACAACTGAATGCGGCACCAAAACACCACTTATATCTAAAGTTTCAATAGACATCTTTTAATTTGTCTGTGAGACAATTGACTTCACTGTAAAACGATTGTTACAACGTTACAGTGTCTATAGGTAAGTATAAAGTTCAATAAAATTGAATATGCCAACTTATATTATTTTAATAGAATATTCAGACTGCTTAGTTTTATTTGATTTTTAAATGCACTAAAGCAGCGTCTGTAAAACTATTATAAAATATGCAAAATAGAAGACAACTATATAATGTTGCTTCAATTATTAAGTCTAAAATCGACGTATTATTTTTGTTTAAAAAAAAACAACAAAACAAATTAACAACTTGTTATAAAGTAAGTATTATAAATAATAAATACTTCAAAATAAGTCAAAAATTGACTTCACTGAACAACGTTACAGCGTCTATACAAAGTATAGAGTTCAAAAAAATTGTATATACCAACTTATATTAATTTAATAGATTATTCAGACTGCTTAGTTTTATTTGATTTTTAAATGCACTTAAGCAGCGTCTATATAACTATTATATAATATGCAAAATAGAAGACAACTATACATATATTGCTTCAATTATTAAGTCTAAAATCGACTTAGTTTTCTTGTGTTTAAAAAACCACAAAAGAAATTAAAATACGTTGATCGTTAATGTTTTAAATTAAATATTTTTTATAACTTATCATTAAAATACGTATTTTATATGAATTGTATATAAATAATACGAAAATCAGAAAAATAAATAACTCACTGATCCAAAAAGTAACTGTCGATGTTATCCTTTAATACAAACTTTATTTAAAAATGAACTGAAACGAAACGTAACTTTCTATCTTCAAAATAAATATAAACTAAAATGCATAACCAATTCCCTAACCATTGTATGTAAAAACATAAAGTGGGAAAGAGTATTACAGTTATTCCTCTACACAACACACACCGAGATCTTGCATATAACGCTTGTACTTAAGAGCTAGGTGTAGGTGGTACAAATTAGGCAATGTCATTCCTTAAATGCAAACTCTTAGTTATGCTTAACTTAGCTTAGAGAGTGCGGAGGACGAAGGGATACAAAGGGGACAAAGAGCATTTAAAAACAAACAGCTGATAGAGAAATGACGAAATAACGGAGTCGCGAATTTTTTTTTTTTCGCAAAGTGTGCGAAGTGCGAGACAAAGATTAGTTGTACCGCACTTTGCATTGCATTCGCTTGCTGCCGTTTATGATGCTTTTGCTCCTGCTGTTGCTGCGGCTGCTTAGTAAAAAAGGGTGGTATAGACTTAATTGACTTATTAATTAATAAATGCAATATATAAAAATGTATTATTCATAATACATATTACCTTTCTTATTGGCATTAAATAATTGATAAAAACAATCTGTATAAAAATAAATTATTTTGTTAATTAAATACCGAAAACAAATGGTTAGCAATGGCTATTTATGAAATTTTAAAACATAGGGTATTAAAATGTTGTGCTTTGTATTTCGAAGCAACTTGCAAGTGTTTAGCTTGTATTTTCTTTGCATTTGCCTATTCTCGATGTGTACACAGAACGCTATTGCTTGGCGAACCATTTGATCTACAGACCAGAGGGTATATTGCTTTTGTGCAAATGTATGTAACAGATAGATGGAAGTATTTCTGACCCAATTATATGTATGTATATATTATATGTATATGCGGGAAGTTCAGTCAATCAATTTTGTAAGATTTTATTTGCAAGCATGCTACTGCTGCTGATGTAGATTACATTTTCTTAAGTTTCTATTTGTTAGTGTGAACATTTTGGTGAACATTTTTTTGCTTTCTTTTAGCTTGCTTCAGAAGTCAACAATGAAAGTCTAACAAAGAGCGTAGTAACGCTACCTTCTTCGCACGCACTGAATTAACGCAAAACATATCTAAGAGGCTGCAGCTAAGTGAATTGCATATTGCCTTTAGCTTTAATTTAGTGTGTGCGGAGGAGTTAGGGTTATTAAACTTTATGATTGACATGCAAAGCGCGCACATAAAATAGAGAGTGAACGTAAATGAGCAACATCAAAGGAACATGATCGGAGCGAGATTTGTAATTACGATTATCTTAAGAGCAACACGCGCACTTATGTCAACGCCCTATGCTTGTTCGCAATTGCATATCAATAACATATTAATAATGTTAGTTAGTTTTGTCTAAGCTATATAAGCAGCAAGTAGGCAAATCCACCCCCATAAAATATTCTGGTGTGGGTAATTTTTTTAGACGCACCAAGTTTTGTTTTGTTGTTTTTGTTTTTTAAATCAATCCCACCAACAAAAAGTAGCAGTGCGGGCCCAACAACAACAACAACAACAAACGCTTCTTTCAAGTGTACGAACTTTTTTTTTATGACACTTTGCTTGCGGGACTCAAAGGCGTCATTGCCCATTGTTTTGTTTTTGTATTCTCGCTCGCGATCGAGCTCTCAGCTTGTCCGACAATCTGGCGACAGCAGTGGAATGGGTAATTGTTGTAATTGTAATTTGATTTTTAAAATGGGTAAAAAGTGCTCCAAATCGTATGGGAGGTACTTGAAGGAGTTGTCCAAATAAAATTCCTTTCTTAGTGCTTACTTTCAACCTGCATAAAATATTGTGTGAAAATTTCAGCCTTGTAGCTCTTTTCGTTTAGGCTGTGGCAATGTCAACAATCACTTAGGACAAACTCTTTTATATTTAGAGATTTACCCATTTTATGGGTTAAGGGTATAAAAAGGAAAAAAAAGCATAATG
Organism: Scaptomyza flava; assembly: GCA_030179655.1. Taxonomy (NCBI): domain Eukaryota; kingdom Metazoa; phylum Arthropoda; class Insecta; order Diptera; family Drosophilidae; genus Scaptomyza; species Scaptomyza flava. The sequence goes on along the minus strand of JARNME010000147.1, from coordinate 170,134 downwards.
GAAATAAATAATTTAATAAATATTAAAAGCACTAAACAAAAAGTAATAAATGAGAAACAAAATGAACACTGAACAGAAAACGAAAGATATATATATATATATATATATATAAGCTAGGGGGTCCCCCACCCTGCTCGCTTCGCTCGCCAACCCCCCTCGCACTGCGCGCTCGATTTACAATGCAAGAAATTATATCGTTTGAAAATAATCGTGTGTTAAACCCCTGTGTATTCAGTTGAATATCTGACGAAATCAAACAATTCCGTATATACGCTTATTTCGCTGCGCGGATAGCTTATATAAATTTTAGCAATAGAAGATATACATAAAATAAATAAATTTGAATATATTTAACAACAAATTCAAACAAAGTATTTAATATTCTCTTTTCCACGCCACCATTGAGATATAGAATCAAGCGCGTTATTATACCCTTAACCCATAAAATAAGTTAAAAAGAATATAATGGTTTTGTGCAAAAGTATGTATCAGGCAGAAGGAAGCATATCCGACCCTATAAAGTATATATATTCTTGATCAGCATCAACAGCCGAGACGATATAGCCATGTCCGTCTGTCCGTCAGTCTGGTCGTCGTTATGAACGCAGGGATCCCAAAGACTAGAAGAGCTAGAGACTTCGGATTTTGTATATAAGTTCTCCTATACCATGAGCAGAACAAGTTTGCTTCAAATTATCGATAACTATTCTGGTTTCCGATGTACACATGATATCGATAACAAAAAATATCGAACTTGGAAAATGTAAAAATGAGTGTTTAAGTAATGGGAACGATAGAGCTTTACTGAAAATTTCGTCCAAATCGGTTAAGAAACACCGGAGATATCGAATTTAATCGATTGAAGCTAAGTCAGTATACCAAAGTCAATTATAAATTTAATTTATTTATTGCACTTGGGTTCAGGGTATCTTCTAGTTGGGCTCTCCTGACTAGAGCCTTCTTACTCTTTTTTTATTGTGGTTTCCCCAGTAGGCCTTATCCACTTTTTGAATTTAATGTGCAATTATTAACAACTGTTAAGAGCTTTTTTATAAACGACATTGATTGTATTTTCCGTCAGGTGCTGTGATTTATTTATTGTTAGGGCAAAGCAAACTTTTAAAGGAAATTGCAATCTTTAAAATGGACTGGCAGTTCAAAATCAGAAGTTATTAATAGAATTCTCGGTATAAAAAACGTTTCCCCTATACCATTGCCAGTAAAGATAATTGCTTCGACAACATTCTTATGAAGGACTTTAACTCGCAATCTTGTACCATTACAAACGAACTAATCTTTAAAGATAATTTATGTTGAGGCATGCTAGCCGGATTTAATGAATTAAGAAACTCGACGGGGTAATGAACTGCATCTTCGACTTCAGTCACAGAATCAATAGAATTATATGTCATTTCTTCACTTTGAAATGATTTTAATAAAAACTCGTTTATTTCCAATGCATTGCCATTTCTCGCAGTCAAAATAGCACGTTCTGAAAACAATTCGAGTGATTTTTTAGAAATAGTTGTAATATCCGGAAATATTTTTAGAGTTAGCTCTTCAATACTTTTCACAACATGACACAAAGTGGATGGTAAAGTTATTTTGCCATCATGGGTTGGAAATAATCTATTTCCTATTTTAAAAAGCATTTCTGCAAATTCACCAGCTATGCTATCACCTTTTAAGTCCACTCGCATATTTTTCGTTAATGAAATTGTCTGTATTTTGGGCCACAAAATTGAAGACTTTAAGCACGCATTTATTTCATCTGCTCTTGTTCCTCTAGGGATCACTGAAAGAGTTGGTCGAAAATCTCCAGCTAAGAGAACAATTATGCCACCCATTAGGTATTCACTATCTCGAATGTCTTTCAAAGATCGATCTACAGCTTCAAAAGCACCTTTATGGCCCATAGTACACTCATCCCAAACAATAAGCCTGCAATCTTTGAGCACAGTAGCCATATTAGATTGTTTTGATATTGAGCAATGTGGTGCTTCTAAATGAAACAAATTAAATGGAATCTTAAGTGTAGAATGCGCTGTGCGACCACCATATAGTAAAGTGGCTACGATACCGGAAGAAGCAACGGCCAAAGCAATTTTTTACTTTGCCGTACCTTTGCCAATAATAAATTTAAAAGATACGTTTAACCTGTTCCACCAGGTGCATCTAAAAAATAGATTTCTCCCTTTTCAGCTTCAACGCTATGTAGTATATACTTGCTTTTGCTCAGCAGTAAAGCGTAGCTCATTATTAACAACAAAATTATCGCAATTTTCATAATTTGTTTCTCTATGATATTCAATATTTGGAACAATTTCCTCGGATCTAATTGGTAGTGGAAGTCCATAATAAGTCAAGTTTTGACCACCAATAGACAGAACAATATCTTCAATGTAAATAAGACATTTATTTAATACATTATTCACAATACTTTCATCAATATTTCTGTCTTGTAAAAAATGAAAGGCTATTAAAATATATCTTCTGAGAAACTCTCTTTATAAGTATTCCAAAGTTTAAGAGCATTCGAAATTTGACAAAATACTAACATTATTGCAAAAAATTCTCTAAGTTTTGTAGGATTTTGACATATGACAGCTTCGGTTATAGTTGAATCCCAGTGCTTATCATCTTCTAGTAATTCTAGAGCTTTATACGCTAATTGAAACGATGCGTATGCTATACCATTAACGGTTTTTAAATTTGAAAATTAAGTTGCACCTCTTACAAAATGTAGTAAAAGTCTTAAATAGAAACACTCTGCATTATTGGGATGAATGGTGTAAACTCTTCTCAAAGCTGAATCTCTTTTAACTCCAGGAAAACTTGGCACATCATGCCCTCGTTTTCTTCTTTGAAACTCTTTACTGTTCCATGTAAAATACGATAGAACTGCACAATATAGAAGCGTTCTTGCAAACTTATCACGTGTGCATAGCTCAAAGAAGGCTATCAAAGTGGTTTTGGGTGTAGTGCTTAATCTGTCAAGTAATTGTTGCGGATTATTGGGGCTAAAATATATCCGTTGACAATTTTCAAAATGAACAGCTAAGTATGTAATAGCCGGAAAACGTTCATGTATGGGAAGTGCAAGGATTCTCCATACCACTTCTGTGCTACTAATGTAACGGCCACTTTCGTACATATTGATTTCATTACGTTGGTCTTCAAGAGTAAATGATGCTTGATCACTGCCCTTGTTAACATATTTACAAATGAATATCATAGACTTTACAGAACTACAATACTCAACATTTATGTGAGCTTCAACGATTATCTATGAAATCACCATTTATATTAACTGCATTAGCACCATCTTCTATCGCTCTTCTACGATAAAGGGGGTAACTATCTTTTCCAGTCACAGTTTCTTTAAGTAATTGTCGAGGAAACCTTTTGGTACATTTTTCATTTTTCATGCATGGCGATTTATTATTAAATGAACCGCAAGGACCATGAATCATATTCGACTTAACAATGTTAAATAACAAACAATCCTCATCTGCGTTTGGTATTTCGGCACAGATAATTAAATCGATTTTATCCGGTCTAATTTAATTTTCTAACCAAAGTAAGATATGTATATGTGGTAAACCCCGCTTTTGTCATTCGACAGAGTACATGAAACATTACACGCTTCCAAACAAAGAACCTTTCGTCAATAGTGACATCAAAGTTTTAACTTTAAATGAAAAACTAAATCTATAAAATCGTGACGATCATGTGGCTTTTGACCCGGTATCAAAACACTTTTGATGTCATTCCATTGTGGATTGCAGGTGAATGTTATGAAAAGATCTGTTCGCCCATAATCGTGAACATATGTCATAGCATCTTGAGTCTTTTCATGCGTATATCGTGCAGAGCTTGTAAAATAAGACGGTAAAATTACCATCTGACCTAGTTGAGCTGCGACAACATCTTGTTGGCCTATTGCATCTTGTAGATGCATATAGCTATCTGCTCTGAGTTTCGCTTGATTGTAGCGAATATAATTTAACCTTTCTGTTTCAATTTTATCATACATATCAACCAAAAACTGACTAAAAAGGGAACGACAATAAATTAAATGATTTATCTCAGATTGACGAATCATTATTTTATAGCTGTAAAAGCTTAACGCAGATATTTTTTTTTTGGTTCCTCTTTTTTTAATAATGGATTCCATTGTGGTATATCCACTGAATAGCCATCTTCGCCATAAGAAAATAGCAAAGGGTACTGTAAGGCATCGTATGATCGATGCACCTCACTTATACGATGTAATTTATTATTATGGCTTTCAATAATAATATGGCGGTTTTCAAGTTGCTGACCAACAATAACTATAGTTTTTTTTCTTGATAGAGGTGCATTGTCACCATGTATAACCAATTTATAGTCTTAAGTACTTGTTGGTATTTTATTGAGAGCCTTCTTTAGATCTTTAACATAACGATTATGATGATGAAACATAAATTGAAGATCCTTTACTACGCTTCAACCAACATTTGAAATATTTTTGCAACGTAGTTGAGCTTCCTTTTCATCATCACCAAAAAAATAATTTTGAAGAAACTGCATTTCTTCATATGGCAAAGGTCGGACACTACCAATTAAGTGATACACTTTTCCTTGGACTTTAAAGGTTAACCAACTTTCATTTATAATTTTTGTACTACCAAAAGAAGTCATTTGAAAGCAGCTGTCATACTTTCTTATACGACCAATGAGTAAATTTATCTGACTTGTAAGCTATTTCAAAATCATAGTTTAAGCCAGACATGGCTTTAACACTCCATGCACGCAAACGCTTTTCTTGACGTGTATCAGGATTATTAGCCTGATGTCTTCTCACTGCAACTCTATGGCTGCAGAATTATTAACCTGAAAACTTTTTGATGCTTCTATGCGCTTACCCCTATTGATATCACGATTTTTTTCAAATAAATGTTGTAGTAACTTTTTTCTACTTTGTCGGCGAGACGACTACGTCTTTTAACGGGATTTTTAACATTTTCAGTTTTACATTCACTTGACGTATCATATTGTTTAGAAGAGCTATAACACTCTCCATTTAAGTTTATGGTGAAGCATGCAAAAATTTCCCGGTTGGTTACCACATGGGCTACAAAATTCAATATTCAGACTGCTTAGTTTTATTTGATTTTAAATGCACTTAATCAGCGTCTGTAAAACTATCTTATAATATGCAAAATAGTAGACAACTATAAATAATGTTGCTTCAATTATAAAGTCGAGTATCGACTTAATTTTCTTGTGTTTAAAAAACAACAAAAGAAATTAAAATACGGTGATCGTTATTTAAATATTTAAATAATAGCAATTAAATATTTTTTAAAACTTATCATAAAATACTTATTTTAAATGAACGTACATACGTATTTTAAATGAATGCATATACATTATATAAATTATATAAATTTTGTTTGATTTACTTGTTCATATTATACATATATATATATATATATATATGTATAATATGAACAAGTAAATCAAACAAAATTTTTGAAGACATGCTTTTATACGCATTCTTGCATACATATGAAATCGATAGTTTAAAAAGGTTAATATAATAAAAAATAACAAAAAAAAATATGTCTCAGTCGGAGATCGAACCCATGACCTTCGGCCTGTGAAGCGGCAGTTTTCTCTCTATGCCACCAAAGCTCGTTAATTATGTCAGTCAATTTAGTAATTTAAGCAAAAGGAAAAACTGATTTTCGTGGTTTTTACATGATATTACTTATTTTATCGTGCCAAAAACTTTAAAAACATGTATTGTCATCTGAAACACATCTTTGGTGAAAAATTCAGAGCTCTAGGTAGTTGGGAACTTGGTGAAAATTTGCTTACAAGATTCCGGTACAAACAGACAGACAGACAAGTCAAGTTAAATAAAAGCATGTAAAAAACTCACTGATCCATAAAGAAGCTTCCGTTGTTATTATCCTCATCCTTAAAATAAACAATATTAAAAAATTCACTGAAACGAAAAGCCTTTTTTCACATTAAATATCAACTAAAAAGTATAGCTAATTCCCTTAACATTGTATGTAAAAACATAATGTTGGAAAGAGCATTACAGTTGTTCCTCTAAGCAGCAGATCCCGAGCTCATACATACAACGCTTGCACTTAAGAGCTAGGTATGGGTGGTGCAAATCAGGCAATGCAATTCCCTTAACTGCAGCCTCTTAATTATGGTTAGCTAAGCTTAGTAAGTGCGGAGGAGATAAGGATATTAAGATTTATGTTTGACATGCAGAGCGCGCGCATAAACAAAAGAGTGAGCGTAAATAAGAAAAAAGACTCATGATTGCATTCAAATTATGTTATATCTAGCGGCAGTCATAATAGCGACGCGCGCGCTGATTAAGTTTAAAGCCGCTCTTTGTGTTGCAGCATATATTCGCTCAGCTGTGCATGCTGCTTTCAGTGAGCACCATTTACAGTTCTATTTCTTCTTATTTGTTCTTCTATCTGTTATCTTACTGTGTCTACAAAATATAAGCAATCCATGCGTAAAATATTACATTATTTTTATACCCTTAACCAATAACATAGGTAAAAAAGGGTATAATTGATTTGTGCAAAAGTATGTAACAGGCAGAAAGAAACATCTCCGACCCCATAAATTATAATTTCTCTTGATCAGCATCAACAGCATCCGTTTGAATGATACAATACTCTCTTAACCCATTAAGTGCCCATTAAAAAATTTAAATTTTCGTAAAAGTCTACTTTGAAACTTTTTTCCCTGGGCTTAAACAAAAAATTTCAAAAATCTCTTCGCATATATTTTTTTATGCATTTTTGAAGCAGCAGCTGTATCAGAAGCAGCCACCACAGCCGTTTCAGCCGAAACATCAGCAACAGTTTCAGACACACCAGCAGCAGCAGTTTCAGACACACCAGCGGCAGCATCTGCGTCAGCCACAACAACAACAAAAGCATCGTCAGCAACAAAAACAACTAAAGAATTCAGTTTAATAATAAAAAACAAAAACAAATTGAATTGCAAGATAAAAATAAATTCGAAGCAAGGAAATTAGAAATCAAAACATAGTGGCGCATAGTTAATATTGGCTATGCCAAGACTATGATACCCTACACACAGCCAAATCAATGCTCCCCCCTCTTATCGTGTTGAAACAGATAGACGGACAGACGGACGGAAATCAATTCCTGAGCTCGTCCTGATCATTTTGATATATAGTTTATGAGGTCTCCCATCATTCCTTTAAGGCGTTATAGATTCATGACAAAGTCAATATACCCTGTTTCACATGTGAAGGGTATTAAAATGAATGCAAAGAAGTGTGGCAAAATCTGCAATGTGAGATGCAAATCCTTAAAATTTTAGAACATTAGAACAAAACAAGTAAGAAGGCTCTAGTCGGGAGTGCCCGACTAGAAGATACCCTGAACCCGGTTGCAATAAATAAATTAAATTTATGTAAGACTTTGGTATACTGACTTAGCTTCAATGTGAATGGCCTTACGAAATGCGCTGATTTAGTTAACAGCAAACTTTTATTCCGTACGGCTGTGTAAAAAATTCACTGTGATTATTTCTGTGATTGTGCTAAATAGTTTACTGTGTTTTTAACGTAATTGTTTACAAGTAATTCGCTTGTTAACTATCCCTCCACAAAAAGGATTTGGAATAAAAACGCAAGTCTTCTTTGATTTTGTATTTCAAATCTTTAATAGTCTTTTTCAAGACTTCACATAATTTTTAAAAATTGTTGTTTCTTACAGTTTTATATCATTATTATTTGTTGCAGCTTTATAGTATATCGAAATTATGTGTTACAGATTCATAATCCATTATAATTTTTACAGATTTATCAATCATTGTTATTTTGTACAGTTTTATGTACAATAATTATTTTTTTTCACCTACCCTTGACAAAACTTGAAAAACTACGCCTAGGGTAAACAGAGTTTCAGCAGCCACTAGGTCTCGTAGGAATAGAACAAAAAATCTATTGAATAGGTCTGACTCCAACTACGCTGAGCAAGAAAGAATAAGTAAATTTTTATCCCAAATAGAGCGTAGACAAGACCCAGAATTTCTGGCAGACGAACAGGGACAAGACACTGCTCGACGTGCAGTGCGCCGGACAGATTTTTCACTCAAGACCCTGTATATAGAGCAAACGAAGTCTTTTAACACTTTTTCCTTCCTGCAGCGATAGGTATAGTTTTTGCAAGACATGCAGCAGGAGCATAAAATTAGGCAAGAAACCAAAAGCTTCAATTACAAATGGCTTAGATGTTCCGGATCTTCCCGAATGCTTGAAAGGCTTAACGCCTCTTGAGGAACGGCTAATTTCCCCACGCTTTCCATTCATGATTATTAAATCTTTAGGATATGGCCGTCAAAACGCCATTAAGGGAGCAGTGGTCAATGTCCCAATTCCCGTTGCCAATGTTGTAACGTCACTTCCAAGGGCGTTTAATGAAGCCGAGGTTGTTCAGATACATCTCAAGCGTAGGATGGAATATAGCCACGATTTCATGGCCGAATCCATTAGGCCCTCAAAAATAGTTGATGCAATCAGATTTGTAGTCAATACAGAACTCTATAGAAAACACCAGATTGTTATAAACGAATCATGGTTGTCTTCGTTTTCATCTGACACCGTTCCTTTTGTTGCATCAGCTGACGATAGGGATTTAGTTACAGAGCTAATAGGAAGATCTGCCCAACCAACAATTAACGTTCAGGACATGTAGAAGAAGAAGAAATTAATCCCGGGGGTCAAGAAACTTTATTAGAAAACGTGCCCACAGCAAATGTAGAGGCCCCAAGAATTGTTATGGCACCTGGAGAAGGTCAGCGTCGTTTGGACATGATTCACGACAGCGATTCCGAGGAGCTGGCCTTCCCAACAATATTCGCTGGCATTAAGAGAAAATGCACGAAAGCTTTACAAAAATTTCTAGGTCCGAGCTTAGGAATTTTGATAAGAGAGGTTGTAGGACTGATAAATTATTTCTTAACTTTAAAAAGTTGGAAATGATTAATATTAGGAACAATACTTCCATTTGCTTACGCAAGCACAGCGCCAACCAAGGCATTTCCGCGGCAAACGCCTTTAATGAAGAATATATAGATAATTTAATTCACCACGACGATGGCTACAGAGTTTTGAAAGGTATTTGCACGTCGCCTGCTCATTGGGAATCAGAAAAGAAAAAGGTCATGGCTATGATTAGGCAGTTTGGTCTTCCGACATTTTTTATAACTTTTTCGGCAGCTGAGCGATGGGCGATGGGCGGAACTATTGGTTATACTTCCTAAAAACGTGGATAAATAAGAAATTTCTGAAGAATTAGCATCTAATTTTCATTTTAACGACAAAGCTCGTCTTATTAGGACCGATCCAGTCACTTGTGCAAGGTATTTTGATTTCCGATTAAGGCAACTTCTAAAACTAATGAAAAAGGAAGGTGGTGTTTTCGGTAGTCATAGGGTCATTAAATACTATTGGCGAGTCGAGTTTCAGCAAAGAGGCTCATCACATATTCATGGCATGTTTTGGCTGAAAGATGCCCCCAAGTTTGACATCAATGATGTATCAAGCATACCCCCAGTAAAGTCTTTTATTGATCAGTTTATCACAACAGATACAAGTAGCCCGGATGTGGCTCCCTTTCTGGAGTATCAAACCCACAATCACGGGCATTCATGTAGGAGAGAAGTAAATAGAAAAGTTATTTGTAGATTTGGTATTCCATACCCTCCCATGCCCCAAACAGAGATCCTCTTTCCGTTAGAAGACGATGCTGAAAACTTAGAAACGCAACGCAAGAATTATGAAAAAATTCAAACCCTGTTAGAATTTCAGTTTGATCGTGAAAGTATAGATCGTCTTAGCGATTTCCATAATTTTTTGTCCCATGATCAACTTAACGTCAGTTATGATTGCTATATTACAGCACTTAGGTCGAGTATGAAGAAGTCCAAAATATTTTTAAAGCGAACGCTTGCAGCTATTAGGCTAAATGCTTACAATACTCATCTTCTTCAACTGCAGCGAGCCAACATAGACATTCAGTTCAGTTTAGATCCCGATGCTTGCTGCAGTTACGTCGTTAACTATATTAACAAGTCTCAGAGAGGTTTTTCAAAATTAATGCGTGATGCAGTTAATGAAATTAGTTGGGGCAGCGTAACAATCAAGCAAAAGTTACAACATATAGGACACAAATTTATTTCGGGTACGGAAATATCCACCCAAGAAGCAGTTTACTGCTGTTTAGGAATGTGTCTGTCTGAAAGCAGTAACGCTGAAGTATTTATTAATGTTTCATTGCCAAGGCAACGGGTAAAAATCCTAAAGTCTAGGGCGCAATTACAAAACTTACCCGTTGATTCAACAGATATATTTGAATTAGGACTTTTAGACCATTGTGTTCAGCGCCCCGTCGCCCTAGAAAATTGATGCCTAGCTGATTTTGCTGCTTTTTATAGTTATAGCAAAAAGCAAAGTGGTACTCGCCAAATTATTGATGACGAAAATGATATTGAAACACCCCAGTCTTCCCAATCATTAGTTTACGCCCTTCGCGATCGTAGTGGGTTTATTAAAAAGCGGCTAAGTCCGTGTATTATCCGATATAGAAGATTTAATATAAACACAGATTAAAGCAATTATTTTCGGGAGCTGGTTATGCTTAATATACCGTGGAGGGATGAAAATTCAGAGCTTGTGAATCGGAACTGCGAATTATATTGTAGCGAACATCGGGGTTTAATTGAAAATAGCCGTAGAAAATACAATAATTTGGACGACAACGAACTTCAGGACGCACTTAATAATGCTGTACAGGACGAAAATGAAGAGACAGTAGAAGAAGTTTTGACAATAATTTCCGGGTTTTGGGATTGCTTGAAATTGATCCTCAGTTAAATGTTTTAAATGTTGATGACAATAATGTAAATGAAAGCTCGGGGGATAATAACGTCCGACTGATTAAGCTACCAGCATTAATTTCCGCTGAGAGCTTAGCAGAAATTGTCAGGTCCCTTAATTTAAAGCAGAAACAATATTTTACTCACGTATTGCACAATGCCAACATCAAATCTGTGTTTTACGAGTTTGTTGGTAGTGGTGCTGGCGTTGGAAAGAGCCGACTTATACTAGCAATTTATCAGTCATTGTCCGCTATATACAATAGCAAGCCAGGAACAGATCCAACTTCCGTTAAAGTACTTTTATGTGCACCCACAGGAAAAGCAGCTTTCGGAATTAGTCGTTCAACACTGCATTCCATGTTTTTACTACCAGTTAACCAATCTGGTTCAGACTTGAGGGCCTTAAGCCATGATTTAGTTAATACTTTGCATTCAAGGTTAATTGACCTTAAACTTATAATAATAGATGAAATATCTATGGTAGGTTCCAAAATGTTTTCTCAGTTGGACTCCCGCCTTAAGCAAATTTTCAAAAATTCATCTCCGTTTTGTGGTATTTCTGTCATAGTTTTTGGAGATTTACGACACCTATCACCAGTAGGTGATCGTTGGATCTTTGAATCCAACTCAAATGATCCCTACAGTGCAATATTTGGTTCTTCTCTGTGGGACCTGTTTAAGCATTTGAAGCTCACAGAAATAATGCGACAAAGCGAGGACCTATTATTTGCTTCTGCTTTGAACAACATGGCATCGGGTCTTATGACAGCCGATGAATGCTCCCGCATTTGTCAGCCATCGGACATGCCCGATGATGCAATTCATCTTTTCGGTACAAATGCGGCAACAGATTCCTTTAATATTACAAAACTAAATTCTATACCGACTGACCAATTTTTTTCTACAGCAAGTGACTACATAAAAGCTACTCATTTAAATTCCGCGAGTAGGGACAGAATAATAGAAGCAGTCCGTAGCTTCAGACCTTCCGAGACACAGGGGTTGTGCATGTCGCTTCTTTTAAAAACCACTGCCAAATATATGATAACGGTCAAAATAGATTTTGGGGATGGGCTCGTTAATGGGGCAACAGGCATTTTAATGCAAATAGATTTCGATAATACCACTCCGAGTTCTTCAAGTACTTTATGGATGAAATTTTTAGAGGAAAGTGTAGGAGTACATGCTCGATCAACATGTGCGCACCGCACAGAACCTTCTTGGACTCCAATCCAAAAAATAGTTAAAAGCATTCAATATATAAGAAACGAGCAAGTTAATATTGACCGTAGGCAGTTTCCAGTTGTACCAGCAGAAGGTATAACTATACATAAAAGCCAGGGTGCTACGTACAGCAAAGTGGTGGTTCACACTTGCCCCTGAATGCAGCGTGCTGCAATATACGTAGCTTGTAGGAGGGCAACAACAGCATCGGGCTTATTTATTATTTGAGACTTTGCATCTCCCAAACCTCCCAAAAATGACGACAAGGTTCAAAATCAATTGCACTTATTGCGGACTGAAAAAATTCTTAAAACACATTTCAATCATTTAGTCAAAAGTTCCGCCTTAAATATTTTTTTCCATAATGCAGAAAGCCTGCATTGCCACATTGAAGATGTTCGAGCAGATGGATTAATGCTGCAGTCGTCCGTTCTTTGTTTCGTTCAAGCCTCATCGTACGCAAATGAAAATATCGATATTCCTGGGTTTACTATTGTTGTCCGTCTGGATTGTGAGATAGTGCCTAATGCAGTGCGTTATAAGAGGGGAATCGTCATTTACGTAAGGAATGAAATAAATCACAATGTTTCACATTGTTTAAGCGACAGAATCATATCTAGGTCATCCGTTTTGAGTATGGTATTTTCCAAAATAAATCTGTTGGGTTTGTTGTTATTTATAAATGTCCGACCTATCCTTTGCCAACATTTAAAACTGAATTTGAAGATTTATTTCGGCAGTATACGTTTTTGAGTAACAATTGTATAATATTGGGTGATTTTAATTTATGCTTGAGTAAATTCGACAGATGTGAACCTATTTATAACGAACTTCTCAGGAAAGGATTTAGGTGCTTGCTCGATTTAAAAACGTCCACTACCAATTGTAACTCTCACACTGATTGGGCCTTTTCAAAAATTTCAACTGAGGGTATTAGTGCTACGACATATGAAACCGTTTACAGTTACCACAATGGAATTTCTCTAAGTATTCAGGATGGTGAAAATTAAAATGGTACATATTTTCTAAGATTAGAGTTAATGCATGCATATACATATTCAAATAGATCAAGAAATAAAACCATTTAATAAAATAAATTGATGCATAATAACCAAAACCAAAGTCTTTTATAAATTTAACATATTTATTACAATTGGGTTCAGGGTATCTTCTAGTCGGGCTCTCCCGACTAGAGCCTTCCTACTTGTTATTTCTAATTTCATTGCTTCGAATTTATTTTTATTTTGCAATTCAATTTGTTTTTGTTTTTTTTTTATCATGATCTTTAAACATTTATTTAATTTGCAAGCTGTGCAGTTTTTTCACGTTTTGTCGTAGCTTTAAATTCATTTGTTGTTGTTGTTGCTGATGATGTTTTTGTTGTTGTTGTGGCTGACGATGATGCTGCCGCTGTTGAGGCTAAAACTGCTGCTGCTGGTGTGGCTGAAACTGCTGCTGCTGCTGCTGCGGCTGTAACTGCTGCTGTAGCTGCTGCTGGTAGAGCTGCTGGTTTAGCTGAAATTGTTGCTGCAGTGGCTGCAAATACAGCTGATAATGCTGCAATGGGCGCACCACAGGCAAAGCACCCCAACATTTCTGTCCATTCATGTTGCTTTTTTAAGATGAATTGAAGCAATACGCAAATGGCACATTAAAAAGTAATTGTAAAATGCCCTGAGAGCTGAAAGAGTTTCAGTTATTAATGTGAATTGATCTCATCTACAGAACAATATCACATTTTCATGCTCTTAAGCCAATCGCATTGTTCTTAGTCCTCCTTTGTTGTTGCAATTGCTTCGAAACATAGAAAACCAATTTCGTGCGTGCATACAGCGACTTACGATAAGCCGAAAAACAGGAACAACAAATTTTTGGCATTCACAGTAATTATACCCTTAACCCATAAAATGGGTAAATAAGGGTATAATGGTTTTGTGCAAAAGTATGTAACAGGCAGAAGGAAGCATCTCCGACCCTATAAAGTATATATATTCTTGATCAGCATCAACAGCCGAGACGATATAGCCATGTCCGTCTGTCCGTCTGTCTGTCTGTATGAACGCGTGGATCTCAGAGACTACAAGAGCTAGAGACTTCGGATTTTGTATTTAAGTTCTTCTATACCATGAGCAGAACAAGTTTGCTTCAAATTATCGATAACTATTCTGGTTTCCGATATACACATAATATCGATAACAATAAAATATCGAATTTGGAAAATCTAAAAACGAGGGTTGAAGTAATGGATAATGATAGAACTTTTCTGAAAATTTCGTCCAAATCGGTTAAGAAACACCGGAGATATTGAACTTAATCGATGGAAGCTAAGCCAGTATACCAAAGTCTTATATAAATTAAATATATTTATTGCAACTGGATTCAGGGTATCTTCTAGTCGGGCTCTCCCATGGTGTCTGTCTGTCATGGTGTCTGTCCGTCCGTAAGGTTGCAAGTTTTTCCACACCCCTCAAGCTAGAGAATTGAAACTTTCCATTTCTCTTTATCTATGGGATAGTAAATTAAAATGTCAAGATGGGGATTCTACGATAAATGGGGTCTGGCAAATCGATTAATTCGATAACTCAAAAACGATAAATCCGCATATTTCGCACATCCTTACAGCTAGAACTACCAAATATAGTAAGAAGATAGCTACAATCAACCTCCAAAAAACTGCATCAAAAAATTTGGATCCACGCCCACCCATTCCGTCCCAGCCCCCCCACATTTTAAAGTCAAAAGTGCCAAGATAGGTGATGATGACCCCCCAAAAACTGCATCAAAAGTTTGGATTCCACTCCCACCAATATTGCCCCTGTCAAAAACGGGAATGCGTGTATTCTCCAGAGTTTTGGAGCTAGAGCCACCAAATTGGGCAGGAAGATAGCTGGCAACGACTTCCAAAAATCTGCATCAAAGTTTTGGAGCCACGCCCACCCATTTCACCCCCCTTCCCCCACCTTTCATCAATTTTGAGCTAGAGTCACCTAATTTTGTATGAAAATAAAAATTGACGTTCCACAAAGATCTGCATCACAAATTTGGATGCCACGACCATCCATACTGCCCTCAGCCCCCTCTCACAACCTATTACAAACTTCGAGCTAGAGTCACCAAATTTGGTATGAAGATAGCAATTCACATTTCACAAAGATCTGCATCAAAAATTTGGATGCCACACCCACCCATACCGTCCCCAGCCCAACTTTCCCCACCTTTCACAAACATTGAGCATGAGTCACCAAATTTCGTTTGAAGATAGCTGGTGGCATCCCCATCTACATCATAGAATCTTTAAGGCAGCGTACACCCCTGTGCATTCGTACGCCTTTGCAATCAGCTCTCTTTTTACCGGTCTTAATACTAGTATCGAGTATGCCGCAGTCGGGTTTTCTTGTGGACAATATGGGGCAGTATGATGCAATTCTACGCCCAACAAGTTCAAAAATTACTTAAAATTCCGGCTCGTAAACTGTACATCATTGTCACATACAAACTGTCTGGGTATGCCAAATGGGCATAACACACGTTCACGGAACGCTTGCTGCAGTTGTGCCGCTGTTGCTCGCTTCAAGAGGACCAGCTCCACCCCTTTTGAAAACGCGTCGTGGAATACCAGGAGCATCGTGTTCCTGTGCTTCGAGCGCGGTAAGGGCCCTACAAAGTGAGCGCATAGTACAGCCATGGGATCGACCACCTGCCGCGTCAACATCTGTCCAGCCAGCCTTACCTGTTCCGTCTTAAACCTCTGGCACGTTTCGCAGTACTTAACGTACTTCGCCGCATCTTGGAACATTCCAGGCCAGTAGTAGTGTTGTGCCAGACGCATTATCGTCTTCCGTACTCCTTGGTGCCCGGCCGTTGGTGCGTCATGGCACTCCAACAACACTCGTTACCTTTGCTCCTCATCGATGCATAGCTTCCAGGGGATGTAGTCGTCATCATCCGCACGGTGTCCGAGGTGCCTATAGAGTTGACCGTTCTCTTCCATATAATCGGCGTATTTCACTGGGTCCTTGGCAATATTTTTTTTCACCCTTTCCATCCATTTTCCAGACGATTTTTCCTGTTTCGCTTGTTGAAAGTCCTCACGGGTTGCCGGGATAAGGCGTCCGCTACTACGTTGAGCTTCCCTCGTCTGTACCGTAGGTCGAATTGATACTGCTGCAGCTCGATCGAATTCAACCATTTCAAAGCCATATGGTCGGTTACTACCTCGATTCGATATCCTTCAAGGTAGCATCTCATCTTCCGGATTGACCATACTATAGCCAGACACTCCTTTTCGGTCGCTGAATAATTTTCTTCAGCCTAATTCAGTTTCCGACTCGTGTAAGCTATCACGCGCTCCTGTTGATCGATCGTCTGTGTGAGTACCGCTCCGAGGCCAAAATCGCTGGCGTCCGTCTGCAGGACAAATTTTTCTGCAAAATCCGGACAGGCCACGACCGGTGCGGTCGTCAAGCTATGTTTGAGGGTCTCTAGCGCTGCTTGTTGTTCCTCTCCCCATGACCATTTCCTAGATTTTTTTAATAAAGCTGTGATCGGTTGCACCACTGTAGCGGCATTCGGCACGAATCGTCGATACCAGGAGGCCATGCCCAGGCAACGTCGCAGCTCCTTACAATTGGTTGGGGCCATCAAGTTCTGGATCGCTTCTACTTTGGCGGGGTCGGTTTTGATCCCGTCGCCGCTCACTAGGTGTCCCAGGTATATCAGCTCCTTCTGAAAAACAGACACTTCTTACGATTCAGCTTCAAGTTGGCCGCTCTCAAACGCCTGAAGACTTTCTTCAAATTTGTCACGTGCTGCTCCTTTGTCGCTCCGATTACTATTGTGTCATCCAGATAGGCAAATGCATGTGGCTCCATATCTGGTCCGATAACCGTATCCAAAGCTCGTTGGAATGTTGCACACGCCGAGTGCAAACCGAAAGGCATTACGCGCCACTGGAATAAGCCTCTACCGGGTACCGTAAATGCTGTACACTCCCGATTATCCGCAGCCATGGGAATTTGCCAGTAACTGTGCTTGAGGTCGAGCGTGGAGATGTATCGCGCGTGTCTCAATCGCTCCAAAATGTGATTAATCCTGGGTACGGGGTATGCATCTGGCAAGGAATGTGCATTGAGTTGCCTATAGTCGATGCACATCCGCCACTCGCCTGTTTTCTTTTTAACTAGCACAATCGGGGCACTGTGCGGGCTGCGGGAGGGCTCTATCGCGTCGGTTCGCAGCAGTTCGTCTACCTGTTCGTTGATCACCTGTTGCATCGCAGGGTTTTTGGGGTAGTAACTCTGCTTAATCGGCTTGTCGTCCCTCATGATGATCCGGTGCTCAGCTACGTGTGACACCCCTTGCAGCTCGTCAAAGAGGGCCAATTCCGCTTTCAATGTTTCCTTTATCTCTGGTTCCAAGTCCTCTGGCCACTCGTTTTCCCTGGTTTCGACGCTTTCCACCGGTGTTATTGCGGGGCCGGGTATGACGCACCCTCCTACCTCGCCGAACCGTTGTACTCCTGCCGTTTTCGCGTCCACGCTGTCTGCTCGAACCGTTCCCACGGCGATGCTTGGCTGAGGTGCCCCAGGGGCATCCTTCTCCTGCCTTGATCCGCCGTCCTCCTCCGGTTTGCTCACAACTGGCTCACGTTCCATTAGGACCTGCTCCTCCTCTATATCTGGTACTTCCACAGCTTCCAAAATTAACCTAGGCTTGCCACATTCGATGGTCGTCCCCACTTGGCACAAAAAGTCTATCCCTAGTATAATGTTGTCTAGCATCGAGGGCATCACGAGCATACTCACCGTGACCTCTGTCCCCGCTAGACCAACTTTTACCCTCAATAGCTTCTTTACCTCTAAGGTGGACCCATCGGCTAGGCGAATTTTCGCGCAGGCGTCCAGCATCTCGCCCCCGCTGGTCACCTTGCGGGAAAACTCCTCACTAATAAAACTCCTAGTCGCCTCTGTATCTACTGTCGCAGTCGCTACTTGGTCCCCGACTCTTACAGTAGCGACTATCCGCCCGTCTTCCACTCTTTAAGGGTACTCTAAGTTCGGGACTGGTTCACGTCGGCCCCCATCGGGTCCCGTCCCAGATGGTGCCGCATATCGTTTCCCGCCCTTGACTGCTGACAACACTGGCTGGTATTGACCCCCTTGGCCCCGCACTGTCGACAAAACTGTACCCGTGGATTGGGGCACTCCTTGGCAAAATGACCCTCTTGCGAACAGTTATAGCATAGCCTCTTCCCGCCTAGAGCTCTCGACTGCTCTTGGCTGATCATCCCGTTTGAAATTACTCCCGTTTACCCAAGCGGTGGCGTATTCCCCACGTTACCGCTTGACCCTGGCTGTGGTTGCGTCCGGAAAGGATTAAAATGTTTGGCGGGGGCTACCTCACCGGCTAATCCGTCCGAGTACCTACTACCCCCGGTCCTACCTCGTGCTGCACGCTCGTGACTTTGTTGACTTACGTTCTCGTACTCGGCTGCCATCTGAGTTAGCTGCGCCAGAGAGGAGAAGTCCCCTCTACGAATGTACAAACGGTACTCGGGTGCCAAATTCTCGTATACCCTATGCAATTCTTGTTCTGCCCTGTACCCCGCGTGGTACATCATACCCCGCAGCTCGAGCAAGTAGTCCTTGAACGGCTCGTTATCATGTTGCCGTCGTGGCCGGATACTATCTTCTAACCTGTCGAAATACTGGGGCGGTAGAAAGAACTCCAAGAACTCGGCTTTAAATGTCGCCCAAGTCGCGTCCCTTAGCCTACTTATTGATAGCCACCGGGCGGCCTTACCCGTTAGAGCCTCGCTCATTGCCCTCGGCAACCGGTCTAAGCCTATGTCGTATGACAACGCCCTGTCCTCAATTGCCTCCAGGAAAACTAATGGGTCGGTGCACCCATTGAACAGGATACCCCACTTCCGGACTAGTTCAGGGACGAACATCCCGTTCCTAGGGGTACTATAGGTATAACTGGAATTAAGATGGGGGTTCACCTGTCTCACCGGGGTATCTTCCCCGGATGCCAGAGGTGACCCTACTCGTATATCGGGGATACATGCTGTATTCTGTGGGGAAAATTAATTATAAATTGTGCTGTTGGAGGGCGGACGCAAATGTTCCGTGCCACCGGTCTGTATTGATGGGATTGCCGCATCTGATTCAGATTTCTGCCTGGGTCATATTCCTCCAACAGAAGTGGCAGTCCGGGTAGGCGACACTGGGATCTTTGCGAACCGCAACTCCCATTCCGCTAACCGGGCCCATATATCGGTGGTATGACCACCTTGCCTTATGAAAGTACATACCAGCTTCCGGTAGTCAGTTACCGTGGCACACTTTTCCAATCCGAGCTCCCGGACGATATCCTCTAGATCCTCCTTATGGCAGTGGTAGACCCATTCCACACCCACACCAGGGTTGCTGCTTTCTACGACCTCCACTCGGGTGGGCTCGATAGTCTTGGGTTTCTCCATCTAATAAAAAAAACGAACGGAAGCAAAACAAAAATAAAAAAATTCCTTCTCGAGCCGTATATGTTCCGCTTCGCGAAAATTTGCACCCTTGATCTGGTGCTGTTTATCACGGTTACCGTTTTGTTACGAAATTAATTTATTGCGAAATTAATTTTTTTTTTTTTTTTATTTGAAGTGTGATACAAATTTTCCTGTTAATTGGTCACTGTTTATTTTATTTTATTTATTTTATTCGTATTTTTAAATTCTTTTTTTTTTTTAAATTCCCCACTGTACGTTTACACGGTAGAGCCCCACTGTACGGCGACTTCACGTAAGTCCGATACTCGACCCGAACCGATGGAACAACTCCGCACTCGAAATAATAGTCAATTTTTTTATTTCGCGGTCGAAGCCCACTGTGCGACAACACCACGACCTTTGCAGCGGCCTGTACCAGCTACTGTCACGCCGTTCATTGACCGCTCACGCACTTTGCCGACACTTTCGTTGCGCCGCAGGTGTTCACTTATACACAGCCTCGAACGCGAACCGCGCCACTTGTAAAGGAGTAATTTAGCCAGGGTACAAACTTAGTCTGGCCAGGTACACCACACAAGAATATTTATATATTTTTTTGGTGGGACTATAACGCGTGCGGTTTAACAAGTTGGAAGGGGAAACGCTTGCGTCGACACCAACGCAACAGCCGGCACACTCAGCAGCCAGAGTATAAGGCGACTCAGCTTGACTCGCGTACGCGCGTATACGAAAACCAAAGAAAAGAAATAGAACGAAAGAAAACACACAGCAATCGCACTCCACTGGGTCACGGACTTACCGGCGACCAATTTATTCAGTTGTTATCAAAGATTATCTGTACAAGAAAACCTAAACCTAACTACATATATATACTTATATATATGAACTACGGCGAACTATCCCCTCTTACCTTATCTTTACCAAACTCTATATCTTTGCTACTAACTCGTTAACTACTTTTAAGCGCGTACACGTCCGCTCACTTTCATACGTCAATCGCAACTCCTCGCCCAGGCTTCGGCTTCGGCCCAAGCTGCAGATTTTGTCGCTCCCCACACTTGCTCGTGACCGTGGTGGATTTAGTGATCGCAGCTGGCGCGCTGCATCTTACGACTCTGCGTTTTGGGGCGGTTATTTAAATTCTTATTTCGAGACTTAGGACGTTAAGCGTCAATCAAAAGTGTGTAACTCCAATAAATCTAAATACTTTCGCTCCTTGCGTTTTATTAAATATAAATACTGCGCACTCCTTGCGTCTAACAAAACTATACCTACAGCTTGAACAACCTATGCGCTTCTTGCGACTTAAACATTATATATACAAAATGTAACTAATCAACATGCGCTCCTTGCGACTTTAACTAAAATACTATGATAAAAATAATCAAAACTATAACTAACTCTCTGAACTAAATCACAGCGCTCCTTTGCGACTTTAAACTATAAATATAATATGGTATAACTATTTGTGAAGGGGCCGACGTGGCCTACTTCACAGAGCTCTCACCGCAATACACCCCCTCCCCCACCATAAAAAAGCAGGGTATCTCTCAGTGCCCCAAATCAAGGACCTAAACCCCCGTGGATCACAACCGCCAAAGCAGAATTCCTGGTCTAAGGTAGTTGGCCACAAAGGCAAGGTTGTACGCACGCGGACGGATGCTGTCACCGTATCCGGGCTGGGTGACTGCAGCTTTGCAGACATCCTTAAAGAGGTAAGGAGTGAGCCAACAATTGCGCATCTCCGAGGGGATGTGGAAACAATCCGCAAGACTGCCAAGGGTGATTTGCTGCTACGGCTTGGTAAACAGCCAGTGCACAGCGC
This sequence comes from Scaptomyza flava, assembly GCA_030179655.1. Classification (NCBI taxonomy): domain Eukaryota; kingdom Metazoa; phylum Arthropoda; class Insecta; order Diptera; family Drosophilidae; genus Scaptomyza; species Scaptomyza flava. The sequence goes on along the minus strand of JARNME010000147.1, from coordinate 148,643 downwards.
AAACGAGCTACAGTTCGCAGTTGGCAAGGTGCTGGGTGGGCGTGCAACTGTTAAAACACTATCCGACACCAATCAGGTAGAGATCTACGTCCTTGACGAGCTGGCGACGAAGGAAGAGGTCCTGAATGCGGTCAGGTCAGCTCTAGGAGACCCGACGATGGATATTGACGTCGTTAAGACGCTGCGTCGTACGAGGGCTGGCCTTCAAACGGCATCCCTGGGTCTACCAGCGGCTAAAACGATTAGTCTCGTGGAGAAGTCGAAGATTCGCATTGGCTGGGCGGTGTGCCGCATTAGGCCCCTTATTCCGCCAAGGCGCTGCTATAAAAGCCTGGAGTATGGACATATAGCTGTCCATTGCAAGAGTGGTGCAGACCACAGCAAGGCTTGCTACAAGTGCGGAGGTGCTGGAAACGTTGCGAGAGTCTGCAACCAGCAACCAAAATGTGACCTTTGCACGAGAAAAGGAGAGCGAATGACTGCCCATGCGACTGGCAGTTACAGGTGTTCAGCGTACAGAGAGGCTGACAAACACACGAAATGGTGAAAGTTTTGCAGCTCAACCTCAACCATTGTGTCGCTGCCCAAGCCATACTGGAACAGACGATCTTGGAGGAAAAAATAGATGTCGCAGTGCTTAGCGAGCCGCACCACCGGGCAACCGCTAATGCTATGTCTGTGATAAGGCATCTTTCCGGACAGGTGGAAGGTGCAGAAACTCGTCCTGCTGCCTAAGCCAGATAAGCCTCCTGATGATCCGGCAGCATACCGGCCTATTTGTCTCATTGACAATAAAGGCAAGGTCTTCGAGTTGATCATAGCTGCTAGGCTAAGTGACGCCGTGCAGAATGCTGGAGGATTATCATCGCTACAATTCGGCTTCAGCAGAGCAAGATCTACTGCCGATGCCATCAGGTCGGTAGTCAGTATAGCCTCAGAAGCGATCTCAGGCACCCGCTGGCGCTTTGGCAGTAAGCAGTACTGTCTCGTTGTGACCATTGACGTTAAGAACGCTTTTAACTCCGCAAATTGGAGCTACATTTTGGATGCCCTGGTGAGAGAGAGTGCCAGACTACTTCGTAGCAATCGTGAGGAGCTACTTTGACAACCGCAGGATGTGTTACCAAACAGATGAGGGGGAGAAGGAGTACGCCGTTTCTGCAGGTGTTCCACAAGGATCTGTCCTGGGTCCTCTCCTGTGGAACATCATGTATGATGGGATACTACAGCTTCAGTAACCGGATGGTGCCAGCGCTATTGGATATGCTGATGACGGTGCTCTGCTTCTTGTAGCTAAAGACCTACGGCGAGTTAGAGAGCTCTGCGATTGGTGCTTAGACGCAGTGACACGGTGGCTGTCGTCTGTTGGTCTTCAGCTGGCTGCCCAAAGACGGAGGCAGTGCTCATCAGCAGCCGAAAAAAGGTGGAGTATGTGGATATCACGGTGGGAGGCGTCACAATGCGGTGCAAGGAATATATCCACTATCTTGGTGTGGTCATCGATTGGCGCTTAAACTTTGGCGAGCACCTGGCATTCGTTCATCGGAAGGCAGCTGAATCCATGCGAGCCCTTGCGAGGATGATGCCTAATACGCGTGGTCCTAAACAGCAAATGAGGATGCTGCTCACGATCGTTCTATAATTTATATTGCTGTATGCTGCTCCAACTTGGGTAGGCGCAACTTCGGTGGCCACCTACATGAAGGGTATCGTGTCATCATACCGGCTCTCTGCCCTTCGTGTCTGCTGCGCCTTTCGCACAGTCTCCTCGGATGCAGCGCTGGTGGTTGCTGGGATGATCCCAATCCACAGCTTAGCAGTAGAAGCTGCAGCGGTTTTGGAAGCAGCTCCAACGGAGAAAAGAGCAGCTAGGGCTGCAGCCCGCGAGTTGAGCCTGGAGGCATGGCAGCAGCATTGGAATACTTCCGCAATAGGGCGTTGGATGCACCTATTGATACCCGATGTGCGGCGACGTCTAGAGAGGAAGCACGGGTCAGTCAACTTCTACCTCACCCAGCTGCTAACTGGACATGGTTGCTTGCGGTTCAAGCACAAGTCCAGTTCAGAGTGTAACTTGTGCGGAGATGGTACGGAGGAGGACGTACACCACGTTTTCTTCCAGTGTGGGCGATTCGCCCAGGAACGTCTGCAGGTGGAGACCCTGATTGGTCAGCCCCTTTTCGCCAACAAACCTGGTGGAACTTATGATAGAGTGGGAGGCGGTATGGCATGCAGTTTGTGGACACGCAGCCACTACGATGACGAAGCTGAGGCGTCTGGAATGCTCTCTATCCGAGGTGATTGGTAGTTTAAGTAGTCAACGTTACCTTTTGCGGGTGTGTGTTGCTGTTGCAGCGTCAAATTTACACTTCCTTTGTAGTGTGCTGTTTGGGTTTTTTCGCTTTAAACCACTCTCAGCTGTGCTATTTGTGCTTTAAAATAAATCGCTGGGCAAGCCAAGCCAACAGCATCTTTCGTTAGCAACAGGTGGCGCCACTAGTGTTCACATACACAAAGGGGCGGTGTTTTGCGTAGCACAGCACACAGGCGAGTCTCTTTCTGCTGCGACCTAGGTAGGAGCTTCCAAGCATAAATAAGCAAATGGCTACGGAACCGGCTATTACCATGCTGCTATGGAGAAGGCAGTACAAACAACGCCAACTGTTGCTGGAGGTGCCAACAAAGGTGCTAGGAGCAAAAATGTTTCAGATGGTCCAGCCAAGGGAGCGGTGGGAACGCCGAAACGTCTTCGCGAACCATCGAGCTGTAAAGGAGTAATTTAGCCAGGGTAAAAACTTAGTCTGGCCAGGTACACCACACAAGAATATTTATATATTTTTTTGGTGGGACTATAACGCGCGCGGTTTTACAAGTTGGAAGGGGAAACGCTTGCGTCGACACCAACGCAACAGCCGGCACACTCAGCAGCCAGAGTATAAGGCGACTCAGCTTGACTCGCGTACGCGCGTGTACGAAAACCAAAGAAAAGAAATAGAACGAAAGAAAACACACAGCAATCGCACTCCATTGGGTCACGGACTTACCGGTGACCAATTTATTCAGTTGTTATCAAAGATTATCTGTACAAGAAAACCTAAACCTAACTACATATATATACTTATATATATGAACTACGGCGAACTATCCCCTCTTACCTTATCTTTACAAAACTCTATATCTTTGCTACTAACTCGTTAACTACTTTTAAGCTCGTACACGTCCGCTCACTTTCATACGTCAATCGCAACTCCTCGCCCAGGCTTCGGCTTCGGCCCAAGCTGCAGATTTTGTCGCTCCCCACACTTGCTCGTGACCGTGGTGGATTTAGTGATCGCAGCTGGCGCGCTGCATCTTTCGACTCTGCGTTTTGGAATACTGCCCAATTGGCGGGACGTATCGCCCACGTTTTTGGCGGTAGTACTTGCCCCTGGGTTGGCGGCTTGGTTATTTTCGCCGACTCTAATTCGGTCACCACGGATTCCAGGCCCTCCTCCCACAAGTCGAGGACGTCCTTGGGCGGAACGACTGCGTTCTCCACTCTTCGCTCCTCCTCGCTCGTTCCTGCCATGTCTTGTACACCCCTTCCAGCTGCGGGTGTTCCTTCAACGGGTCTGCTGCCACACTGAGCTCCACCGGTGGGTGTCCGATCGGTTGCCGGGCGTTCAGGTAGTGGCGCGGCTTCCTCGGCATCCGGGCGCGGTGCTCGGAAGCCTGGTATTTTCACGAACACTGTGGAAGTCTCCACCGTCATTAAAATGATTCCGCCCTCCACGACGCAGGCTGTCTCTTTTCGGTGGTGGTGCAGCGTGTGCCTATACGTCGAAGTAGCCGGGTTGCGCTGCTCTCGTTCGAGACCCTCGGTGGTGCCTTCGCTATCCTCCTCGTCACCGCTGCTGATCACGTACGGGAGTTGTCCGCTCATCTTGGGTATTCTGTGGGCTTATAAACACAATCGGTAAGTCTTAATTTATGAATTCAAATTTGGTTAGTGTTAATAAAAACAGAATAAAGGGATTAATTAAAACTGTGACAAGTCTGATCTTTGTCAGACGCTCGGTCGGGCTGGTCATCTTCTCCGTGCTCCTCTCCCTCTTCATAGAATGGCTTCAGTTGCGCAATGCTGGCTAGTTTGCTCTTTCCTTGTCCTTATTTTACCAATCGCACGATATTCGGTGATACGAACTTTTTCACGAGGAATGGGCCATCGAACTCGGGCGCGAGTTTCGCCGCGAAACCTTCACTGGCTTTAGAGAGTTGGTGTGCTCTTAATAGCACCAACGTATTGAGTCCTGGTCGCTATTCTCTTCTCCTGAGGTTATAGTTCCTCCCTTGGTCCTTCGACGCTCTCTGTAAATTTGTCTGGACGATACTGAAAACTTCCTTTAATCTTCTTGCCCGGTCTTCTGGTGCTTGCGGCATGCTTCCGGATCCGGGTGTCTTCTCGTCGTACAAGGAAGCTGGTAAGCGGGGCTCTCTCCCCTGCATCAGAAAAGCCGGTGAAAATCCTGTAGAGTCCGCCACACTGGAGTTAACCGCCAACGAAATTTCCGGTAACAATTCGTCCCACGAACTTTGGTGACCTGTTATAAACTGCACGATCATCGTCTTTACTGTACGATTGGTCCTTTCTGTCGGGTTTTCTTGTGGACAATATGGGGCAGTGTGCTGCAATTCCACGCCCAACGAGTTCAAAAACGACTTAAAATTCCGGCTCGTAAACTGTACACCGTTGTCGCATACAAACTTCCTGGGTATGCCAAAACGACATAATACACGCTCACGGAACGCCTTCTGCAGTTGGGCCGCTGTTGCTCGCTTCAAGGGGACCAGCTCCACCCATTTTGAAAACGCGTCATGGAATACCAGGAGCATCGTGTTCCCGTGTTTCGAGCGCGGTAAGGGCCCTACAAAGTCGGCGCATAGTACAGCCATGGGCTCGGCCACCTGTCGCGTCAACATCTGTCCAGCCGGCTTTACTTGTTCCGTCTAAACCTGTGGCACGACTCGCAGTACTTAACGTACTTCGCCGCATCTTGGAACATTCCAGGCCAGTAGTATAGTTGTGCCAGACGCATTATCGTCTTCCGTACTCCTTGGTGCCCGGCCGTTGGTGCGTCGTGGCACTCCAACAACACTCGTTTCCTCTGATCCTCATCGATGCACAGCTTCCAGGGGATGTAGTCGTCGTCATCCGCACGGTGTCCGAGGTGTCTATAGAGTTGACCGTTCTCTTCCATATAATCGGCGTATTTCACTGGGTCTTTAGCCATCTTTTCTTTCATCCACTCGATCCAACTGCCGGACGATTTTTCCAGTACCGCTTGTTGAAAGTTCTCCACGGGTTGCCGGGATATGCCGTCCGCTACTACGTTGAGCTTCCCTCGTCTGTACCGTACGTCAAATTGGCACTGCTGCAGCTCCAGTGCCCAGCGCGCTATCCTCCCCGACGGGCTCTCGATCGAATTCAACCATTTCAAAGCCATATGGTCGGTTACTACCTCGAACCGATATCCTTCCAGGTAGCATCTCATCTTCCGGATTGACCATACTATAGCCAGACACTCCTTTTCGGTCGCTGAATAATTTTCTTCAGCCTAATTCAGTTTCCGACTCGTGTAAGCTATCACGCGTTCCTGTTGATCAATCGTCTAGGTGAGTACCTCTCCGAGACCAAAATCGCTGGCGTCCGTCTGCAGGACAAACTTTTCCGCAAAATCCGAACATGCCAGGACCGGTGCGGTGGTCAAACTATATGTAAGGGTGTCAAGCGCCACTTGTTGTTCCCCTCAACACGACCATTTTCTAGATTTCCTCAGCAAAGCGGTGATCGGTTGTACTACTGTAGCGAAATTCGGCACAAATCGACGATACCAGGAGGCCATGCCCAGGCAACGTCGCAACTCCTTACAAGTTGTTGGGGCTTTCAAGTTCCGGATCGCTTCTACTTTGGCGGGGTCGAGTCTGACCCCGTCGCCGCTCACTAGGTGTCCCAGGTATATTCCTTCTGAAAAAAAAACAAATACTTCTTACGGTTCAGCTTCAAGTTGGCCGTTCTTAAATGACTGAAGACTTACTTCAAATTAGTCACGTGCTGATCCTTTGTCGCTCCGATCACTTTTATATCGTCCAGTTGGCAAATGCAAGCGGCTCCATATCGCGCCGGCTCGCAGCAGCTCGTCTACCTGCTGTTGATAACCTGTTGCATAGAAGGGTTTTTAGGGTAGTACCTCTGCTTAACCGGCTTGTCGTCCTTCATAAAGATCCGGTACTGAGCTACGTGGGACACCCCTTGCAGCTCGTCAAAGAGAGCCAATTCCGGTTTCAATGTTTCCTTTATCTTTGGTTGCAAATCCTCTGGCCACTCGTTTTCTCTAGTTTCAACACTTCACTGGGTATGACGCATCCTCCTACCTCGCCAATCCGTTGTACTTCCCATGGCGATGCTGGGCTGGGGTGCCTCCTCCTGCCTTGATACGCCGTCCCCCTCCGGTCTGCCCAAAGCTGGCTCACTTTCCTTTAGGACCTGCTCCCCTATATATCTGATACTTCTACAGCTTCCAAAATTAATCTAGCTTTGCCACACTCGATGGTCGTCCTCACCCGGCACAAGAAGTCTATCCCTAGTATAATGTTGTCTAGCATCGAGGGCATCACGAGCATACTCACCGTGACCTCTGTCCCCGCCAGACCAACCCTTACCCTAAATAGTTTCTTTACCTCTAAGGTGGACCAATCGGCCAGGCTAATTTTCGCGCAGGCGGCAAGCATCTCCCAACCACTAGTCACCTTGCGGGAAAACTCCTCACTAATAAAACTCCTAGTCGCGCATCTATCTACTGTCGCAGTCGCTACTTTGTCCCCGACTCTCACAGAAGCGACTATTCGCCCGTCTTCCACTCTTAAAGGGTACTCTAGGCTCGGGACTGGTTCACGTCGGCCCCCATCGGATCCCGTCCAGGATGAAGCTGCGTATCGTTTCCCGCCCTAGATTGCTTTTAACACTGGCTAGTATTGACCCCCTTGGTCCCGCAATGTCTACAAAACTGTACCCGTGGATTGGGACACTCCTTGGCAAAGTGACCCTCTTGTGAACAGTTGTCGCATAGCCTCTTCCCGTCTAGAATCCTTGACCGCTCTTGGCTGATCATCCCGTTTGAAATTACTCCCGTATGTCCGAGCGGTGGTGTACTCCCCACGTTACCGCTTGACCCTGGCAGTGGTTGCGTCCGGAAAGGATTAAAATGTTCAGCGGGGGCTACCTCGCCATTAATCCGTCCGAATACCTACTAGGCCCGGTCCTACCACGTACTGCACACTCGTGACTTTGTTGCCTCACATTCTCTTACTCGGCTGCCATATGAGTTAGCTGTTCGAGGGAGTAGAAGTCCTTTCTACGAATGTACAAGCGGTACTCTGGTGCCAAATTCTCGTATACCCTATGCAATTCTTGCTCTACCCTGTACCCCGCGTGGTACATCATACCCACAGCTCGGGCATGTAGTCATTGAACGGCTCGTTATCATGTTACCATCGTGCCCGGATACCGTCTTCTAACCTGTCAAAATACTGGGGCGGTAGAAATAACTCCAAGAACTCGGCCTTAAATGCCACCCAAGTCGCGACCCTTTGCCTATTTATCAGTAGCCACCTCGCTGCTTTACCCGTTAGAGCTTCGCTCATTGCCCTCGGCAACCGGTCTAAGCCTATGTCGTATGACAACGCCCTGTTCTCAATTGTCTTCAAGAAAACTAGTGGGTCTGTGCACCCATCGAAGCGGATACCCCGTTTCCGGAGTAAATCAGAGACGACCATCCCGTTCCTATGGGTTCTATCGCTCTCTCTAGAATTAAGATGGGGGTTTGCTTCTCGCACCGGGGTGTCTTCCCCGGATGCTGGAGGCGACCCTACTTGTGTATCGGGGATATATGTTGTATTTTGTGGGGGAAATTCTTTATAAATAGTACTGCTGAAGTGTTGAAGCAAGTGTTCCGTGCCACCGGTCCGTATTGACGGGATTGCCGCAATCGGATTCCGATTTCTGCGTGGGTCGTATTCCTCCAACAGAAGTGGCAGTCCGGGTAGGCGACACTGGGATCTTTGCGAACCGCAGTTCCCATTCCGCTAGCCGGGCCCATATATCGGTGATATGACTACCTTGTCTAATAAAAGTACATACCAGCTTCCGGTTCCAGTTACCGTGGCACACTTTTCCAATCCAAAATCCCGGAATCCCGCAATGTCTACAAAACTGTACCCGTGGATTGGGACACTCCTTGGCAAAGTGACCCTCTTGTGAACAGTTGTCGCATAGCCTCTTCCCGTCTAGAATCCTCGACCGCTCTTGGCTGATCATCCCGTTTGAAATTACTCCCGTATGTCCGAGCGGTGGTGTACTCCCCACGTTACCGCTTGACCCTGGCAGTGGTTGCGTCCGGAAAGGATTAAAATGTTCAGCGGGGGCTACCTCGCCATTAATCCGTCCGAATACCTACTAGGCCCGGTCCTACCACGTACTGCACACTCGTGACTTTGTTGCCTCACATTCTCTTACTCGGCTGCCATATGAGTTAGCTGTTCGAGGGAGTAGAAGTCCTTTCTACGAATGTACAAGCGGTACTCTGGTGCCAAATTCTCGTATACCCTATGCAATTCTTGCTCTACCCTGTACCCCGCGTGGTACATCATACCCACAGCTCGGGCATGTAGTCATTGAACGGCTCGTTATCATGTTACCATCGTGCCCGGATACCGTCTTCTAACCTGTCAAAATACTGGGGCGGTAGAAATAACTCCAAGAACTCGGCCTTAAATGCCACCCAAGTCGCGACCCTTTGCCTATTTATCAGTAGCCACCTCGCTGCTTTACCCGTTAGAGCTTCGCTCATTGCCCTCGGCAACCGGTCTAAGCCTATGTCGTATGACAACGCCCTGTTCTCAATTGTCTTCAAGAAAACTAGTGGGTCTGTGCACCCATCGAAGCGGATACCCCGTTTCCGGAGTAAATCAGAGACGACCATCCCGTTCCTATGGGTTCTATCGCTCTCTCTAGAATTAAGATGGGGGTTTGCTTCTCGCACCGGGGTGTCTTCCCCGGATGCTGGAGGCGACCCTACTTGTGTATCGGGGATATATGTTGTATTTTGTGGGGGAAATTCTTTATAAATAGTACTGCTGAAGTGTTGAAGCAAGTGTTCCGTGCCACCGGTCCGTATTGACGGGATTGCCGCAATCGGATTCCGATTTCTGCGTGGGTCGTATTCCTCCAACAGAAGTGGCAGTCCGGGTAGGCGACACTGGGATCTTTGCGAACCGCAGTTCCCATTCCGCTAGCCGGGCCCATATATCGGTGATATGACTACCTTGTCTAATAAAAGTACATACCAGCTTCCGGTTCCAGTTACCGTGGCACACTTTTCCAATCCAAAATCCCGGACGATATCCTCCAGATCCTCCTTATGGCAGTGGTAGACCCATTGCACACCCACGCCAGGGTTGCTGCATTCTACGACCTTACTCCGGCGGACTCGATATTCTTGTGTTTCTCCATCTTATCAAAAATAACGAACGGGTTGGCCAATCCTCGTCCGGTGGTCTGGTTGCTTCCTGTGGCCGCTGAAGTTGCGTGTGTGTGTGCGCTTGGTTGCCAGTCTGTATTGCACTGCTGCTATCACTTAATAATCCCCATTAGCAATATTCTCTCTAAAAGAAACATTTTTATCGCCTACCTTCTATGCTGCAGACGCCTCACTAAGCACTCGACTTTAACTTCATTATTTTTGGGCACTTTTCTATTATTTAATCTTTTCTTTCTTGCAGTCACCTGTCAAGCAGTCGAACAATCGAGTATCCGGTGCCAGCACGACTCTTCACCCCTCGTTCAAACACCACAACCATCGATAGCATCCAGCCGACCATAACACCACACTCCGGCTCGCTTGCGTCAGCTAAGAAGAGGAGTGCTAAACAGAGGCGTCTGTTCGCTACGCTGCCCAACGTAGGCCACCGCCCACACCCTGAGACTAAGCGTCTCATGCTCTGCCGACTGAGCTAGCCGGGCACAATTCCAACGCTCGGCGGTCACTGTTTGATGTCCTTGGCATGGGAAACTCCGTGTGGATGCCCTTGCAGAGTCTCGAGCTCATATAAACATTGCCCCACTGGTTTGACCACTTGGCACTTGGTGAATCAGCGACAGAATTTTGCGTTGAGGTTCTTTGCAAAGTCACTCAGCACGAAGATCCGCTTGAACACTTCCTGACCCGAAGAGAAATGGACGTCTCGGGCCTTCAGGTCATACTGCCTCACCAACTTCATATACGCCTTATGCACCGTCTTCCGAATCACACATAGCTTCCACAGAAACTCCTCGCTATCCTCTCGAGCAAACTGGGACTTCTTGAAGAGCAATCCGTCTTCTATCATCAAGTCCGGAAACCGCTCCGGCTCTGCTTGAACCATTGCTAACCTCTCCAAATACTCCTCGCTTTCGAACGCCATCGTCTCGAACTCGAACAGGCTTAGGTCCTCCACGTCGAAAGGTCGAGAGAGCATGTCAGCCTCCACGTTTTCCTTGCCCTTTCGGTATTCAATGGTGAAGTCAACCGCAGAAGTCTCGAATAAACCGTCGGCACCATCCAGGAAACGCCTCAACTGTTTCATACTTTTCGGGACGGGAATCTGGACAATCACCTCAACCTTGCTCGGATCCGTTCGGAGAGCTCGATCACCGACAATGTACCCTAAGTACCTTAAGGTCCTAAAGCAGAATTTAGACTTTTGCAGGCCGATGGTAAGATTAGCCTCCTTCAAACACTCAGCGACCTCCCTAACAGCTTAACGTGCTCACCAAACGTGCGTGAGATGATCAGCAGGTCGTTCAGATAAACAAACACACAGTTTTGCAGACGATGTGGTATCACCCTAACCATCAACCGACACAGTCGTTGAGCAGCATTACACAGTCCGAAAGTCCAACTCGATCTGCCAGAAGGCGTGTTTCAGATCCACACTGCTGATAAAGATGGTGTCATCTTCGTGGCTGAGGATGGACTCAATGTTTTGCAGTGGGTAAGCATCCTTCACCGTCACGTCTTTGAGCTTGCGCGCGTCTAAGCACAGCCTGTTCTTGCCAGGTTTTCGCACCAACGTCATCCTGTTGCTCCACGGACTCTCGCTCGGCCTAAATATAAGCTCCCCGACAGGCATTCCTGTGGGACTAGCATCAAATATGAGACCCCTTCGGCTCATTGGTATCGACTCCGGCCCGAACTCCATCCCTCCAAATGGTCGGCGTTCCCCTGGGTCAACCCTCGGCTGGTCTTCGGCACGTATTCGGGACCGCGAATGCTCCGCTTGTTCGCGCTGTTCCGATTGCAGGGCTCTATTGTCGAAGGGATGAGACGAACATGGAACATGATACGGTTACGGTAAGTGTTGTGTGTCTACATTGGACCTAATCCTAAAATTGTCCAATTCCTATATCACAGCTGAAACTACTCGCTATACATGGAAATGGACTGACTGGAAACATTATGCCGGTCCTGAAGCACATGACATGGACCATAAGCCTAGACCCATGTACACATAAGTAAACGGTAAGAAACAATTGATTACACACGTTCAGAAATTTACATTTACCTACTATTCCCCAGATCTCTGAGCTGCGCTGCAAACAGGACGTGGTGGTCCATGCTGGGATTGCTCAGGCCCTAAAAGATGTGGCTTGGTCAATACTACTTCTCCCTCTTCCTCGAGCTACTTCCGCATCAGCCCAGGCATTAAACCTCGCTGTGGTCTAGTATTACTGGATAAAGAGTTAAAACTAGTAAGCTAACACGACATGTAAACTGAAACAATAAATTGAACACATACTGCGACTTCGCTAGCTTCCTATTATTGGGTTTTCCGTTGGGCGCCATTTTTTATGGTCCGGCCTTATTTTCCCAACACTGTATCGATAGCCAGCAAGCAAATCGGTTACCCAGGGATGGATACGACCTCGATACAGCGTGAGCCGGGTTAACAAAAACTTATATTTTTACGAAAACGATCAGCAAACAGACTAGCAGATAATCTTTACATAATCGGACAATTCACGGATATACTGGGTAAATAGGTGTTAACATTTACCACCAATGTGTGCCCTCCGTACCAATGAATTGGCCTATTTATATTCTTGAAGCAGCTCCCTAAGCATAATACATCAACAAAAACACCAACTTAACCCAACATCAACACTTCTTCGCACCACCAACACATAAATCTCTACTCTCACATGTTTATATAAACACTAATAACAATTATTTATTTATATAACATATTGGATTTCTTAAACTAAATTTACTTTATGTGAATAAAAAAAAAAATAATAATAAATAAGAATGCAAATATATAATTGAGTGAATATTGTAAAGTAGTGATTTTGGCCGGGGTATGAGACTCAGTCCGGCCAAGATTCAACGTTACATGTAATATTTAAATTTGCTGAAACGTATTCGCGAATTGGAGGCAAGCTAGTCCGCCGCTATACCGGTGTCGAGATTTCGCGACGGCTGGCGATCAGGGAGGTGTACGGGACAAACCGCAATACAAGTACCACCGATAGCACAGGTTATGTTCCCTCGCAAGTCGAGGTCGCGCGGATGCCAAAGCTCCGTTACCGAACCGACTGAATGATTTGGGAGGCGTACGGGGCGAGCCACAGTACGCGTGCCGCCGATCACTCAGGCTCTAACCGAACAATTTGAAACGCGCCTAGTATCGTACCGGCCGCACGTACATATACGTACGCGTGTATATTTAATGACCCTCAAGTCGGAATAAAGACACACGTGTTTTAAGGTTATGCTGCTTTATTCCACAAAGATTCACTTAAACTTTCCATCCTGTCTTATATCTACATACAATTGTTCCCCGGTTTCCAGTGGGAATTCGTCCACACGGATTTACTCTTCCAAATGTCTAATGCTAACCTTGCCGGCCATTTGCCGCGTTTCACTACTTTCTACATTTTCTCGATTCACTTCCGTGGGACATCACCGCGCCTTTATAATCCCAGCTACCGATTTCCTCTAGTGGGACACAACCACACGCTTTTGATTCCCACCACGGACTTACCTGCCAGTCTCGCGCTCGGCCTGAGTGCGCTATTCCTCTTCTCGTGGATCACGACACCTTGATCGTGGGTCGCGAACGTGCGCCCGACTATCGCTGTTCTTGCGCTAGTTTGGCCATTCTTATACTTAGCTTACTCTTTCTCTTTGCCTTTTGTCATGTTATATCTATGTTCTATGTTTATGTTTAGTTCTAATACAATAATATACTATGATGTTTATTATTTTAAAGGTATACGTATATGCTACATGTAATGTATTGTGGGGGAGGCTTGCGCTGGGCCTATCTCACACCCCCCCCCCCCCCCCCCCCCTTTCTTCGTGATGGTGACTTCATCCTAGCGGTGTTGAGTCACCCCAAACATTTCCGTCACCACCGTTACATTGAAACGGCTACGGATTCCTTTGGGCCTCTTCCGCTCCAGCTCTGCCGCAATGATGAGTGTGACCACTGGATTCAAAATCCACGACGTTGGAATAGGAATCCGAGTTATCGGAAAACTCTCCGATTCGAAGCCCTCCTGCCATCCTTCCATATTCCCGAACTGCTCCAGTGCTTCTGCCCCGTTCACCGCTCGTTCCAGCATCTCCACCTTACCATCTTCTGATCATCTCTTTCTGTGGTTGACTGCGGTCGTCGTTGTTTGATACCGTTTAGTGGCGTTCTCTTCCGAGGGTAGGGATTCTGACGCCCACCTCCTGGATTCCTCCTTAGATCCATTCCTTTGATATTATCTGCGTACGATGGTTTCCGAAAACGCTTGGCTACTTTCTCCTTTGGGGATGGGGACTTCGCCGCCGACCTCCTTTGCGCCTCCTTCTAATCCACTCCCTCGGTGCCTTTCTCCTGATGAGTGTCGCTTCTCTCCTCAATGAAAACTAGTTCTGCCTCACCGCACTGCATGGTCCTCCCCATCTTACCTAGAAAGTCCATTCCCAGAATGGCAACAGCCGGCACACTCAGCAGCCAGAGTATAAGGCGACTCAGCTTGACTCGCGTACGCGCGTGTACGAAAACCAAAGAAAAGAAATAGAACGAAAGAAAACACACAGCAATCGCACTCCACTGGGTCACGGACTTACCGGCCACCAATTTATTCAGTTGTTATCAAAGATTATCTGTACAAGAAAACCTAAACCTAACTACATATATATACTTATATATATGAACTACGGCGAACTATCCCCTCTTACCTGATCTTTACCAAACTCTATATCTTTGCTACTAACTCGTTAACTACTTTTAAGCGCGTACACGTCCGCTCACTTTCATACGTCAATCGCAACTCCTCGCCCAGGCTTCGGCTTCGGCCCAAGCTGCAGATTTTGTCGCTCCCCACACTTGCTCGTGACCGTGGTGGATTTAGTGATCGCAGCTGGCGCGCTGCATCTTACGACTCTGCGTTTAAATTCTTATTTCGAGACTTAGGACGTTAAGCGTCAATCAAAAGTGTGTAACTCCAATAAATCTAAATACTTTCGCTCCTTGCGTTTTATTAAATATAAATACTGCGCACTCCTTGCGTCTAACAAAACTATACCTACAGCTTGAACCGCCTATGCGCTTCTTGCGACTTAAAAATTATAAATATAATACAAAAATGTAAACTAAATCAACAATGCGCTCCTTTGCGACTTTAAACTATAAATATAATATGGTACAACTATTTGTGAAGGGGCCGACGCGGCCTACTTCACACCCCCCCCCCCCCCTTTCTTGGGTAGCGTGGCAGTTACGTGTCCGAATACGTTCCTTGTCACGCCGTGCATCTCTCCGTCCACCTCCACCTTAAACCTGGACCGTTGGGCTCTCGACGTGCAGTTTGACAACGCCTCTGATATGGCCGCGACCGCGGCGTCGGTGAGTTCGTCCTCATTGGGGAATACTGCCCAATTGGCGGGACGTATCGCCCACGTTTTTGGCGGTAGTACTTGCCCCTGGGTTGGCGGCTTGGTCATTTTCGCCGACTCTAATTCGGCCACCACGGATTCCAGGCCCTCCTCCCACAAGTCGAGGACGTCCTTGGGCGGAACGACTGCGTTCTCCACTCTTCGCTCCTCCTCGCTCGTTCCTGCCATGTCTTGTACACCCCTTCCAGCTGCGGGTGTTCCTTCAACGGGTCTGCTGCCACGCTGAGCTCCACCGGTGGGTGTCCGATCGGTTGCCGGGCGTTCGGGTAGTGGCGCGGCTTCCTCGGCATCCGGGCTTGGTGCTCGGAAGCCTGGTATTTTCACGAACACTGTGGAAGTCTCCACCGTCATAAAAATGATTCCGCCCTCCACGACGCAGGCTGTCTCTTTTCGGTGGTGGTGCAGCGTGTGCCTATACGTCGAAGTAGCCGGGTTGCGCTGCTCTCGTTCGAGACCCTCGGTGGTGCCTTCGCTATCCTCCTCGTCACCGCTGCTGATCACGTACGGGAGTTGTCCGCTCATCTTGGGTATTCTGTGGGCTTATAAACACAATCGGTAAGTCTTAATTTATGAATTCAAATTTGGTTAGTGTTAATAAAAACAGAATAAAGGGATTAATTAAAACTGTGACAAGTCTGATCTTTGTCAGACGCTCGGTCGGGCTGGTCATCTTCTCCGTGCTCCTCTCCCTCTTCATAGAATGGCTTCAGTTGCGCAATGCTGGCTAGTTTGCTCTTTCCTTGTCCTTATTTTACCAATCGCACGATATTCGGTGATACGAACTTTTTCACGAGGAATGGGCCATCGAACTTGGGCGCGAGTTTCGCCGCGAAACCTTCACTGGCTTTAGAGAGTTGGTGTGCTCTTAATAGCACCAACGTATTGAGTCCTGGTCGCCATTCTCTTCTCCTGAGGCTATAGTTCCTCCCTTGGTCCTTCGACGCTCTCTGTAAATTTGTCTGGACGATACTGAAAACTTCCTTTAATCTTCTTGCCCGGTCTTCTGGTGCTTGCGGCATGCTTCCGGATCCGGGTGTCTTCTCGTCGTACAAGGAAGCTGGTAAGCGGAACTCTCTCCCCTGCATCAGAAAAGCCGGTGAAAATCCTGTAGAGTCCGCCACACTGGAGTTAACCTCCAACGAAATTTCCGGTAACAATTCGTCCCACGAACTTTGGTGACCTGTTATAAACTGCACGATCATCGTCTTTACTGTACGATTGGTCCTTTCTGTCGGGTTTTCTTGTGGACAATATGGGGCAGTGTGCTGCAATTCCACGCCCAACGAGTTCAAAAACGACTTAAAATTCCGGCTCGTAAACTGTACACCGTTGTCGCATACAAACTTCCTGGGTATGCCAAAACGACATAATACACGCTCACGGAACGCCTTCTGCAGTTGGGCCGCTGTTGCTCGCTTCAAGGGGACCAGCTCCACCCATTTTGAAAACGCGTCATGGAATACCAGGAGCATCGTGTTCCCGTGTTTTGAGCGCGGTAAGGGCCCTACAAAGTCGGCGCATAGTACAGCCATGGGCTCGGCCACCTGTCGCGTCAACATCTGTCCAGCCGGCTTTACTTGTTCCGTCTAAACCTGTGGCACGACTCGCAGTACTTAACGTACTTCGCCGCATCTTGGAACATTCCAGGCCAGTAGTAGTGTTGTGCCAGACGCATTATCGTCTTCCGTACTCCTTGGTGCCCGGCCGTTGGTGCGTCGTGGCACTCCAACAACACTCGTTTCCTCTGATCCTCATCGATGCACAGCTTCCAGGGGATGTAGTCGTCGTCATCCGCACGGTGTCCGAGGTGTCTATAGAGTTGACCATTCTCTTCCATATAATCGGCGTATTTCACTGGGTCTTTAGCCATCTTTTCTTTCATCCACTCGATCCAACTGCCGGACGATTTTTCCAGTACCGCTTGTTGAAAGTTCTCCACGGGTTGCCGGGATATGCCGTCCGCTACTACGTTGAGCTTCCCTCGTCTGTACCGTACGTCAAATTGGCACTGCTGCAGCTCCAGTGCCCAGCGCGCTATCCTCCCCGACGGGCTCTCGATCGAGTTCAACCATTTCAAAGCCATATGGTCGGTTACTACCTCGAACCGATATCCTTCCAGGTAGCATCTCATCTTCCGGATTGACCATACTATAGCCAGACACTCCTTTTCGTTTGCTGAATAATTTTCTTCAGCCTAATTCAGCTTCCGACTCGTGTAAGCTATCACGCGTTCCTGTTGATCAATCGTCTAGGTGAGTACCTCTCCGAGACCAAAATCGCTGGCGTCCGTCTGCAGGACAAACTTTTCCGCAAAATCCGAACATGCCAGGACCGGTGCGGTGGTCAAACTATATGTAAGGGTGTCAAGCGCCACTTGTTGTTCCCCTCATCACGACCATTTTCTAGATTTCCTCAGCAAAGCGGTGATCGGTTGTACTACTGTAGCGAAATTCGGCACAAATCGACGATACCAGGAGGCCATGCCCAGGCAACGTCGCAACTCCTTACAAGTTGTTGGGGCTTTCAAGTTCCGGATCGCTTCTACTTTGGCGGGGTCGAGTCTGACCCCGTCGCCGCTCACTAGGTGTCCCAGGTATATTCCTTCTGAAAAAAAAACAAATACTTCTTACGGTTCAGCTTCAAGTTGGCCGTTCTTAAATGGCTGAAGACTTCCTTCAAATTAGTCACGTGCTGATCCTTTGTCGCTCCGATCACTTTTATATCGTCCAGTTGGCAAATGCAAGCGGCTCCATATCGCGCCGGCTCGCAGCAGCTCGTCTACCTGCTGTTGATAACCTGTTGCATAGAAGGGTTTTTAGGGTAGTACCTCTGCTTAACCGGCTTGTCGTCCTTCATAAAGATCCGGTACTGAGCTACGTGGGACACCCCTTGCAGCTCGTCAAAGAGAGCCAATTCCGGTTTCAATGTTTCCTTTATCTTTGGTTCCAAATCCTCTGGCCACTCGTTTTCTCTAGTTTCAACACTTCACTGGGTATGACGCATCCTCCTACCTCGCCAATCCGTTGTACTTCCCATGGCGATGCTGGGCTGGGGTGCCTCCTCCTGCCTTGATACGCCGTCCCCCTCCGGTCTGCCCAAAGCTGGCTCACTTTCCGTTAGGACCTGCTCCCCTATATATCTGATACTTCTACAGCTTCCAAAATTAATCTAGCTTTGCCACACTCGATGGTCGTCCTCACCCGGCACAAGAAGTCTATCCCTAGTATAATGTTGTCTAGCGTCGAGGGCATCACGAGCATACTCACCGTGACCTCTGTCCCCGCCAGACCAACCCTTACCCTAAATAGTTTCTTTACCTCTAAATTGGACCAATCGGCCAGGCTAATTTTCGCGCAGGCGGCCAGCATCTCCCAACCACTAGTCACCTTGCGGGAAAACTCCTCACTAATAAAACTCCTAGTCGCGCATCTATCTACTGTCGCAGTCGCTACTTTGTCCCCGACTCTCACAGAAGCGACTATTCGCCCGTCTTCCACTCTTAAAGGGTACTCTAGGCTCGGGACTGGTTCACGTCGGCCCCCATCGGATCCCGTCCCGGATGAAGCCGCGTATCGTTTCCCGCCCTAGATTGCTTTTAACACTGGCTAGTATTGACCCCCTTGGTCCCGCAATGTCTACAAAACTGTACCCGTGAGTTGGGACACTCCTTGGCAAAGTGACCCTCTTGTGAACAGTTGTCGCATAGCCTCTTTCCGTCTAGAACCCTCGACCGCTCTTGGCTGATCATCCCGTTTGAAATTACTCCCGTATGTCCGAGCGGTGGTGTACTCCCCACGTTACCGCTTGACCCTGGCAGTGGTTGCGTCCGGAAAGGATTAAAATGTTCAGCGGGGGCTACCTCGCCATTAATCCGTCCGAATACCTACTAGGCCCGGTCCTACCACGTACTGCACACTCGTGACTTTGTTGTCTCACATTCTCTTACTCGGCTGCCATATGAGTTAGCTGCGCGAGGGAGTAGAAGTCCTTCCTACGAATGTACAAACGGTACTCTGGTGCCAAATTCTCGTATACCCTATGCAATTCTTGCTCTACCCTGTACCCCGCGTGGTACATCATACCCACAGCTCGGGCATGTAGTCCTTGAACTTCTCGTTATCATGTTACCATCGTGCCCGGATACCGTCTTCTAACCTGTCAAAATACTGGGGCGGTAGAAATAACTCCAAGAACTCGGCCTTAAATGCCACCCAAGTCGCGACCCTTTGCCTATTTATCAGTAGCCACCTCGCTGCTTTACCCGTTAGAGCTTCGCTCATTGCCCTCGGCAACCGGTCTAAGCCTATGTCGTATGACAACGCCCTGTTCTCAATTGTCTTCAAGAAAACTAGTGGGTCTGTGCACCCATCGAAGCGGATACCCCGTTTCCGGAGTAGTTCAGAATTAAAATGGGGGTTCGCCTCTCGCACCGGGGTGTCTTCCCCGGATGCTGGAGGCGACCCTATTTGTGTATCGGGGATATATGTTGTATTTTGTGGGGAAAATTCTTTATAAATAGTACTGCTGAAGTGTTGAAGCAAGTGTTCCGTGCCACCGGTCCGTATTGACGGGATTGCCGCAATCTGATTCCGATTTCTGCGTGGGTCGTATTCCTCCAACAGAAGTGGCAGTCCGGGTAGGCGACACTGGGATCTTTGCGAACCGCAGCTCCCATTCCGCTAGCCGGGCCCATATATCGGTGATATGACTACCTTGTCTAATAAAAGTACATACCAGCTTCCGGTTCCAGTTACCGTGGCACACTTTTCCAATCCAAAATCCTGGACGATATCCTCCAGATCCTCCTTATGGCAGTGGTAGACCCATTGCACACCCACGCCAGGGTTGCTGCTTTCTACGACCTTACTCCGGCGGACTCGATAGTCTTGTGTTTCTCCATCTTATCAAAAATAACGATCGCGTTGGCCAATCCTCGTCCGGTGGTCTGGTTGCTTCCTGTGGCCGCTGAAGTTGCGTGTGTGTGTGCGCTTGGTTGCCAGTCTGTATTGCACTGCTGCTATCACTTAATAATCCCCATTAGCAATATTCTCTCTAAAAGAAACATTTTTATCGCCTACCTTCTGTGCTGCAGACGCCTCACTAAGCACTCGACTTTAACTTCATTATTTATTGGCACTTTTCTATTATTTAATCTTTTCTTTCTTGCAGTCACCTGTCAAGCAGTCGAACAATCGAGTATCCGGTGCCAGCACGACTCTTCACCCCTCGTTCAAACACCACAACCATCGATAGCATCCAGCCGACCATAACACCAAACTCCGGTTCGCTTGCGTCAGCTAAGAAGAGGAGTGCTAAACAGAGGCGTCTGTTCGCTACGCTGCCCAACGTAGGCCACCGCCCACACCCTGAGACTAAGCGTCTCATGCTCTGCCGACTGAGCTAGCCGGGCACAATTCCAACGCTCGGGGGTCACTGTTTGATGTCCTTGGCATGGAAAACTCCGTGTGGATGCCCTTGCAGAGTCTCGAGCTCATATAAACATTGCCCCACTGGTTTGACCACTCGGCACTTGGTGAAAAAGCGACAGAATTTTGCGTTGAGGTTATTTGCAAAGTCACTCAGCACGAAGATCCGCTTGAACACTTCCTGACCCGAAGAGAAATGGACGTCTCGGGCCTTCAGGTCATACTGCCTCGCCAACTTCATATACGCCTTATGCACCGTCTTCCGAATCACCCATAGCTTCCACAGAAACACAGAAAGAGCAAGTCCGCAAACTGCTCTCCGCCTCTGCTTGAACCATTGCTAACCTCTCCAAATACTCCTCGCTTTCGAACGCCATCGTCGCGAACTCGAACAGGTTTAGGTCCTCCACGTCGAAAGGTCGAGAGAGCATGTCAGCCTCTACGTTTTCCTTGCCTTTTCTCGAATAAACCGTCGGCACTATCCAGGAAACGCCTCAACTGTTTCATACTATTCGGGACGGGAATCTGGACAATCACCTCAACCTTGCTCGGATCCGTTCGGAGAGCTCCATCACCGACAATGTACCCTAAGTGCCTTAAGATCCTAAAGCAGAATTTAGACTTTTGCAGGCCGATGGTAAGATTAGCCTCCTTCAAACACTCAGCGACCTCCCTAACATCTTAACGTGCTCACCAAACGTGCGTGAGATGATCAGCTGGTCGTTCAGATAAACAAACACACAGTTTTGCAGACGATGTGGTATCACCCTAACCATCAACCGACACAGTCGTTGAGCAGCATTACACAGTCCGAAAGTCCAACTCGATCTGCCAGAAGGCGTGTTTCAGATCCACACTGCTGATAAAGATGGTGTCATCTTCAAGGCTGAGGATGGACTCAATGTTTTGCAGTGGGTAAGCATCCTTCACCGTCACATCTTTGAGCTTGCGCGCGTCTAAGCACAGCCTGTTCTTGCCAGGTTTCCGCACCAACGTCATCCTGTAGCTCCACGGACTCTCGCTAATCCTAAAAATAAGCTCCCCGACAGGCATTCCTGTGGGACCAGCATCAAATATGAGACCCCTTCGGCGCATTGGTATCGCCTCCGGCCCGGACTCCAGCCCTCCAAATGGTCGGCGTTCCCCTGGGTCAACCCTCGGCTGGTCTTCGGCACGTATTCGGGACCGCGAATGCTCCGCTTGTTCGCGCTTTTCCGATTGCAGGGCTCTATTGTCGAAGGGATGAGACGAACATGGAACATGATACGGTTACGGTAAGTGTTGTGTGTCTTCATTGGACCTAATCCTAAAATTGTCCAATTCCTATATCACAGCTGAAACTACTCGCTATACATGGAAATGGACTGACTGGAAACATTATGCCGGTCCTGAAGCACATGACATGGCCCATAAGCCTAGACCCATGTACACATAAGTATACGGTAAGAAACAATTGATTACACACGTTCAAAAATTTACATTTACCTACTATTCCCAAGATCTCTGAGCTGCGCTACAACAGGAAATGGTGGTCCACGCTGGGATTGCTCAGGCCCTAAAAGATGTGGCTTGGTCAATACTACTTCTCCCTCTTCCTCCAGCTACTTCCGCATCAGCCCAGGCATTAAACCTCGCTGTGGTCTAGTATTACTGGATAAAGAGTTAAAACTAGTAAGCTAGCACGACATGTAAACTGAAACAATAAATTGAACACATACTTCGACTTCGCTAGCTTCCTATTATTGGGTTTTCCGTTGGGCGCCATTTTTTATGGTCCGGCCTTATTTTCCCAACACTGTATCGATAGCCAGCAAGCAAATCGGTTACCCAGGGATGGATACGACCTCGATACAGCGTGAGCCGGGTTAACAAAAACATATATTTTTACGAAAACGATCAGCAAACAGACTAGCAGATAATTCTACATAATCGGACAATTCACGGATATACTGGGTAAATAGGTGTTAACATTTACCACCAATGTGTGCTCTCCGTACCAATGAATTGGCCTATTTATATTCTTGAAGCAGCTCCCTAAGCATAATACAACAACAAAAACACAACTTAACCCAACATCAACACTTCTTCGCACCACCAACACATAAATCTCTACTCTCACATGTTTATATAAACACTAATAACAATTATATATTTATATAACATATTGGATTTCTTAAACTAAATTGACTTTATGTAAATAAAACAAGTAAGAAGGCTCTAGTCGGGAGAGCCCGACTAGAAGATACCCTGAACCCAGTTGCAATAAATATATTTAATTTATATAAGACTTTGGTATACTGGCTTAGCTTCCATCGATTAAGTTCAATATCTCCGGTGTTTCTCAACCGATTTGGACGAAACTTTCAGAAAAGTTCTATCGTTATCCATTACGTCAACCCTCATTTTTAGATTTTCCAAATTCGATATTTTATTGTTATCGATATTATGTGTATATCGGAAACCAGAATAGTTATCGATAATTTGAAGCAAACTTGTTCTGCTCATGGTATAGGAGAACTTAAATCCAAAATCTGAAGTCTCTAGCTTTAGTAGTCTCTGAGATCCACGCGTTCATACAGACGGACAGACGGACAAAACCATTATACCCTTATTTACCCATTGTATGGGTTAAGGGTATAAAAAAAAAAAAATAATAATAATAAATAAGAATGGAAATATATAATTGAGTGAATATTGTAAAGTAGTGATTTTGGTATGAGACTCAGTCCTGCCAAGATTCAACGTTACAAGAAATATTTAAATTTGCTAAAACGTATTCGCGAATTGGAGGCAAGCTAGTCCGCCGCTATACCGGTGTCGAGATTTCGCGACGGCTGGCGATCAGGGAGGTGTACGGGACAAACCGCAATACAAGTACCACCGATAGCACAGGTTATGTTCCCTCGCAAGTCGAGGTCGCGCGGATGCCAAAGCTCCGTTACCGAACCGACTGAATGATTTGGGAGGCGTACGGGGCGAGCCACAGTACGCGTGCCGCCGATCACTCAGGCTCTAACCGAACAATTTGAAACGCGCCTAGTATCGTACCGGCCGCAGGTACATATACGATTCCAGAAAGATTCACTTAAACTTTCCATCCTGTCTTATATCTACATACAATTGTTCTCCGGTTTCCAGTGGGAATTCGTCCGCACGGATTTACTCTTCCAAATGTCTAATGCTAACCTTGCCGGCCATTTGCCGCGTTTCACTACTTTCTACATTTTCTCGATTCACTTCCGTGGGACATCACCGCGCCTTTATAATCCCGGCTACCGATTTCCTCTAGTGGGACACAACCACACGCTTTTGATTCCCACCACGGACTTACTCGCCAGTCTCGCGCTCGGCCTGAGTGCGCTATTCCTCTTCTCGTGGATCACGACACCTTGATCGTGGGTCGCGAACGTGCGCCCGACTATCGCTATTCTTACGCTGGTTTGGCCGCTCTTATACTTAGCTTACTCTTTCTCTTTGCCTTTTGCCATGTTATATCTATGTTCTATGTTTATGTTTAGTTCTAATACAATAATATACTATGATGTTTATTATTTTAAAGGTATACGTATATGCTAAATGTAATGTATTGTGGGGGAGGCTTGCGCTGGGCCTATCTCACACCCCCCCCCCCCCCCCCCTTTCTTCGTGATGGTGACTTCACCCTAGCGGTGTTGAGTCACCCCAAACATTTCCGTCACCACCGTTACATTGAAACGGCTACGGATTCCTTTGGGCCTCTTCCGCTCCAGCTCTGCCGCAATGATGAGTATGATTACTGGATTCAAAATCCACGACGTTGGAATAGGAATCCGAGTTATCGGAAAACTCTCCGATTCGAAGCCCTCTTGCCATCCTTCCATATCCTCGAACTGCTCCAGTGCTTCTGCCCCGTTCACCGCTCGTTCCAGCATCTCCACCTTACCATCTTCTGATCATCTCTTTCTGTGGTTGACTGCGGTCGTCGTTGTTTGATACCGTTTAGTGGCGTTTTCTTCCGAGGGTAGGGATTCTGACGCCCACCTCCTGGATTCCTCCTTAGATCCATTCCTTTGATATTATCTGCGTACGATGGTTTCCGAAAACGCTTGGCTACTTTCTCCTTTGGGGATGGGGACTTCGCCGCCGACCTCCTTTGCGCCTACTTCTAATCCACTCCCTCGGTGCCTTTCTCCTAATGAGTGTCGCTTCTCTCCTCAATGAAAACTAGTTCTGCCTCACCGCACTGCATGGTCGTCCCCATCTTACCTAGAAAGTCCATTCCCAGAATGATACTATCTCGCATGGATGGCATCACGAGCAGATCTAACACTATTTCCCTTTTAACGAGGCTCACTTTCGTCCGAAACACCTTTCATATGGATATCGTCGAACCGTTCGCAAGGTGTGTGTTCGCGGTCGCTGACAACACTTCCCCTTTCGACTCTATCCCTTGAAACAACTCCTCGCTCACAAAACTCCTCATAGCCCCGGTGTCGCCCGTCGCCTTTGTCAGTAGGACTCCGACCCTTACCGTGGCGACTATGCGAATATTTTCGACCTTGAGCCGGTAGTCCAGCTCCAGTTTTTGGCCTGGATCACGCCGGCGCCAATCCGATCCCACTCCAGATGACACTTATACCCCATTTTCTTTAAGCGGCATGCATCTCCGCTCAAGCCCTGAGTGCCACATTGCCTGGCAATATACAACTCGCGGATTTGGGCATTCCCTCGCGAAATGTCCTCACTGTGAGCAGTTATAGCATACCCTGCCGTTTCCTCCGTTTTATGGGTTCGGGGCGCATTGGGTTTGGTCCTCGCCAATGGTGGCTGTGTTGGCGGTCCGGAATGGATAAGTCTGCTCGGCGGGAACGTCCACGCTTGCCAATTTATTCGGGTACCCTTCCCCAACTGACTGCCTGTACCCTGTCTCCACGCGGCACTGACCCGTTGAATTTTCGAACTCTGCGGGTATTTGAGTCAGTTCTGCTAGCGTCGAAAAGTCCCTTCTACGGATATAAAATCAGTACTCCCGCGCCAGATCGTCGTATACCCTATCTAACTGCTGGTCTGGCGTATAACGGCCATGGCGCATGAGTTTCTTCAAGTCAACCAAGTTCTCTTTGTATCCCTCACCAACCTGTTGTCGACGTGCCTTAATATCATCTTCTAACCTATCAAAATATTTCGGGGGTAAGAAAAACTCCAAGAAATCGTTCTGAAACTCCACCCACGTTGCGTCCCTTAGTCCACTTGTTCTAAACCACTGAGCCGCCATATCTGTCAGCGCCACGCACATTTTCCTAGGCATACGATCAAGGCTGATGCCGTATGATATGGCCCGCTCCTCAATTGCCTCCACGAACTCTAGCGGATCGGTGTACCCATCAAACTTAATACCCCATCTACAGACCTGTTTCGCGACGACGAATTGCCTCTGACCTCCATATTCCGTACAACCAGTGTCCATGCCGGGTTGGTTGTTGATATCTTCGAACCCCATGATGCTATGCTTGTTCCTCGTGGGTATTTTTTTTTTTCAAAATTCTTTTATTTATTTATTTTATATATTTTTGTTTACTTTTGCTTTATTAAATTTTTAGTTATTAAAAATTTTATGTTACTCATATATTAAATATAAATGTTTTTTTTTTTGACTTCTCTTGATCAGATTTTATGTTAACTATAAATTTTTTTTATTTTTATTTTTATTTTCATTTAATCTCAATTTTATTCATTTACTTCAAATATAACTTAAATTATTTAATTTTTATTTTTTATTACTACTACGATGCGCCGCCAACGACCAGACTTGCACGTGTGCAATTCCCGTTTTCTGGATCGGTGCGTCCGTTTTCACCGTCACTTTTGCTACCGACTTGACTTGCAGGTGTTCAGTTCCCGTTCTTACAATTGGTGTATACGCTTCCACCGTCACTTTCACCGCGCCGCAAATGATTCCAATCGCACGTTTGCTTTTCGCGATCCCGTTTGCTTAGTCGGTGCACCCGCTTCAACAGTCACTTTCGCCGCGACAATTGCGCAAAAAAAAAGTCTTGACTCAATCCGTTTTTTTTTTCTTCCCCTTTTGTGCACGCGCGATAAAACAGGGTATGATCGTGTATACTCGTTCCACGAACATCTGTTAGTAATTGAAGAATCAAGAGCTTTTTCTTGAATGTTGTAGCAATAAGTAGATGGGGATGCAAGTTTTATTCAAAGGTGATAAGATTTTATTTTCTTTAATGAGGCGCTTTGTTGCACCAATTTTCACTTTTTTTTTAATCAGATTCCAAGCTTTTTTACATGTGTTCTGCTAGCTTAAGCTTACCAGGGCTGTGCGCTAATGTTATCTTAAGCTTAATAGGGTTGATCGCTTACTTGAACGGAGTAAGGCGCGATATTCAAATATTTAATATAATTCAACAATTAGACTACATAATAAGACATATAATTGGTTTTCGACCCAACATACCAGCCGCCTTGAAAGAATGTGATTGACTTTCTAGAAACGGGTAACAATGCTAGTTTACGGATAGGTTGACGAATAATCCCCCTTGCGGTTCGAACCTCGGCAACACAAACCAAGTTGTCCTTGCCAGTGATGGTGTCGGTGATGCGGCCAAGGAGCCATCGTTGCGGTGGAAGATTATCCTCGTGTACTATGACCATGTCGCCAATGGATATGTTTGGCGATGTCTTAGTCCAGTTTGTGCGGATTTGGAGCTCGTTGATGTATTCGTGTGACCAGCGTCGCCAAATATGCTGCTTTATGGCGCTAACTCGTTCCCAGCAAGCGAGGGTGTCCATTTTAGAATCTGATAATGGATGTTCAGGAAGTGCCCGAAGCGCATCGCCAATCAAAAAATGACCAGGCGTAAGAGCGGCTAAGTCATTTGGATCCGTCGACATTGGTGACAACGGACGCGAGTTTAGTATGGCCTCAACGTCAGCAACAGCAGTAGAAAGTTCTTCAAATGTGAGCCTAGTGTCTCGGAGTGTGCGGTTGAGAAGTCCCTTGACGCTCTTAACTGCAGCTTCCCAAATGCCCCCGAAATGCGGGGCCCTCGATGGGATGAAAGGAAAATTTATAAATTCAGATGAGCAGAAATTGCTGATTAAGCGAACTGTTTCATCCTTGAACAGAAACAGCTTCAGCGCCTCTAACTTGTTATTCGCTCCTGTGAAATTCGTGGCGTTGTCACAGAAGATATCCGATGGAAGCCCGCGCCGGGAAATTAAGCGTTTGAGGGCTGCAATGAAACTATCCGTAGTGAGATCGGATGCGACTTCGGCGTGTATTGCCTTAGTAACAAAGCAAATAAATATGTAGGCTTTTGTCGGTGGCTTGCCACGGATGCGCAAATAGACGTTGACTGGACCACAGAAGTCTATGCCGCATCGGGAGAAAGGCCTTGCTGGTGTCAGACGCTCCTTCGGTAACTGCCCCATTAGCTGTCCTTGTAAAGTTGGTCGATAGCGGACACAGTGTACGCGTGCCAAGTCTCGTGCGTTGACTATCCAAAATTGTAAGCGAATCAGAGCAACGAGTGCCTTGGGTCTAGCGCGATAGTTCTCTTGATGCATGTAGCGTACGTACTACTCCACTAAAGGCTCCTTGCTTGGCAGTAGGATGGGGTGCTTCTGGGTGTCTGAAAGATTTGTTAGTTCCAAACGGCCTCCTACTTTAATGAGCTGAAACCCATCTGTGACCTGTAAGAAAAGACAAAGGCTTCGAAACTTGTTGTGAGCTGACTGACCCTTATGAAACCGTGACATTTCTTCTGGGAAGTGGGTGGTTTGTATGTTTCAGACGATGCAGCTTAGGGCGCGTTGCAGTTTCATGGGCGTTGGCAACGTCTTGTCGAACGACGTTAATTTTTTAGTGTGATGAACGAACCGAATCATCCAAGCAACCACTAGTAAACAGCTTCGGTGAGAGCTGATCTTGCGTAAAGCATCGAGAAGTTGGTTGCTGCTGATTGATACGGTAAAGGCAGACTAACGCTTTTCCAAATTGATGACGTCCATGTCCATATCATCGTGTGGCGTCGTTGGCCAATGATGCTCATCTAAGCTCAGGAAGGAAGGCCCTTCGAACCAGATCGACTTTTGCAAGTCAGCTACGGTGCAACCTCGAGACATCAGATCTGCAGGGTTGCAGTGAGTTGGAACGTGTTTCCAGTGACAATCGTTGGTAGCTTCTTGAATTTCCGAAATTCGATTGCCAACGAACGTAGAAAGGGTGGCAGAATGCTGCCGTACCCAATGAAGAACTATCTGTGAGTCGCTTCATAGAAACGTGGTTGGCTTCCTATCATCAAAGATTCCTGCGATCTTGCGATAGAGTTGTGATAACAGATGTGCACCACAAAGCTCAGATCGAGGCGTCGCAGAATCTGTGTATCTGCAAGCTGTGTATTTTAGGTTGGTGGCAATAGCGGGGTATTGCTATGTGTTCTAGCGACGAGAGTGATGCTAGAAGCGATGTCCATGCTGTTTGGATTCCTTGAGGGATAGATTCATCCCTGTGTAGTTTCAGGAGCCACAGCTCTTGCAGGATGATCTTGGCAATTATGATAATCGCCGTGACGAGTACTAAGGGATCAAACAGCGATGAAGCGATTGACAAAATCGAACGTTTGGTGACCATGTCTGTGCTAATCCTTGGGAAGAACAAGAACATGAACGTGTCCAAGCGTTGGTCCCACTTCAAGCCAAGAGTGCTGGTTAATGTGTCGGCATTCAAATTTAGATCCTTTATTGTACGATCATCTACAAAATCGATTTGATTGGAGTGCCATTTTGCTAGCTCAAACTGGCCGTCGTGGAGAATAGCTGTAACTTTCTTCTTGATCTGATGAAGAGCTTCCACGGTGTCTGCTCCACCAAGAAAGTCATCAACATAAAACGATGATTTGATGGCCTGGGCACCAATCATATAGTTGTCCATGTGTTGATCTGCTAAATACGACATGCTGCGTATGGTCAAATAGGGCGCAGCCGGCCGTGCCATAAGTTACCGTATTTAGCTCATGTGTGCGAATCGGTTCCGACGGTGATTTCCTCCAGCTTATGTATTGAAATCTTCGATCCTCTGCGGCCAAATAAACCTGGCGGAACATCTTGACAACATCAGCCGTAATGACGTACTGATGTTTCCGGAAACGCAGAAGTAGGGCGTAGAGATCGTGTTGGATGGTCGGTCCAACCATGAGCAAGTCGTTGAGGGAATTTTGAGACGTGGTCTGGCACGAGGCGTCAAAGACGACTCTCAACTTCGTTGATGTGCTGCTTGGCTTGAGCAAGCAATGATGTGGGATGTAGTAGTGCGGAGTATGCCGCTTTGGGAGCTCTACGAGGCTTATGTGTCCCAAGTCATGAAACTCCTGCATGAAATCCACATATTGAGAATTGACCTCAGGCCGTTTTGCTAGACTGCGTTCGAGTGCGCGGAATCGTCTCATAGCAGTGTCGAACGAGTGGCCGAGCAAGCTAGGGTCATCTTTGAAAGGGAGCCGTACGATTATACGGCCATTCTGTGAGCGTTGAAAAGTTTTGTTGTATGTCTCCTCACAGTTACGCTGCTCAGGAGTGAGTAAATCAACCGAGTTGTTGACTTCATCGATGCGCCACAAGCGCTCTATACTGGCAGAAATATCCGTGTAGATGGAGTCGTCTGCACTCAGTAGATACTGGTGTTGTGTTTTGGCATTGGCTTGACATCGACCAGAAACTATCCATCCTAGTAGGGTCCTCTGAAGCACAGGTAGATGCTGGCCAAGTTTGATTTGGCCGACTGCTAGAATGTCGAAGAAAGTCTCCGTACCTAGGAGTAGATCTATGCGGCGAGATTTGTTGAAGTCCTCATCTGCTAACGACGCATTTGGAGGTAATTTCCACGTAGATATGTCAATTTCTGAGTCCGGCTGATAGGCAATATGCGGTGTAACGCAGAAATTAAGCAGTATCTCAAATTCGTTGAGGCGCGACTTTATTGTCGTTGAAGTGTGATGCTTAATGTGAGTTTTCGATTTGCCAATGCTACGAATCTCCAAATTGCGCTTGGCTCTTGGCAAGCGCAGCGTCTGGGCAAACTCTTCAGAGATTAAGTTTACTTGAGAGCACGAGTCCAACAAGGCGCGTCCTACTTTGTAGCACCCAGACGAATCCTTTACCAAGATCAAGGCCGTGGCTAATATGACACAGTCTGAACGAGTGTCCGTATGTGTGTGCGCGACGGCATCCTGAGCCTGTGGCGCATTCAAGCGAGGCTGGGCTATCGACGTATGAGTTGTAGATGCGTCTCCATGAAGCAATGTATGATGCGGCAGCGAGCAGGTGCGGCATCTCCATTTAGATGGGTATTTCGCTGCAGTATGACCCTTAACCTGCTTAATTCTGTTCAAGCATGATTCTACGGCGAGATCAGTAAGTTGGCCACATTTAAAGGCCTTATGCTCTGAGCTGGAGCATATGTTGCAAGTTTGCGTTGTGCAATTAAATGATGAGCTTGCCTGTGACCGCTGTGAGCGGGTTTTATGACCACCTTGTTGGTTTACAAAGGCATCAGCAGCAGGCTTACCTTTTGATTCTCGATACTGACAGTGGCGCTTTATGATTTTTACGCAATTGTCCCACGTAGGTAACGCTGTGTATACTAGCGATTCGATCCATTTTCGTTTGGTCTCCTGGTCTACTTTCCCCATGACGATGAAGATGACCATGGCCTGAGCTATCTGCGATTCGTTGCCCAGAGACCACAACGAGTTATACAACGCGAACGAATTATCAATGAGCCTGCGCAGCTGTTGCCCACTGACTTTGGCAGCAGTTGGCAATGCGAAGAGCGATGATATATTGTCCAAGAAAACGAGAGTTGGGTTGTCATAGCGATTCTTCTAGCGTTCCAGAGCCTTTGTGTGGTTTTCTGAAGTTACTTGGAAAGCTCGAACCGTTTCTAATGCAGGACCACGAAGACAGTTCAAAATCTGGTTGAACTTTTCGATTGGAGACAGATAGGATTGATTTCCAATAACTTGTCTGAACGATGTAATAAAGTTCTGGTACTAGGATTACTTGCCGTCGAACGTTGGCAGAGATAGCCGTGGCAACTTTATAGAGGATGTATGACCCACATGTACAGATGACATGTCGTTGACGGTGCTGTGTGCATCTGGTCCTAGCTGCTCTTGAATACACACCTTGGTGCGGATGAATAGCTCCTCAATTTCGCAGCGAACATCGCGCTGTAGCTCCTCAGGATCGGCTTGTTCAATATCTCCTTGTATGCTGATTGCGTTCTTGAAATAGGCTTCCAAAATTGACAAGCGACAAGTTAATTCCAACGGTGACAGCTGTAGGCTGGGCTCGACGGATTTGCTAATGCGAGTGATGTTTCTCCGCACATTTACACGTTGGGTCTTAAGTTGCTCCAAAGTAGACATGTTTGCAATTGAAGCAGCCGGCAAATACGAGAAATATGTGTAGCTTTATTGAACACCGATGTGTAAACGCTGAGTATACGTACAGTTTTGTCACTCAATTTCAATTGAGTGACTCCAATTAATGCGATGATGTGTGTGTGCACGAAATTGAGGTTATAGCCGAGGTGTCGACGGGCGCAGATTTATAATTGTCCAGTCCAACGATTAGTTATTGTTGAAGAATTCACTCGACTTCAACAACGAACTAGAGGTGTACTTCGCTTGTGTAGCAGGGGCTGTGCAGATGGAAGCAGCGGCGGCGTGGCAGCAAGACAGAGGAAGTGTGTGCATCAGCGTGGGTGGCGTGCACGAAATTGAGGTTAGGTCGAAGGAGTGTGAGATGTCCGCTCCAAAGACGCACTATGTGTGGAGGTCACGATGTCGACTCCAACAAGGCGGGACAGACTCCGCTCGCGTAGCGAAGGCTGTGTGCAGTGTGCAGCGGCTTGCTAGCAGTGGCGTCGTGTCTTAGTCTGCGGCGATCTGGCTGGAGATGCCGGCAGTGAGTGCAATCCAAATAAGAAGTTAAATGCACTTTGCACTATGCGCGAGTATTGCAATTGGCAGGGCAATTGTTATGAAACGCGCACAACTTATATAATTAAAGCTGGCTGCGGCTACAGAACCTCACTATTTGCCTGCAGTGTACATGTATTTGTGTGTATGTACATGCATGCAAATTGTAACTTCACAAAACCTTTGTAATAAAACAAACACGGTCCCTGCTCGGGGGCCAAAATGAAGAATCAAGAGCTTTTTCTTGACTGTTGTAGTAATAAGTAGATGGGGGTGCAAGTTTTATTCAAAGGTGATTTAGATTTTATTTTCTTTAATGAGGCTCTTCGCTGAACCAATTTTCACTTTTTTCAAAACAGATTCCAAGCTTTTTTACATGTGTTCTGCTATCTTAACCTTACCAGGGCTGTGCGCTAATGTTATCTTAAGCTAAATAGGGTTGTGCGCTTACTTTAACGGAGTAAGGCGCGATATTCAAATATTTAATACAATTCAACAATTAGACAACATAATAAGTCATATAATTGGGTTTTAACCCAACATACCGGCCGCCTTGAAAGTATGTGATTGACTTTCTAGAAACGGGTAACAATGCTAGTTTACGGATAGGTCGACGAATAATCCCCCTTGCGGTTCGAACCTCGGCAACACAAACCAAGTTGTCCTTGCCAGTGATGGTGTCGGTGATGCGGCCAAGGAGCCATCGTTGCGGTGGAAGATTATCCTCGTGTACTATGACCATGTCGCCAATGGATATGTTTGGCGATGTCTTAGTCCAGTTTGTGCTGATTTGGAGCTCGTTGATGTATTCGTGCGACCAGCGTCACCAAATATGCTGCTTTATGGCGCTAACTCGTTCCCAGCAAGCGAGGGTGTCCATTTTAGAATCTGATAATGGATGTTCAGGAAGTGCCCGAAGCGCATCGCCAATCAAAAAATGACCAGGCGTAAGAGCGGCTAAGTCATTTGGATCCGTCGACATTGGTGACAACGGACGCGAGTTTAGTATGGCCTCAACGTCAGCAACAGCAGCAGGGCCCTCGGTGGGATGAAAGGAAAATTTATAAGTTCAGATGAGCAGAAATTGCTGATTAAGCGAACTGTTTCATCCTTGAACAGAAACAGATTCAGCGCCTCTAACTTGTTATTCGCTCCTGTGAAATTCGTGGCGCTGTCACAGAAGATATCCGATGGAAGCCCGCGCCGGGAAATTAAGCGTTTGAGGGCTGCAATGAAATTATCCGTAGTGAGATTGGATACGACTTCGGCGTGTATTGCCTTAGTAACAAAGCAAATAAATATGTAGGCTTTTGTCGGTGGCTTGCCACGGATGCGCAAATAGACGTTGACTGGACCACAGAAGTCTATGCCGCATCGGGAGAAAGGCCTTGCTGGTGTCAGACGCTCCTTCGGTAACTGCCCCATTATCTGTCCTTGTAAAGTTGGTCGATAGCGGACACAGTGTACGCGTGCCAAGTCTCGTGCGTTGACTATCCAAAATTGTAAGCGAATCAGAGCAACGAGTGCCTTGGGTCTAGCGTGATAGTTCTCTTGATGCATGTAGCGTACGTACTACTCCACTAAAGGCTCCTTGCTTGGCAGTAGGATGGGGTGCTTCTGGGTGTCTGAAAGATTTGTTAGTTCCAAACGGCCTCCTACTTTAATGAGCTGAAACCCATCTGTGACCTGTAAGAAAAGACAAAGGCTTCGAAACTTGTTGTGAGCTGACTGACCCTTATGTAACCGTGACATTTCTTCTGGGAAGTGGGTGGTTTGTATGTTTCAGACGATGCAGCTTAGGGCGCGTTGCAGTTCCATGGGCGTTGGCAACGTCTTGTCGAACGACGTTAATTTTTTAGTGTGATGAACGAACCGAATCATCCAAGCAACCACTAGTAAACAGCTTCGGTGAGAGCTGATCTTGCGTAAAGCATCGAGAAGTTGGTTGCTGCTGATGGATACGGTAAAGGCAGACTAACGCTTTTCCAAATTGATGACGTCCATGTCCATATCATCGTGTGGCGTCGTTGGCCAATGATGCTCATCTAAGCTCAGGAAGGAAGGCCCTTCGAACCAGATCGACTTTTGCAAGTCAGCTACGGTGCAACCTCGAGACATCAGATCTGCAGGGTTGCAGTGAGTTGGAACGTGTTTCCAGTGACAATCGTTGGTAGCTTCTTGAATTTCCGAAATTCGATTGCCAACGAACGTAGAAAGGGTGGCAGAATGCTGCCGTACCCAATGGAGAACTATCTGTGAGTCGCTCCATAGAAACGTGGTTGGCTTCCTATCATCAACGATTCCTGCGATCTTGCGATAGAGTTGTGATAACAGATGTGCACCACAAAGCTCTAATTTAGGTAGCGATAGTTTCCTTGTTGGCGCAACTCGTGACTTGGATGTGACGAGCTGTGTTTTGAATAGGCCATCGGTCCCAAGTGTGCGAGTGTAGATACAACAGCCATATGCTCAGATCGAGGCGTCGCAGAATCTGTGTATCTGCAAGCTATGTATTTTAGGTTGGAGGCAATAGCGGGGTATTGCTATGTGTTCTAGCGACGAGAGTAATGCTAGAAGCGATGTCCATGCTGTTTGGATTCCTTGAGGGACAGATTCATCCCAGTGTAGTTTCAGGAGCCACAGCTCTTGAAGGATGATCTTGGCAATTATGATGATCGGCGTGACGAGTACTAAGCGATCAAACAGCGATGAAGCGATTGACAAAATCGAACGTTTGGTGACCATGTCTGTGCTAATCCTTGGGGAGAACAAGAACATGAACGTGTCCAAGCGTTGGTCCCACTTCAAGCCAAGAGTGCTGGTTAATGAGTCGTCATTCAAATTTAGATCCTTTATTGTACGATCATCTACAAAATCGATTTGATTGGAGTGCCATTTTGCTAGCTCAAACTAGCCGTCGTGGAGAATAGCTGTAACTTTCTTCTTGATCTGATGAAGAGCTTCCACGGTGTCTGCTCCACCAAGAAAGTCATCAACATAAAACGATGATTTGATGGCCTGGGCACCAATCATATAGTTGTCCATGTGTTGATCTGCTAAATACGACATGCTGCATATGGTCAAATAGGGCGCAGCCGGCCGTGCCATAAGTTACCGTATTTAGCTCATATGTGCGAATCGGTTCCGACGGTGAATTCCTCCAGCTTATGTATTGAAATCTTCGATCCTCTGCGGCCACATAAACCTGGCGGAACATCTTGACAACATCAGCCGTAATGACGTACTGATGTTTCCGGAAACGCAGATGTAGGGCGTAGAGATCGTGTTGGATGGTCGGTCCAACCATGAGCAAGTCGTTGAGGGAATTTTGAGACGTGGTCTGGCACGAGGCGTCAAAGACGACTCTCAACTTCGTTGATTTGCTGTTTGGCTTGAGCAAGCAATGATGTGGGATGTAGTAGTGCGGAGTATGCCACTTTGGGAGCTCTACGAGGCTCATGTGTCCCAAGTCATGAAACTCCTGCATGAAATCCACATATTGAGAATTGACCTCAGGCCGTTTGGCCAGACTGCGTTCGAGTGCGTGGAATCGTCTCATAGCAGTGTCGAACGAGTGGCCGAGCAAGTTAGGGTCATCTTTGAAAGGGAGCCGTACGATTATACGGCCATTCAGTGAGCGTTGAAAAGTTTTGTTGTATGTCTCCTCACAGTTACGCTGCTCAGGAGTGAGTAAATCAACCGAGTTGTTGACTTCATCGATGCGCCACAAGCGCTCTATACTGGCAGAAATATCCGTGTAGATGGAGTCGTCTGCACTCAGTAGATACTGGTGTTGTGTTTTGGCATTGGCTTGACATCGACCAGAAACTATCCATCCTAGTAGGGTCCTCTGAAGCACAGGTAGCTGCTGGCCAAGTTTGATTTGGCCGACTGCTAGAATGTCGAAGAAAGTCTCCGTACCTAGGAGTAGATCTATGCGGCGAGATTTGTTGAAGTCCTCATCTGCTAACGACGCATTTGGAGGTAATTTCCACGTAGATATGTCAATTTCTGAGTCCGGCTGATAGGCAATATGCGGTGTAACGCAGAAATTAAGCAGTATCTCAAATTCGTTGAGGCGCGACTTTATTGTCGTTGAAGTGTGATGCTTAATGTGAGTTTTCGATTTGCCAATGCTACGAATCTCCAAATTGCGCTTGGCTCTTGGCAAGCGCAGCGTCTGGGCAAACTCTTCAGAGATGAAGTTTACTTGAGAGCACGAGTCCAACAAGGCGCGTCCTACTTTGTAGCACCCAGACGAATCCTTTACCAAGATCAAGGCCGTGGCTAATATGACACAGTCTGAACGAGTGTCCGTATGTGTGTGCGCGACGGCATCCTGAGCCTGTGACGCATTCAAGTGAGGCTGGGCTATCGACGTATGAGTTTTAGATGCGTCTCCATGAAGCAATGTATGATGCGGCAGCGAGCAGGTGCGGCATCTCCATTTAGATGGGTATTTCGCTGAAGTATGACCCTTAACCTGCTTAATTCTGTTCAAGCATGATTCTACGGCGAGATCAGTAAGTTGGCCACATTTAAAGGCCTTATGCTCTGAGCTGGAGCATATGTTGCAAGTTTGCGTTGTGCAATTAAATGATGAGCTTGCCTGTGACCGCTGTGAGCGGGTTTTATGACCACCTTGTTGGTTTACAAAGGCATCAGCAGCAGGCTTACCTTTTGATTCTCGATACTGACAGTGGCGCTTTATGATTTTTACGCAATTGTCCCACGTAGGTAACGCTGTGTATACTAGCGATTCGATCCATTTTCGTTTGGTCTCCTGGTCTACTTTCCCCATGACGATGAAGATGACCATGGCCTGAGCTATCTGCGATTCGTTGCCCAGAGACCACAACGAGTTATACAACGCGAACGAATTATCAATGAGCCTGCGCAGCTGTTGCCCACTGACTTTGGCAGCAGTTGGCAATGCGAAGAGCGATGATATATTGTCCAAGAAAACGAGAGTTGGGTTGTCATAGCGATTCTTCTAGCGTTCCAGAGCCTTTGTGTGGTTTTCTGAAGTTACTTGGAAAGCTCGAACCGTTTCTAATGCAGGACCACGAAGACAGTTCAAAATCTGGTTGAACTTTTCGATTGGAGACAGATAGGATTGATTTCCAATAACTTGTCTGAACGATGTAATAAGTT
Source organism: Scaptomyza flava (assembly GCA_030179655.1). Taxonomy (NCBI): domain Eukaryota; kingdom Metazoa; phylum Arthropoda; class Insecta; order Diptera; family Drosophilidae; genus Scaptomyza; species Scaptomyza flava. The sequence goes on along the minus strand of JARNME010000147.1, from coordinate 111,062 downwards.
CTGGTACTAGGATTACTTGCCGTCGAACGTTGGCAGAGATAGCCGTGGCAACTTTATAGAGGATGTATGACCCACATGTACAGATGACATGTCGTTGACGGTGCTGTGTGCATCTGGTCCTAGCTGCTCTTGAATACACACCTTGGTGCGGATGAATAGCTCCTCAATTTCGCAGCGAACATCGCGCTGTAGCTCCTCAGGATCGGCTTGTTCCATATCTCCTTGTATGCTGATTGCGTTCTTGAAATAGGCTTCCAAAATTGACAAGCGACAAGTTAATTCCAACGGTGACAGCTGTAGGCTGGGCTCGACGGATTTGCTAATGCGAGTGATGTTTCTCCGCACATTTACACGTTGGGTCTTAAGTTGCTCCAAAGTAGACATGTTTGCAATTGAAGCAGCCGGCAAATACGAGAAATATGTGTAGCTTTATTGAACACCGATGTGTAAACGCTGAGTATACGTACAGTTTTGTCACTCAATTTCAATTGAGTGACTCCAATTAATGCGATGATGTGTGTGTGCACGAAATTGAGGTTATAGCCGAAGTGTCGACGGGCGCAGATTTATAATTGTCCAGTCCAACGATGAGTTATTGTTGAAGAATTCACTCGACTTCAACAACGAACTAGAGGTGTACTTCGCTTGTGTAGCAGGGGCTGTGCAGATGGAATCATCGGCGGCGTGGCAGCAAGCGAGAGCAAGTGTGTGCATCAGCGTGGGTGGCGTGCACGAAATTGAGGTTAGGTCGAAGGAGTGTGAGATATCCGCTTCAAAGACGCACTATGTGTGGAGGTCACGATGTCGACTCCAACAAGGCGGGACAGACTCCGCTCGCGTAGCGAAGGCTGTGTGCAGTGTGCAGCGGCTTGCTAGCAGTGGCGTCGTGTCTTAGTCTGCGGCGATCTGGCTGGAGATGCCGGCAGTGAGTGCAATCCAAATAAGAAGTTAAATGCACTTTGCACTATGCGCGAGTATTGCAATTGGCAGGGCAATTGTTATGAAACGCGCACAACTTATAAAATTAAAGCTGGTGGCGGCTACAGAACCTCACTTTTTGCCTGCAGTGTACATGTATTTGTGTGTATGTACATGCATGCAAATTGTAACTTCACAAAACCTTTGTAATAAAACAAACACTGTCCCTGCTCGGGGGCCAAAATGAAGAATCAAGAGCTTTTTCTTGACTGTTGTAGTAATAAGTAGATGGGGGTGCAAGTTTTATTCAAAGGTGATTTAGATTTTATTTTCTTTAATGAGGCTCTTCGCTGCACCACTTTTCACTTTTTTTTAATCAGATTCCAAGCTGCTATCTGCTATCTTAACCTTACCAGGGCTGTGCGCTAATGTTATCTTAAGCTAAATAGGGTTGTGCGCTTACTTTAACGGAGTAAGGCGCGATATTCAAATATTTAATACAATTCAACAGTTAGACGACATAATAAGAAATATAATTGGGTTTTGACCCAACATACCAGCCGCCTTGAAAGTATGTGATTGACTTTCTAGAAACGGGTAACAATGCTAGTTTACGGATAGGTCGACGAATAATCCCCCTTGCGGTTCGAGCCTCGGCAACACAAACCAAGTTGTCCTTGCCAGTGATGGTGTCGGTGATGCGGCCAAGGAGCCATCGTTGCGGTGGAAGATTATCCTCGTGTACTATGACCATGTCGCCAATGGATATGTTTGGCGATGTCTTAGTCCAGTTTGTGCTGATTTGGAGCTCGTTGATGTATTCGTGCGACCAGCGTCACCAAATATGCTGCTTTATGGCGCTAACTCGTTCCCAGCAAGCGAGGGTGTCCATTTTAGAATCTGATAATGGATGTTCAGGAAGTGCCCGAAGCGCATCGCCAATCAAAAAATGACCAGGCGTAAGAGCGGCTAAGTTATTTGGATCCGTCGACATTGGTGACAACGGACGCGAGTTTAGTATGGCCTCAACGTCAGCAACAGCAGTAGAAAGTTCTTCAAATGTGAGCCTAGTGTCTCGGAGTGTGCGGTTGAGAAGTCCCTTGACGCTCTTAACTGCAGCTTCCCAAATGCCCCCGAAATTCGGGGCCCTCGGTGGGATGAAATGAAAATTTATAAGTTTAGATGAGCAGAAATTGCTGATTAAGCGAACTGTTTCATCCTTGAACAGAAACAGCTTCAGCGCCTCTAACTTGTTATTCGCTCCTGTGAAATTCGTGGCGTTGTCACAGAAGATATCCGATGGAAGCCCGCGCCGGGAAATAAAGCGTTTGAGGGCTGCAATGAAACAAAGCAAATAAATATGTAGGCTTTTGTCGGTGGCTTGCCACGGATGCGCAAATAGACGTTGACTGGACCACAGAAGTCTATGCCGCATCGGGAGAAAGGCCTTGCTGGTGTCAGACGCTTGTAAAGTTGGTCGATAGCGGACACAGTGTACGCGTGCCAAGTCTCGTGCGTTGACTATCCAAAATTGTAAGCGAATCAGAGCAACGAGTGCCTTGGGTCCAGCGTGATAGTTCTCTTGATGCATGTAGCGTACGTACTACTCCACTAAAGGCTCCTTGCTTGGCAGTAGGCTGGGGTGCTTCTGGGTGTCTGAAAGATTTGTTAGTTCCAAACGGCCTCCTACTTTAATGAGCTGAAACCCATCTGTGACCTGTAAGAAAAGACAAAGGCTTCGAAACTTGTTGTGAGCTGACTGACCCTTATGTAACCGTGACATTTCTTCTGGGAAGTGGGTGGTTTGTATGTTTCAGACGATGCAGCTTAGGGCGCGTTGCAGTTCCATGGGCGTTGGCAACGTCTTGTCGAACGACGTTAATTTTTTAGTGTGATGAACGAACCGAATCATCCAAGCAACCACTAGTAAACAGCTTCGGTGAGAGCTGATCTTGCGTAAAGCATCGAGAAGTTGGTTGCTGCTGATGGATACGGTAAAGGCAGACTAACGCTTTTCCAAATTGATGACGTCCATGTCCATATCATCGTGTGGCGTCGTTGGCCAATGATGCTCATCTAAGCTCAGGAAGGAAGGCCCTTCGAACCAGATCGACTTTTGCAAGTCAGCTACGGTGCAACCTCGAGACATCAGATCTGCAGGGTTGCAGTGAGTTGGAACGTGTTTCCAGTGACAATCGTTGGTAGCTTCTTGAATTTCCGAAATTCGATTGCCAACGAACGTAGAAAGGGTGGCAGAATGCTGCCGTACCCAATGGAGAACTATCTGTGAGTCGCTCCATAGAAACGTGGTTGGCTTCCTATCATCAAAGATTCCTGCGATCTTGCGATAGAGTTGTGATAACAGATGTGCACCACAAAGCTCTAATTTAGGTAGCGATAGTTTCCTTGTTGGCGCAACTCGTGACTTGGATGTGACGAGCTGTGTTTTGAATAGGCCATCGGTCCCAAGTGTGCGAGTGTAGATACAACAGCCATATGCTCAGATCGAGGCGTCGCAGAATCTGTGTATCTGCAAGCTATGTATTTTAGGTTGGAGGCAATAGCGGGGTATTGCTATGTGTTCTAGCGACGAGAGTAATGCTAGAAGCGATGTCCATGCTGTTTGGATTCCTTGAGGGACAGATTCATCCCAGTGTAGTTTCAGGAGCCACAGCTCTTGAAGGATGATCTTGGCAATTATGATGATCGGCGTGACGAGTACTAAGCGATCAAACAGCGATGAAGCGATTGACAAAATCGAACGTTTGGTGACCATGTCTGTGCTAATCCTTGGGGAGAACAAGAACATGAACGTGTCCAAGCGTTGGTCCCACTTCAAGCCAAGAGTGCTGGTTAATGAGTCGTCCTTCAAATTTAGATCCTTTATTGGACGATCATCTACAAAATCGATTTGATTGGAGTGCCATTTTGCTAGCTAGAACTGGCCGTCGTGGAGAATAGCTGAAACTTTCTTCTTGATCTGATGAAGAGCTTCCACGGTGTCTGCTCCACCAAGAAAGTCATCAACATAAAACGATGATTTGATGGCCTGGGCACCAATCATATAGTGGTCCATGTGTTGATCTGCTAAATACGACATGCTGCGTATGGTCAAATAGGGCGCAGCGGCTGTGCCATAAGTTACCGTATTTAGCTCATATGTGCGAATCGGTTCCGACGGTGAATTCCTCCAGCTTATGTATTGAAATCTTCGATCCTCTGCGGCCACATTAACCTGGCTGAACATCTTGACAACATCAGCCGGAAACGCAGAAGTAGGGCGTAGAGATCGTGTTGGATGGTCGGTCCAACCATGAGCAAGTCGTTGAGGGAATTTTGAGACGTGGTCTGGCACGAGTCGTCAAAGACGACTCTCAACTTCGTTGATGTGCTGTTTGGCTTGAGCACGCAATGATGTGGGATGTAGTAGTGCGGAGTATGCCGCTTTGGGAGCTCTACGAGGCTTATGTGTCCCAAGTCATGAAACTCCTGCATGAAATCCACATATTGAGAATTGACCTCAGGCCGTTTTGCGGCCTGCGTTCGAGTGCGCGGAATCGTCTCATAGCAGTGTCGAACGAGTGGCCGAGCAAGCTAGGGTCATCTTTGAAAGGGAGCCGTACGATTATACGGCCATTCTGTGAGCGTTGAACCGTTTTGTTGTATGTCTCCTCACAGTTACGCTGCTCAGGAGTGAGTAAATCAACCGAGTTGTTGACTTCATCGATGCGCCACAAGCGCTCTATACTGGCAGAAATATCCGTGTAGATGGAGTCGTCTGCACTCAGTAGATACTGGTGTTGTGTTTTGGCATTGGCTTGACATCGACCAGAAACTATCCATCCTAGTAGGGTCTTCTGAAGCACAGGTAGCTGCTGGCCAAGTTTGATTTGGCCGACTGCTAGAATGTCGAAGAAAGTCTCCGTACCTAGGAGTAGATCTATGCGGCGAGATTTGTTGAAGTCCTCATCTGCTAACGACGCATTTGGAGGTAATTTCCACGTAGATATGTCAATTTCTGAGTCCGGCTGATAGGCAATATGCGGTGTAACGCAGAAATTAAGCAGTATCTCAAATTCGTTGAGGCGCGACTTTATTGTCGTTGAAGTGTGATGCTTAATGTGAGTTTTCGATTTGCCAATGCTACAAATCTCCAAATTGCGCTTGGCTCTTGGCAAGCGCAGCGTCTGGGCAAACTCTTCAGAGATGAAGTTTACTTGAGAGCACGAGTCCAACAAGGCGCGTCCTACTTTGTAGCACCCAGACGAATCCTTTACCAAGATCAAGGCCGTGGCTAATATGACACAGTCTGAACGAGTGTCCGTATGTGTGTGCGCGACGGCATCCTGAGCCTGTGGCGCAATCAAGCGAGGCTGGGCCATCGACGTATGAGTTGTAGATGCGTCTCCATGAAGCAATGTATGATGCGGCAGCGAGCAGGTGCGGCATCTCCATTTAGATGGGTATTTCGCTGCAATATGCTTAATTCTACGGCGAGATCAGTTATATGGCCACATTTAAAGGCCTTATGCTCTGAGCTGGAGCATATGTTGCAAGTTTGCGTTGTGCAATTAAATGATGAGCTTGCCTGTGACCGCTGTGAGCGGCTTTTATGACCACCTTGTTGGTTTACAAAGGCATCAGCAGCAGGCTTACTTATTGATTCTCGATACTGACAGTGGCGCTTTATGATTTTTCCGCAATTGTCCCACTTAGGTAACTCTGTGTATACTAGCGATTCGATCCATTTTCGTTTGGTCTTCTGGTCTACTTTCCCCATGACGATGAAGATGAGCATGGCCTGAGCTATCTGCGATTCGTTGCCCAGAGACCACAACGAGTTATACAACGCGGACGAATTATCAATGAGCCTGCGCAGCTGTTGCCCACTGGCTTTGGCAGCAGTTGGCAATGCGAAGAGCGATGATATATTGTCCAAGAAAACGAGAGTTGGGTTGTCATAGCGATTCTTCTAGCGTTCCAGAGCCTTTGTGTGGTTTTCTGAAGTTACTTGGAAAGCTCGAACCGTTTCTAATGCAGGACCACGAAGACAGTTCAAAAGCTGGTTGAACTTTTCGATTGGAGACAGATAGGATTGATTTCCAATAACTTGTCTGAACGATGTAATAAAGTTCTGGTACTAGGATTACTTGCCGTCGAACGTTGGCAGAGATAGCCGTGGCAACTTTATAGAGGATGTATGACCCACATGTACAGATGACATGTCGTTGACGGTGCTGTGTGCATCTGGTCCTAGCTGCTCTTGAATACACACCTTGGTGCGGATGAATAGCTCCTCAATTTCGCAGCGAACATCGCGCTGTAGCTCCTCAGGATCGGCTTGTTCAATATCTCCTTGTATGCTGATTGCGTTCTTGAAATAGGCTTCCAAAATTGACAAGCGACAAGTTAATTCCAACGGTGACAGCTGTAGGCTGGGCTCGACGTTGGGTCTTAAGTTGCTCCAAAGTAGACATGTTTGCAATTGAAGCAGCCGGAAAATACGAGAAATATGTATAGCTTTATTGAACACCGATGTGTAAACGCTGAGTATACGTACAGTTTTGTCACTCAATTTCAATTGAGTGACTCCAATTAATGCGATGATGTGTGTGTGCACGAAATTGAGGTTATAGCCGAGGTGTCGACGGGCGCAGATTTATAATTGTCCAGTCCAACGATGAGTTATTGTTGAAGAATTCAATCGACATCAACAACGAACTAGAGGTGTACTTCGCTTGTGTAGCAGGGGCTGTGCAGATGGAATCATCGGCGGCGTGGCAGCAAGCGAGAGCAAGTGTGTGCATCAGCGTGGGTGGCGTGCACGAAATTGAGGTTGGGTCGAAGGAGTGTGAGATATCCGCTTCAAAGACGCACTATGTGTGGAGGTCACGATGTCGACTCCAACAAGGCGGGACAGACTCCGCTCGCGTAGCGAAGGCTGTGTGCAGTGTGCAGCGGCTTGCTAGCAGTGGCGTCGTGTCTTAGTCTGCGGCGATCTGGCTGGAGATGCCGGCAGTGAGTGCAATCCAAATAAGAAGTTAAATGCACTTTGCACTATGCGCGAGTATTGCAATTGGCAGGGCAATTGTTATGAAACGCGCACAACTTATAAAATTAAAGCTGGTGGCGGCTACAGAACCTCACTTTTTGCCTGCAGTGTACATGTATTTGTGTGTATGTACATGCATGAAAATTGTAACTTCACAAAACCTTTGTAATAAAACAAACACTGTCCCTGCTCGGGGGCCAAAATGAAGAATCAAGAGCTTTTTCTTGACTGTTGTAGTAATAAGTAGATGGGGGTGCAAGTTTTATTCAAAGGTGATTTAGATTTTATTTTCTTTAATGAGGCTCTTCGCTGCACCACTTTTCACTTTTTTTTAATCAGATTCCAAGCTTTTTTACATGTGTTCTGCTATCTTAACCTTACCAGGGCTGTGCGCTAATGTTATCTTAAGCTAAATAGGGTTGTGCGCTTACTTTAACGGAGTAAGGCGCGATATTCAAATATTTAATACAATTCAACAATTAGACTACATAATAAGAAATATAATTGGGTTTTGACCCAACAGTAATCCTTTTTTTTGGGATTTTTAATCCCAAACTGCACTACTCCTCTTACGCATTTACGTTCCCGCTCGGACGCCACTTGTAAAGTAGTGATTTTGGCCGGGGTATGAGACTCAGTCCGGCCAAGATTCAACGTTACATGTAATATTTAAATTTGCTGAAACGTATTCGCGAATTGGAGGCAAGCTAGTCCGCCGCTATACCGGTGTCGAGATTTTCCGACGACTTGTGATCAGGGAGGTGTACGGGACAAACCGCAATACAAGTACCACCGATAGCACAGGTTATGTTCCCTCGCAATTCGAGGTCGCGCGGATGCCAAAGCTCCGTTACCGAACTGACTGAATGATTTGGGAGCCACAGTACGCGTGCCGCCGATCACTCAGGCTCGCACCGAACAATTTGAAACGCGCCTAGTATCGTACCGGCCGCACGTACATATACGTACGCGTGTATATTTAATGACCCTCAGGTCGGAATAAAGACACACGTGTTTTAAGGTTATGCTGCTTTATTCCACAAAGATTCACTTAAACTTTTCATCCTGTCTTATATCTACATACAATTGTTCCCCGGCTTCCAAAGGGAATTCGTCCACACGGATTTACTCTTCTAAATGTCTAATGCTAACTTTGCCGGCCATTTGCCGCGTTTCACTACATTCTACGTTTTCTCGATTCGCTTCCGTGGGACATCACCACGCCTTTATAATCCCGTCTACCAATTTCCTCTTGTGGGACACAACCGCACGCTTTTGATTCCCACCACGGACTAATTCGCCAATCTCGCGCTCGGCCTGAGCGCGCTATTCCTCTTCTCGTGGATCACGACACCTTGATCGTAGGTCGCGAACGTGCGCCCGACTTTCACTGTTCTTACGCTGGTCTGGCCGCTCTTATACTTAGCTTACTCTTTACCTTTGCCTTTTACCATGTTATATCTATGTTCTATGTTAATGTTAAGTTCTAATACAATAAGTTCTAATACAATAATACGTATACTCTACATGTAATGTATTGTAGGGGAGGCTTGCGCTGGGCCTAACTCACAATATTAACAAAACTAAACAAAAACTAATCAACGAGAAACAAAATTAACATTTAACAGTGTTTTGTAGCGGAGGCTCCAAAATGATTTGACACAGTGGTGGTGTTGTAATGTGTGAAGTGATTTTATTCAGTGTGTGTGTTGTTGGACATATGTAGTTTTGTTTCCAGTTTTGTTTGTTAATTGTAATAATTGTAAATCGTAGTAGGATTAAGCGTAGACACGTCTGTTATCCTCGAGTAAGAAATTGGGACCAGACACCGCGCTCAGAACCAACTGTTGAAGCTCTGTTATCGTTAACAGAAACTTCAACGGGATATTTGAAAAAACAATATATAAGTAAAATGTTAGCTATGCGTCAGAGTTCTGAGTCGGTTACCTTTTCTGTCATCAACATCCTCCCCCCCCCCCCCCCCCCCCCTTGCACAAAACTGCAATGGAGCTACTGGCCGCAGGTCCCGGACAGAATCCAGCCAAAGACCGAGTTCTGGGCCATCGGCAGACCATTGGCACTCAAAAGCACTCCGTTGAGAATGATGTGAGGATACACATCTGCTCCGAGTGCTATGGCTAGAGTCGACGGACGGTACCATCGATCGTCGGCCAGGACAATACCTTTATACTGATAGGTGTCGAAAACTTTGACGCCGGTGTCGAGCTTGATCACCGCCGTCGGAAGCACGCTCACCGCCTTTTGTTGGATTAGAGACATCAACGAAGTGTGCAGTGTGAGTGAGGGTGTGACGGCGGGGGACGATGATGAGCGGTAGGAGACCGCGAACGAGAAGCTTCTGCTGCCCGGGGTTCAGTTGCACGCCCCTGCTCTCTCGATGGGCGGACGTTGCGTTGGGCCTCCTTGAAACGCAGCAGCGTTTGGTGGTCCCGGTGTCAGATTTTGCACCTGCCCGCACTGCGACAGGATTGCCCGGAGTGCTGATGAGCTAGGCAGTTTGGGCAGTATTTGTTAATGAGTACGGCTCGGAGGCGCTTCTCAGCCGTGAGTCGCAAGAAGCGCTGGCACTTCCTGCACCGAAATGAGTCGTTGCCGATGGGGTGGCTGTGCTGCGTGGGCTTGCGAGAGGGCATTATTATTGCTCTACAAAGAAAATTCCGAAAAGGAAAGAGGATATAAATATTTGAACTCATTGGTAATTGACAATTAACACGGAGGTACGTGGACAGCACAGAACGAGTATTTTTAAGGATAAATATTCACGTGCTCAATTAGCCTTCGGACTCTGATGGCTCAGGAATTTTATCTTCCACCGGAAGTAGGATAAGCTCTGTGATCGGCCTTCGTATAGTGCCACGAGTGGTGAGCACATCTACCAGGAATGGTCAGGGTTATTCGACCAAGGCGCCACTCGTTTGTCGGCAGGTTATCTTCTTTAACTACGACCATATCACCGATTCGCAAGTTTCGTACAGGTGACAGTCACTTAGTTCGCTTAAGGAGCTCTGTTAGGTACTCATCCTTCCAACGGAAGCAGAATTGTTGGTGGAGATTCTTCAAGCGTTGCCAGCGATTCAGAATAGAAGTGGCCTTTTCGTGTATTTCTGGTTCGGAGACAGAAATGAGGGGGCCTCTGTCAGGAAATGGCCCGGAGTGAGTGCAAGTAGGTCCGTAGGGTCTTCGTACATCGGAGAGATTGGCCCCGAGTTGAGACACCCTTCAATCTTGGCCAGTAGAGTCGAAAGTTCTTCAAATCAGATGAGCAGAAATCGCTGATTAAGTGAACTGTTTCTTCCTTGAACAGAAACAGCTTCAGCGCCTCTAACTTGTTATTCGCTCCTGTGAAATTCGTGGCGGTGTCACAGAAGATATCCGATGGAAGCCCGCGCCGGGAAATAAAGCGTTTGAGGGCTGCAATGAAACAAAGCAAATAAATATGTAGGCTTTTGTCGGTGGCTTGCCACGGATGCGCAAATAGACGTTGACTGGACCACAGAAGTCTATGCCGCATCGGGAGAAAGGCCTTGCTGGTGTCAGACGCTTGTAAAGTTGGTCGATAGCGGACACAGTGTACGCGTGCCAAGTCTCGTGCGTTGACTATCCAAAATTGTAAGCGAATCAGAGCAACGAGTGCCTTGGGTCCAGCGTGATAGTTCTCTTGATGCATGTAGCGTACGTACTACTCCACTAAAGGCTCCTTGCTTGGCAGTAGGATGGGGTGCTTCTGGGTGTCTGAAAGATTTGTTAGTTCCAAACGGCCTCCTACTTTAATGAGCTGAAACCCATCTGTGACCTTTAAGAAAAGACAAAGGCTTCGAAACTTGTTGTGAGCTGACTGACCCTTATGTAACCGTGACATTTCTTCTGGGAAGTGGGTGGTTTGTGGGATTCAGACGATGCAGCTTAGGGCGCGTTGCAGTTCCATGGGCGTTGGCAACGTCTTGTCGAACGACGTTAATTTTTTAGTGTGATGAACGAATCGAATCAACCAAGCAACCACTAGTAAACCGCTTCGGTGAGAGCTGATGTTTTTGCGTAAAGCATCGAGAAGTTGGTTGCTGCTGATGGATACGGTAAAGGCAGTGTTTGGTTACGCAGTTAACTAAACCAAAACCAGCATCAACAGAACCATAACACTCTTATCTCTAATCGCTATAACCTATCATGCTCTGCGCAGCATAAGAGCAACTTAACGTAAAGTCCAACTATTGTTTGCATAAGCTCTTATATTTCGTTTATTACATTGTCTATTGTTTGCCCTTGGCCTTCAGCTGAGTGCAAGCCGCTGCTGCAGTTCTGCAGCCGCTCAGTTCTATCAAATTCGTCGGCAGCTTAACTTCGGTCGTTTGTCTGTTTCGCGACAAACGAAAAAATCGCTAATCATTGCACAGCCCAAATCGGGGTTAGTTGCAATACACAACTTTAAACAATTGCTAATTAATTTAAGTTCGGCCACGAAGGCAAACTAAAATATATGTACTATATTCATCAATGCAATCTCGCAGCATTTATAATTTGTTGAGTGACATTTCGGAAATTCGATAGCTATTGAAAAAGCTCAATAGCTCAACATTTGGTGACCCCGACGTGATTACTCTGCATTTGTTTAAATAATTAAAAATTATTTAACTTATAGAGTTAGTAAAGCGCGCCCGCGCTCTTATACCGTTTTCGCTGTTGTCGCTTCGTTTTTGCGTTCACTTTTGCATTAAGGTGTTTGACCTGCATTGACGCCCGCGCATTATCTTCTCTTGTCTCTTGAAACATTTTATCGCTGCAGCAATCGTTTCTGCATTGCTATTGCTGCTCCCGATTCGCTTTGCATTTGCTTGTGCTCAAGGTGTTTGCCCTTTTTTGACCTTGGTATATTGGTGCAATTAAATCGTTACGTTGTTACCAGCTGCACTTGCAAAAATAAGTAAATCGCATGAATTCAGTGCATACTAAACTGTAATGTATGAAAGTGTTTTTCGAGGCAATAAATTGAATTGTGATTGACATACTCTGTGCTTTAAACAATAGCTTGCAAGTGTCCGACATTCAGTGGCTCTAGAACTTTATTTCGCGTGCGTGTACATATAAAATCAAACACATATTCAACATGCCGAATACTGTTGAGGTGATTAATAATCCCGCAGTTCCGTCACTTGGTGCTCCGTTTAATAAAGCTAAGGCCAAGGCTATTAACGAGCAAGTGAAGCGGATGGCCAAAGCTATTGCTCCGGAGCATATTGGGCATCTCAGCGAAGAGGAATTGGCGATCCGGCTTAAGGGTCTTGAAAGCGCGCAGCAGCAATGCAACAGTATGCATTACGCATTGGAGGAGCTGGATTATAATGAAATCGGGAGTGAATTACGTGAATCTTTTGATGAATTATCAATACTCGTTGAGACTAGCTTAAGCCACGAACTTAATAAGCGAAAGTTATCATCGCCTTTGTGTTCGACCATGAGGCATGAAGCATCTGCTGACAATCACACATTGTCTCAGAGCCGGATTCGATTGCCTGAGCTTAAGCTTCCAGAGTTCAGCGGATGCTACACAAAGTATGCAGATTTCATTTCAATGTTCTCGTCAATCATTGACAGCGACTCAGGATTATCAGATGTATAGAAGTTTCACCATTTGCGATCGTGCCTGAAAGGACCAGCCCTGGACTGTGTTTCATCGTTGGAAATCAGCAGTGCAAACTATTCAATTGCGTAAGATTTACTAAAAAACAAGTAAGAAGTCTCTAGTCGGGAGAGCCCGACTAGAAGATACCCTGAACCCAGTTGCAATAAATATATTTAATTTATATAAGACTTTGGTATACTGGGTTAGCTTCCATCGATTAAGTTCAATATCTCCGGTGTTTCTCAACGGATTTGGACGAAATTTTCAGAAAAGTTCTATCATTATCCATTACTTCAACCCTCGTTTTTAGATTTTCCAAATTCGATATTTTATTGTTATCGATTCCATGTGTATATCGGACACCAGAATAGTTATCGATAATTTGAAGCAAACTTGTTCTGCTCATGGTATAGGAGAACTTAAATACAAAATCTGAAGTCTCTAGCTCTTGTAGTCTCTGAGGTCCACGCGTTCATACAGACGGACAGACGGACAGATAGACGGACAGACGGACATGGCTATATCGTCTCGGCTGTTGATGCTGATCAAGAATATATATACTTTATAGGGTCGGAGATGCTTCCTTCTGCCTGTTACATACTTTTGCACAAAACCATTATACCCTTATTTACCCATTTTATGGGTTAAGGGTATAAAAAGCGGTTTAATAACAAGAGTCTTATTTTTCAGGCACATGTCACTGAGATTTTGGGTTTGGATTGCATCGAGTCGTCGTCTGCGGTTGAACTTCGAACCCTTTCGGATACCGTAAACGCCAACATCCGCGCTCTTCAAGGCATGGGCAGCGTTGAGCTGATTGCAGTCTTTATTATTATGCACAGCTTGCTACAGAAAGTGGGCAAGGCAACTCAGACCAGTTGGGAGGAGACAGCACCGATGGATACAATCCCGACCTGTGAACAATTCATGGCTTTTTTGGATAGATGATGTTGGAAGGTTGGAAAATGTGGAACACGCTATGGCAACGTATACGCCTAGCTCTAAGGTGGGAAAAAGTAGCAAAACCCTTAACACCAGTAGAAAAGCCTTTGTCGCTTCTAACTCCAGCACAAATGAATGCGTGTTTTGTGAATCATCAGGCCATTTGATTTACAATTGCTCCCGTTTTGGAAATCTGTCTCCGCAACTGCGTCTTCGCGAGGTTAAGAAGCTGTCTCTTTGCATTAATTGCCTGCGCAAGGGGCATAGAATGAAAGAGTGCAGTTCGACCGCCTGCAATCGTTGTAAGGCCAAGCATCACACTCTTCTTCATTTTGAGACTCAGATTGAGGTCTCTCAAATTATATCTGCTCCGCATGCGCCTGCTGCAATATCCTCGTCAACACTTGTAGCCCAAAATCTCAGTCAAGACATTGTGCTATTGGCAACTGCTGTCATCAGCATTAGGAGTCGCACTGGTGTTCTTGTTCCTTGTCGTGCTCTACTCGATTCTGGTTCGCAGGTGCACATTATTATATCCCGTTTAGCTCACTACCTCCAGCTACGTAAACATCGGTCGCCTACTTCGATTTCAGGACTAGGGGAGTCTAGTGTTGACTCAGAAGGCTATGCAGCTGATATAAGTCTTAAATCGCGAACAACTGACTACGCTACTAGCATCTCAGTTTTAATAGCTCCGTCTTTTACTGGAAATCAGCCGAGCTATAGTGTTAGCACTGATCGTTGGAATATACCCTCAAATATTCGATTGGCTGATCCAGAATTCTTTAAGCCGCAACAAATCGATCTTCTAATTGGAGCTGCTCTGTTTTTTGAATTGTTATGCGTTGGCCAAATTAAACTCGCTCCTGGCTTACCCATTCTCCAAAAAACTCAATTAGGTTGGATAGTGACAGGAGGAACGTCGTCAACAAGCCCTGCCTCATTGATGGCCACTCGCTCGATTTCAACGCCAACTACTAGCCCTGATCATAAGCTTGATGAAATCGTACGTCGTTTTTGGGAGTTAGAATACTTCTCTAGTGTAGTAAATGAATCTACTAAGGAGGAACTTGACTGTGAAGCCCATTTTAAACAAACTTTTGCTCGTTTAGGCACTGGCGAATATTCGGATCGCCTTCCAGTTAAACATCCTGTGGATCTGATTGGGGATTCCTATCAGCAAGCTTATCGCCGTTTTTGTAACCTGGAACGAAAATTGGAGCGTCATCCTGAGTTGAAGTCTTAGTATTCCGCGTTCATCAAAGAGTATGTGGACCTTCATCACATGTCTATTGTTGAGTCGCACATGCTAAGTCGCTGCAAGTATTATTTACCTCATCATTGCGTGCTGAAAGAGGATAGCTAACCACTAAGCTTAGATTTGTGTTTGATGGTTCAGCTATGTCTTCGTCTGGATATTCGCTTAATGAAATCCTCATGACAGGCCCAACAATTCAACGCAAGCTTTTCAGCACTCCTTTGCAATTTAGAACATTTCCAGTAGCCTTGACTGGTGACATTTGCAAAATGTATAGGTGCGTTAGGATGGCTGAATCCGACTCGTACCTGCAATGCATCCTTTGGCGTGATGCGCCTCATCAGAAAATTCAAGTTTTCAAACTCGATACCGTTACCTATGGCACAAAGCCAGCTTCTTTTCTGGCAGTTCGGGCCATGCAGCAATTGGCCATTGATGAAAGAAGATCGTTTCCTGTTGGATCTAAGGTGGTCTTGAGCGATTTATACGTAGATGATCTCATCACTGGAGGCGACTCTGCCCAAGAAGTAGTTGAAGTCATGCATCAAACAGTCAGTCTTTTACGGAAAGGGAATTTCAAACTTCAGAAATGGTGTTCCAATGATCCTAGCGTGCTTCAACAGGTGCCTGATGAAGACAAAGAGACCTTTCTAAAGTTTGATGATGGCACAGATATCACTAAGACGCTTGGATTGGCATGGGATCCAGCTTCAGACTGCCTTCTGTTTAACTTCTTTCCAATGAAAGCGCCTGGCAAGCCTAGCAAACGGACTGTACTTTCTACCATTGCTCGATTCTATGATCCGCTTGGGCTTATCGGACCCGTGGTATCCAAGGCCAAGATCTTTTTGCAGCACCTTTGGAGAGAACATTTGGATTGGGATGAAAGTCTTCCTGCTTCCCTGCATTGTTCCTGGAACAGTTTGTGTGCTGACATTTCTCATACGGAGAAAATAAAGCTTCCGCGTCTGGTTATAGTTCCAAAGGGCATCATCGAAGTTCATGGATTTAGTGATGCTAGCATTAAAGCCTACGGTGGATGCATTTACGTCGTATCTATAACAGGTGGAAGGCGCGTAGCTCATCTTTTGTGCTCTAAGTCTCGAGTGGCACCCTTGCGGACTCTTACAATACCAAAGCTGGAGTTATCTGCTGCTGCACTTCTTTCACAGCTAATTCGAGAGGTAGCTCAAATGAATTTGTTCAACTGTAGGTATTATTGCTGGTCGGATTCTGCAGTTGTCTTATCTTGGATACGTGATGAGCCTTCCCGATTCCAAATGTTCACAGCTAATCGCATATCGTTAATCCAAGAATTATCGACAGGAATGGAATGGCGCTACGTACCAACGGCATGCAATCCGGCAGACATTCTTTCTAGAGGAGCACTTCCCAGCGAGCTTATAGAATCATCGTTATGGTCTCATGGTCCCGATTTCTTAACCAAGGGAGAGTGCGAATGGCCTGCATCACGTCTGCCGGCCCAGACGCTTCCAGAGCTCCGGCAAAGAGTACTAATTGGTGTTTCTAAATCTTCTGATGTCAGCATAGGATGTAAATTTGTAAACTCCTTTCATCACCTACGGCGTGTGTTCGGTTTCATACATAAATTTCGATATCAAATCAGGCATCCCGGTCTTACAGCAGAGTGGATACACAAAGGCACCCAATTACTGTTGCGCAGTATCCAGATGGCTAACCTAAGCAATGAATATAGGGCTCTTCAAAGCGTCATGGATGATTTTGATTTTTACGCAATTGTCCCACTTAGGTAACGCTGTGTATACTAGCGATTCGATCCATTTTCGTTTGGTCTCCTGGTCTACTTTCCCCATGACGATGAAGATGAGCATGGCCTGAGCTATCTGCGATTCGTTGCCCAGAGACCGCAACGAGTTATACAACGCGGACGCATTATCAATGAGCCTGCGCAGCTGTTGCCCACTGGCTTTGGCAGCAGTTGGCAATGCGAAGAGCGATGATATATTGTCCAAGAAAACGAGAGTTGGGTTGTCATAGCGATTCTTCTAGCGTTCCAGAGCCTTTGTGTGGTTTTCTGAAGTTACTTGGAATGCTCGAACCGTTTCTAATGCAGGACCACGAAGACAGTTCAAAATCTGGTTGAACTTTTCGATTGGAGACAGATAGGATTGATTTCCAATAACTTGTCTGAACGATGTAATTAAGTTCTGGTACTAGGATTACTTGCCGTCGAACGTTGGCAGAGATAGCCGTGGCAACTTTATAGAGGATGTATGACCCACATGTACAGATGACATGTCGTTGACGGTGCTGTGTGCATCTGGTCCTAGCTGCTCTTGAATATACACCTTGGTGCGGATGAATAGCTCCTCAATTTCGCAGCGAACATCGCGCTGTAGCTCCTCAGGATCGGCTTGTTCAATATCTCCTTGTATGCTGATTGCGTTCTTGAAATAGGCTTCCAAAATTGACAAGCGACAAGTTAATTCCAACGGTGACAGCTGTAGGCTGGGCTCGACGGATTTGCTAATGCGAGTGATGTTTCTCCGCACATTAACACGTTGGGTCTTAAGTTGCTCCAAAGTAGACATGTTTGCAATTGAAGCAGCCGGCAAATACGAGAAATATGTGTAGCTTTATTGAACACCGATGTGTAAAAGCTGAGTATACGTACAGTTTTGTCACTCAATTTCAATTGAGTGACTCCAATTAATGCGATGATGTGTGTGTGCACGAAATTGAGGTTATAGCCGAGGTGTCGACGGGCGCAGATTTTTAATTGTCCAGTCCAACGATGAGTTATTGTTGAAGAATTCACTCAACTTCAACAACGAACTAGAGGTGTACTTCGCTTGTGTAGCAGGGGCTGTGCAGATGGAATCAGCGGCGGCGTGGCAGCAAGCGAGAGCAAGTGTGTGCATCAGCGTGGGTGGCGTGCACGAAATTGAGGTTAGGTCGAAGGAGTGTGAGATGTCCACTCCAAAGACGCACTATGTGTGGAGGTCACGATGTCGACTCTAACAAGGCGGGACAGACTCCGCTCGCGTAGCGAAGGCTGTGTGCAGTGTGCAGCGGCTTGCTAGCAGTGGCGTCGTGTCTTAGTCTGCGGCGATCTGGCTGGAGATGCCGGCAGTGAGTGCAATCCAAATAAGAAGTTAAATGCACTTTGCACTATGCGCGAGTATTGCAATTGGCAGGGCAATTGTTATGAAACGCGCACAACTTATAAAATTAAAGCGGGCTGCGGCTACAGAACCTCACTATTTGCCTGCAGTGTACATGTATTTGTGTGTATGTACATGCATGCAAATTGTAACTTCACAAAACCTTTGTAATAAAACAAACACTGTCCCTGCTCGGGCGCCAAAATGAAGAATCAAGAGCTTTTTCTTGACTGTTGTAGTAATAAGTAGATGGGGGTGCAAGTTTTATTCAAAGGTGATTTAGATTTTATTTTCTTTAATGAGGCTGAACCAATTTTCACTTTTTTTAAATCAGATTCCAAGCTTTTTTACATGTGTTCTGCTATCTTAACCTTACCAGGGCTGTGCGCTAATGTTATCTTAAGCTAAATAGGGTTGTGCGCTTACTTTAACGGAGTAAGGCGCGATATTCAAATATTTAATACAATTCAACAATTAGACTACATAATAAGAAATATAATTGGGTTTTGACCCAACAGTAATCATTTTTTTGGGATTTTTAATCCCAAACTGCACTACTCCTCTTACGCGTTTACGTCCCTGCTCGGACGCCACTTGTAAAGTAGTGATTTTGGCCGGGGTATGAGACTCAGTCCGGCCAAGATTCAACGTTACAAGTAATATTTAAATTTGCTGAAACGTATTCGCGAATTGGAGGCAAGCTAGTCCGCCGCTATACCTGTCGAAATTTCGCGACGGCTGGCGATCAGGGAGGTGTACGGGACAAACCGCAATACAAGTACCACCGATAGCACAGGTTATGTTCCCTCGCAAGTCGAGGTCACGCGGATGCCAAAGCTCCGTTACCGAACTGACTGAATGATTTGGGAGGCGTACGGGGCGAGCCACAGTACGCGTACCGACGATCACTCAGGCTCTAACCGAACAATTTGAAACGCGCCTAGTATCGTACCGGCCGCACGTACATATACGTACGCGTGTATATTTAATGACCCTCAGGTCGGAATAAAGACACACGTGTTTTAAGGTTATGCTGCTTTATTCCACAAAGATTCACTTAAACTTTCCATTCTGTCTTATATTCGTCCACACGGATTTACTCTTCCAAATGTCTAATGCTAACTTTGCCGGCCATTTGCCGCGTTTCACTACTTTCTACGTTTTCTCGATTCGCTTCCGTGGGACATCACCACGCCTTTATAATCCCGTCTACCAATTTCCTCTTGTGGGACACAACCGCACGCTTTTGATTCCCACCACGGACTAATTCGCCAATCTCGCGCTCGGCCTGAGCGCGCTATTCCTCTTCTCGTGGATCACGACACCTTGATCGTAGGTCGCGAACGTGCGCCCGACTTTCACTGTTCTTACGCTGGTCTGGCCGCTCTTATACTTAGCTTACTCTTTACCTTTGCCTTTTACCATGTTATATCTATGTTCTATGTTAATGTTAAGTTCTAATACAATAAGTTCTAATACAATAATACGTATACTCTACATGTAATGTATTGTGGGGGAGGCTTGCGCTGGGCCTAACTCACAATATTAACAAAACTAAACAAAAACTAATTAACGAGAAACAAAATTAACATTTAACAGTGTTTTGTAGCGGAGGCTCCAAAATGATTTGACACAGTGGTGGTGTTGTAATGTGTGAAGTGATTTTATTCAGTGTGTGTGTTGTTGGACATATGTAGTTTTGTTTCCAGTTTTGTTTGTTAATTGTAGTAATTGTAAATCGTAGTAGGATTAAGCGTAGACACGTCTGTTATCCTCGAGTAAGAAATTGGGACCAGAAACCGCGCTCAGAACCAACTGTTTAAGCTCTGTTATCGTTAACAGAAACTTCAACGGTATATTTGAAAACTCAATATATAAGTAAAATGCTCGTTATGCGTCATGGTTCTAAGTCGGTTACCTTTTCTGGCATCAACATCCTCCCCCCCCTTGCAATGAATTGCAATGGAGCTACTGGCCGCAGGTCCCGGACAGAATCCAGCCAAAGACCGAGTTCTGGGCCATCGGCAGACCATTGGCACTCAGAAGCACTCCATTGAGAATGATGTGAGGATACACATCTGCTCCGAGTGCTATGGCTAGAGTCGACGGACGGTACCATCGATCGTCGGCCAGGACAATACCTTTATACTGATCGGTGTCGATCTCGATTGGCTTTAGCGGAGTGCGGCTGCTGAAGGTGGGGTCGACTCAGAGGATAACTTCCTTGCAGAAGTTGGTCACCCCTGATCTCAGAATCGCCGTGCAGACACCTTCCGCACCGACATGCGTGACGCATAGCTTGAAGACCGTTGCCAAAGATGTGACGATGCGGCTAGTGGGGCTGCACGGGTCAACCAAGACATTGACGTCGAAAATTTTGACGCCGGTGTCGAGCTTGATCACCGCCGTCGGAAGCACGCTCACCGCCTTGTGTTGGATTAGAGACATCAACGAAGTGTGCAGTATGAGTGAGGGTGTGACGGCGGGGGACGATGATGAGCGGTTGGAGACCACGAACGAGAAGCTTCTGCTGCCCGGGGTTCAGTTGCACGCCCCCGCTCTCTCGATGGGCGGACGTTGCGTTGGGCCTCCTTGAAACGCAGCAGCGTGTGGTGGTCCCGGTGGCAGATTTTGCACCTGCCCGCACTGCGACAGGATTGCCCGGAGTGCTGACGAGCTAGGCAGTTTGGGCAGTATTTGTTAATGAGTACGGCTCGGAGGCGCTTCTCAGCCGTGAGTCGCAAGAAGCGCTGGCACTTCCGTAAGGCGTGGACTCCTCGACACATCCTGCACCGAAATGAGTCGTTGCCGATGGGGTGGCTGTGCTGCGTGGGCTTGCGAGAGGGCATTATTATTGCTCTACAAAGAAAATTCCGAAAAGGAAAGAGGATATAAATATTTGAACTCATTGGTAATTGACAATTAACAAGGAGGTACGTGGACAGCACAGAACGAGTGTTTTTAAGGATAAATATTCACGTGCTCAATGAGCCTTCGGTTTCTTAGGGCTCAGGAATTTTATCTTCCTTCGGAAGTAGGATAAGCTTTGTGATCGGCCTACGTATGGTGTCACGAGTGGTGAGCACATCTACAACGCGAACCTTGTCGTCACTGCCAGGAATGGTCAGGGTTATTCGGCCAAGGCGCCACTCGTTTGTCGGCAGGTTATCTTCTTTAACTACGACCATATCGCCGATTCACAAGTTTCGTACAGGTGACTGCCACTTAGTTCGCTTAAGGAGCTCTTTTAGGTACTCATCCTTCCAACGGAAGCAGAATTGTTGGTGGAGATTCTTCAAGCGTTGCCAGCGATTCAGAATAGAAGTGGCTTTTTCGTTTATTTCTGGTTCGGAGACAGAAATGAGGGGGCCACCTGTCAGGAAATGGCCCGGAGTTAGTGCAAGTAGGTCCGTAGGGTCTTCGGACATCGGAGAGATTGGCCTCGAGTTGAGACACGCTTCAATCTTGGCCAGTAGAGTCGAAAGATCTTCAAATGTGTATTTGACCGTGGATGTGGTCTTGTAGAGCAAAGATTTGAAACTCTTCACCACAGCCTCCCATAGGCCTCCCATATGTGGAGCGCCTGGTGGGTTAAAGTGCCAGGATAGGTTTTGGGGTGTGTTTTGAGATAACGCCATTCCATACTGCTTCCAGGAAGTCGCGCGATAGAGTTTTCTCCGCCCCGACGAAGGTTTTACCATTATCCGAGTGCATCTGTTGTGGACAACCACGCCGCGCTACAAATCGGGAGAAAGCCGCAAGAAATTTCTCGGTCGGAAGGTCCGAAGTCGCCTCCAGATGAATTGCTATGTACCAAAGCACACGAATACACACACGTACCCCTTTGTGATCAATCACGCGTGACTGGTGTAGTTTTTTACGTCGAAGGGTCCGGCAAATTCCACGTCTGTGTGTGTAAAAGGTCTCGAGAAGGACGAGCGTTCCGTTGGCAGATCTCCCATCATCTACGTCTGTAGCCTTTTTCGATAGATAACACAGACTTTGCAGGAGTTGATTATGGACTTGACGAGAATCTTAAGTTTCGGTATCCAGAACTTAGAACGGATGAGACGCATTGTAAGCTGGTTTCCCCCAGGCAAGGATATGCGATGGGTGAACCTAACTAACAACCGTGCGAAAGTTGACGAACAGGACATGATGATGGGGTGGCGCTCATCACAGCGTAACGACTGAGACGCTCTCGCGCGCCCACAGGCCCTTAGAATTCCCTTGCTGTCGAGGAACGGATTCAAATTTCGGATGTGACTTGAGACAGGGATTTGCTGGTTTTGAGCCAAACTTTTGACCTCGGTCGCGTAATCCCTACGCTGCGCAAGAAGGATCAGCAGCTCTTGAGCTTCGGACAACTCACTGGAACTGAGTTCGATTGTTATTGGATTGGCAAGCCTCTTGCCTCTTGCAATAAACCGCCGGAGATAGGCGATGACGCGAAGCGCTTTGTGGAATTCGGAGAAAATGCTTAGAAAATCGGACATTGGAGGCAGCTTTGCCAAAGTGCATTTAATAGTTCGCTGCTCTAAGGCTGCATCTGGAATCGGAACAGATGAAATAGGCCACTGGGTTTGAGGCAGTTGAAGCCATTCCGGCCCGTGCCACCACAGAGAATTGTCTACCAGATCTTGCGCTCGGACTCCTCTAGTCGCAAGATCTGCCGGATTGTGCTCTGATGAATCTGTCCAGTAGAAAAGTTTAAAATTATTGGCTGGCAATTTATGGAGAAGGGCTGAGGACAGTTCAGCTAGTAGGACTGCCCCGCAAAGTTCTAACCGGGGCACTGACGGAGATTTGACCGGAGCTACCCTCGTCTTGGCAGTAAGGAGATGGGTGGTTACTTTGCTTGCCATTTCAAACCGGACATAAATTGCTGCGCCGTACGCACGCTCAAACGCGTCGCAGAATCCGTGGTGCTGCAGCTTCCTTTGTGGCTGGACACGCAACCAGCGTGGAATGCGAATTTCTCTTAAAGCAGGATAGCTTTCAAGACATTCCTGCCACTTGCTGATCAGATCCGATGGCAACGGCTGATCCCATTCCAGTTGCTTGAGCCAGATTTCTTGCATAAAAATCTAAGCCCGAATGACGAAAGGCGCCAGCCACCCGGCTGGGTCGAACAATTTTGCGATTTGGGACAGGACCTCCCGCTTCGAATAGGAAACTTGAAGGACGGCGTCAGCAGGAATGAAAAAGAATTCGTCGCTGCGCGCTTGCCAGCGTATGCCCAGGGTCTTTGCCGTACTGGATTCCTCGATCTCTAGAAACTCCTCGCATAAAAAATGCTCCTTGGGGATGTCTTGAAGGACTTCCTTAGCGTTCGAAGTCCAACGCTCCATAGCATGTCGCAGTTCCGCGATGGTCGTAACGGCCTCTGTCTTCGAGTTTGTCCCAGCGAGGATGTCATCTACGTACATGGAATCGAAAATGACCTTGCTGGCGAGAGGATACTGCAAGCGTACGTCTTCCGCTAGAAGCTGAAACACCCTGAGCGCCAGAAATGGGGTACAGTTTACCGCGAAGGTGACGGTGTTGAGCTCAAAGTCCCCAATCTCGCCATCGGCCTTCCCAAAGAGGATTCGCTGGAACGGAGTGTGTCTAGGGTCCAGTAGGATTTGACGATACATTTTCGTGATGTCAGCGTTGAAGACATACCGAAAATATCGCCACTTGAGGATCTGCATTGTGAGATCGGACTGAAGAATGGGTCCTGGATGATATTTGAGGATGGACAGGAGGCGTTGAAAACAACCCTCACCTTGGTAGTGGTGCTATCAGGCTTAAATACAGCGTGGTGTGGCAAATAAAAATTGTATTTGGCGGAGTTGCCATGGGGTGAGATTTCTCTCATGTGAGATATTCTTGGAGCAC
Source organism: Scaptomyza flava (assembly GCA_030179655.1). Classification (NCBI taxonomy): domain Eukaryota; kingdom Metazoa; phylum Arthropoda; class Insecta; order Diptera; family Drosophilidae; genus Scaptomyza; species Scaptomyza flava. The sequence continues at coordinate 87,225 of JARNME010000147.1, read as the reverse complement.
GGAGTTGTATTGCTCTTTTAGAATGGCATCTCTGGATAAACAGTTCTCGTTTTTAAGGAACTGGGCATGTGCAATAGACCTTGAATGACCTAAGACGATGTCATCCGGATTTCGGAATGGAAGGGTCACCACATATCTGCCACACTCGTTCCGTGTAGTCGTTTTGTCGTTTTCACCCATACCACAAGTTTTCCGAAGAGGTTCACGATTTGGTTCAAAAAACCAGAAATACTTAAAAGAACAAGCTGATATTGCAGATCAGTCTAGCAGCATAAGGACGGAGCCAAGGACCACCATTGCTGCAGGAATTGTTGATGCCAAAGCATACACAAATGCCAAGCTAGTTGCATTGTGCCGTCGGCAAAAGGCGATGATTGAGTCATTAAATCGCGCCATTCAACACAAGCCCCTTAATGCAGAAATTGTAAACTCATTATGGGCAAAACTTCAAGAGGTCCACTTCCAAATATACGAGGAGCTTGAGGACCCGGAGGAAGCAGGCTATGACGCCACTGACTATCTCGAAGCAGCAGCTGAGGTTAGGAACGTACTGACAGAGAAGTCAAATAGTACGGTGTCCGATAACATTAACTTGCCACGCATCTCCATTCCAAAATTTGATGGTGATGTCATGTATGATACATGAAACTAGAATGCCAACCATACGTAAAATGTGGTACCTCAAGACCAGCGTAATCGGAGAGGCGGAAAGAGTGAGTGACTCAAAATCAGACATCGAGATTAATTCGTGAAATTGATTTAGTACACAAATTTCTCGTATAATGAACTCTGGGTCTCTTTCGAATGCTTCGGCTATTGCCGCATGCATTTTGAAATACTTATTATGTGATATGTATGTTTCTTGTGCATTCAATATGTATATCAGATTGTTGTATGGTAGTCATTGGCTCCATATATAATATTGCTCATACTTTGTTTGGAAAATCTGGGTCTTTGTTAAGCATACGTTGTAACAGAGTTTTTATTCTGATACTTGAGGTATATCCATCATACAATAATATATATATATATATATAAATTTAATTTAGTCAACATTTTTATTAGTATGTATCGTTTTTTCTTTTCTTTTTTTTTTATTCATTCGATTCTAGATTTTATCTAAATCGTTAGCCTTGCTAATGTATTTTTTCCTGAGGCACTTATTGTGTAGCTTGTATAATTTAAAGAACATATTTGCGCTTAGAATAACAACGATAATTTTTAACAAATTATTTGTTATTCCTTAATCTACACTACTTGATTCTACTTTATTTATAACACTAGCGGTGGAATCCACCGTTTTTGTGTCTACGAGGCCCATTTTGGCCGATTCTGTGTCATAAGCGCTTCCCGTTTTAGATATTATATTATTATTTAGATTTCCTATTTTGAAATTATTTGTAATTTACGTTTTTTTTTTATTTTTATGTATGTACAATATGAAATATGTTATAATAATTTTATTGGCATAACAAAAATTTTTATTTTATTCTTATATGATTACATATATATCAATACGTTTATAAATTTCTTACTTTATTTATTTTAGTATATGAATGGTATGAATTTTAGTTTTTGCCATTTCTTTAATTGCTAAAGGCTATTTAACTTTAAATTATTTATTATTGTTTACATAGCAAAAAAAAAACTGAGACTGAAAATGTTGATTGTTTTTACCAATTCAGTGTTTGCAACATTTTTTATTTTTATTTTTGAAAAGGTTGTACGCCAACTGGCGGAGAGAAGCTTAAAATTAATTCACATAAGGTGAATGTACATATTCTCCGACCTAGTGTTTGTTTGGCTTTGCGGGCCAGACGCTTACCGGGCGACTCAATTATCGCCGGGTATTACAAAAAATTTTCTCAGATAATAATTTTTTAAAAATTTTCGTTGATTTGTATGTTGATCTGCAGTTCCTGCACTCTTTGTGATGCCGCCGGCTTCTGCATTCTTTGTAATGCTGTCGTCTTCTTATGGTCAACTTGGTACGTTGACGTTGCCGGTGCTGGTTCTTCGCACAGGCCTTATACTGGGGCGCCGTTGACGGTAGTCGTCTCCTGCTTGTTGTTGCCGCAAGTGTACTCGCAATGTACTGAATATAGAGGTCGCTCGCAGTCGGCCGGACATTTCTTTTTAATGCTGGGTATTGGCTGAGGAGCAGGGCGATTAGTGATATGATTTATATTTTTATTTTGAATGGTACAGAGTGCGTGTGTTTTTAGTAATTGCTCTAAATGCTCGAGCTCATTGTTTAATTTAACAGCAACATCCCAAGTTGGGGGGTTGTTGCTTTTGTACAAGAGTCTTTCTATCTCGGTCTTTCTTTTTCTGAGTCGCTCTTTAATGCCAGAACGTCTGGTCTTTTTCCGACACGGCATCTCTGTACTCACTCTGATCTCAAGGAGGAAAATTACCTCTTCGCATGGGAAATCTTAGTTGATGCGTACAATAATCCTAGAGATATTGCTTCTAGGATATTGAATCGTCTTCTGCTGCAACAAACCTGCAGCGACGATGTGAAGTCTTTAAAAGAACTGCACATCACAACAGTTGAGTCATAAGCTTCGTTGAAAGGACTTGGGATTGACATCTCAACATGGGATCCAATCATTATTGCCATCCTAAGGAATAAACTGGATGGCACAAACAAAACCCTATATGAAACATCATTGGGTAACACAAAGGAAATCCAGCCACTGGACACCATGCTCCAGTTTCTCGAACAGCGAGTTCGAGTCATGGCTACTGGAAAAAGGCATCTGCGACTTATAAGAAGGAGCCTTAAAATACAACATGTGCTTCGACTTCAAGTGCACCCAAAGGATGTCTTTATTGTAAAAAGACAGGTCACTATTTATCCAAATGTGAAGACTTTCGCGCTAAAACAGTTAGCGAACGTCTTAGGCTTCGGCCACGCACTGAGCGATTAGCGACTGAGCGACGCTCTCTTGAGCGACGTTAAAAATTAAAACATATGAAACTCCATACGAGCGGCCACGCAGCTGTTGAGCGACGTGCGAAAATCGCGAGCGACTAAGCGATAACACTTCTTGGAGCAATTAGTTCAACATTTATTTCTGTTGTTGTGTTTATGTAATCAAGATCCGAATCTCCATCCCTCTCTCTTACATAATTATGCAAAATACAAGCACATTTTATTATGTTTATAGCTGTGCTTAGTTGTGTCTCAATTTCGTTTTGCAATATACGCCATTTTTTCCTTAGTATACCAAACTCACATTCAATACATTTACGGGCAGTTGATAGCCGTTCATTGAATTTATCTGTAAAGCTCTCAACCTTGCTCAATTGGTTTATAGGGTGAACACCAAATCTTCTTTTTTGCAAATATTTTAATTGCCTGTAACGGAAAATACGGCTCTTGCACAAACTTTTCATAATTAATTTTGATGAAGGCATTTTAATAAGTAAACAACCTAAGCGACGTCGCTCGACATGTGGCCACTTCACCCAGAGCGATCGTTCGATGACATCGCTCGAGAGAGCGTCACTAAGTCGCTCAGTCGCTAATCGCTCAGTGCGTGGCCGAAGCCTTAATTGGGTGCAACGTTAAAGGTTATGCGTCAACTGTTTTAAAAATGACCATAAGACGAATGCTTGCCCTAGCAAGTTCAGTTGTTTTAAATGCAACAAGAAACACCACACTGTGCTACATTTGGAGAACGCTATCGCTTCAGCAGTGGCAGTTGTGGCATCCGTTAACAACCAAAATTACAACTTACTTGCAACAGCCAAGGTAAAGCAAATAAAGGACAGCAGGCAACATTCAAGGCACTCCTGGACTCTGGATCACAGATCAACGTCATTTCTGAAAGGCTAGTGACAATGCTGGCACTAAAACGTCATGACACAACTCTCCGGATTGAAGGCATCGGAGGAAATACAAGGATCAGCAAAGCTCGTGTAAATGTGACAATTAAATCACTACCCAGCAATTTTACATTGCGAAGGGAAGCATTTGTAATACCAAATATAATATCGGATCAACCTGCACAAGCGATCAACAATTCGAGTTGGAGCATACCGAGCAATCTACCACTTGCTGACCCGTACTTCCGCAAACCAGGAAAAATTGATCTGTTGATTGGAGCAGAGCATTATTATTCAATACTGCTCCCTCAGCAACACAGAATATTACATTCTGGACCAATTATACAAAAGACCGAATTCGGTTGGATTGTTGCAGGAAAAGTTAAGGCAGCAAATGAATCATCAGTCATTTGTGCGGCAGCAACTAATGAGGAAACTAATGAACTATTAGAGCGATTTTGGACACTGGACAACATGGAAACAGCAGAGAAACACCGAACACCTGTTGAGGTCCATTGCGAAAAGCATTTTTTTGGAGAATTTGCAGTTAGCAGTGGACGGCCGACTCATTGTGAGGCTTCCATTTTCTGAACACTATTCAGCCCTGGGAGATTCCATGGAGATTGCAACAAGACGATTTTTATCTTCGGAGCGCAGAGCTTCTGCAGATACTTGGAAGCAATATGCAGCGTTCATGTCAGAATATGAGGATCTAGGACACATGAAAGAAGTATCACCACAACAGACTCCCAGAAGTCATTACTTCATCCCTCATCATTGTGTGCAAAAACCAGATGGCAGCACTACAAAGCTACGAGTCGTTTTTGATGCATCCTGCAAGACGTCGACAGGAAAGTCACTTAACCACATATTGCATGTAGGACCCACTGTGCAAAGTGGCCTAATGTCAATCTTGTTAAGATTCAGAACACACAATGTGTGTTCACTGCGGACATTGAAAAAATGTACCGCCAGATTTGGATCAATCCAGAGAACCAATTTCACCAGATGATTGTTTGGAGGAACAATCCCAAGGAGCAGTTAAGGTACTATAGACTCAAAACAGTTACATACGGCACGGCCTCAGCTCCATTTTTAGCAACAAAGTGTCTGAATCACTTGGGCGCAACACATATGGACAAATCACCAGTAGGAGCCACTGCATTAGTAAATGACTTCTACGTAGACGACTGCCTCACAGGAGCAGACTCAGTCAAAGAAGCGGTCCAAATTCGAGAAGAGTTGTTAAAGATCCCTATGGATTTAACTTACGAAAATGGTGCTCGAACAACGAGCAACTGTTGCAAGGGATACAATAGGACGACATTGCAAGCGAAGTTAACTTCGAGGATACAATGGAAAGTTACAAGATCAAGACATTGGGTCTTATTTGGATGCCCAAAGGAGACCAACTTTGTGGCCGCGCTCAGAGCAGCACAGCTACGAAAATAACTAAGCGTGTCGTTTGCTCTGAGCTGGCACAAATCTTCGATCCCCTAGGCATATTCGCTCCCGTCGTTGTGAAAGCCAAAATCTTCATGCAACGACTCTGGGAAGACAAACTCGACTGGGATGACGAATTACCCACATCCCTTCAGAACGACTGGAAGGACTATCGAGAGGACTTGAAGAGCCTTAATTCGATGCAAATTCCCCGACATTTATACGACGGAAAGATTCCAGTCACAAAGGAACTGCACACATTTGTGGATGCATCGGAACGCGCTTATGGCGCAGCAATATACGTTCGCGCAACGTACAAGAATAAACAAATTTCTGTGCGGTTGCTATGCTCGAAATCTCGAGTAGCCCCAACGGCAAAGCAGTCACTCCCGCGACTAGAACTTTGTGCTGCACTATTGGGTGCTGAGCTCGCGGACACAATTCGACGGGACCTCAACTTGAACTCCAACACAGTACCAGGATACTTTTGGTCAGATTCTACGGTCGTCCTGTCATGGATCAATGCAGCTGCCTCCACATTCCATACATCTGTGGCCAACCGGATAGCTAAGATCCAAGCACTAACAAACCAAATTCAATGGCGTCATGTGTCATCCGCTAACAACGCAGCGGATGTTCTTTCAAGAGGAATATTTGCACGTAGATTACCTGAGCATAATCTATGGCTATATGGACCACTGTTCCTGCATGGGTCTCCAGATAAATGGGCAACCATACCCAACATCATTCCGAGCAATCTGGAAAGGAAAACAAAACATATAAGCCTGGCAATATCCTCATCTACAATAGGTGAGGAATTGTACACTTGCAGACACAGTCATTCGTTCCACAAGTTACAACGCATTGTAGCTTACATGTTACGCTTCTGCTACAACAAACAGAGATCAGCAACTGTCACTCTAAGCGTCGAGGAATTGAATCACGCTTGCAACGTAATTTTGAGGACAATACAACAAGTGGAATTTTCTGCTGAGCTAAAATCGCTGCAGCGTCACAATATGGTGGAAAAAGGGAGTTCTATTTCATCGCTGTCCCCCCTACAAGGATCCGACGGACTTATACGAGTTGGTGGCAGATTGGATCAAGCCCCACTCCCTTAAAATGCAAAGAACCAGATTCTGCTGCCCTACAATGATCCAATAGTAAAAATGCTGTTGAAAGATCTCCATGAAGACAATATGCATTGCGGTGCCCAAGCCTTACGAGCAACCGCTAGACAACAATATTGGATCCTCAACGACAAAACAATGTCAAGGAATATCATTCACAATTGCGTGACATGCAACAAGGCAAGGCCCAAGTTAATGAACCAAACTATGGGTAATTTGCCAGCCGATCGAGTAACACCAACATGCCCATTTCTTATAACAGGCGTAGATTTCTGCGGACCAATATGGATTCATCATAAGTTTTGAGGAAAGCGACCAGACAAAGCATACATAGCTGTTTTCTGTTGCTTCGCCACCAAGGCAGTACACCTTGAGCTGGTTAGTGATCTAACAACAGACGCCTTTTTGGGAGCCTTACGACGCTTCTTAAGCCGTCGAGGCAAGTGTCAAACAATTCATTGTGACAATGCAACTAACTTCGTTGGAGCAAACAACCAGCTGAAGGAACTGGAAGGATCAATATTTGGTGAAAAGAGCCAAGCCGAGATCATCAATCAGTGCAACAAAAAACAAGTTGCCTTCAAATTTATTCCACCACGCGCGCCATCGGTTGGAGGGCTATGGGAGGCTGCGGTCAAGTCTGCAAAAAGTCTTTTGGTCACCACAACCAATACCGCATCTCTAACATTTGAAGAATTAAATACGGTGATTATCGAAATTGAAGCAATCCTCAATTCTTGCCCAATCACACCCATGTCAAATGATCCAACGGACACAACCGCCCTCACTCCAGCACACTTTTTGATTGGGGAAACGTTGACTGCTCCCCCTGATGTAAACACGGACCGCAATGAAAAATCCTTGGTAAAGCGCTGGGAGTTAGTATCCAGACTAAAGCAAGGATTCTGGAAGCAATGGTCGCAAGAATACTTGCAAGAACTGCAAGCCAGGCACAAGTGGAAATCCGTCAACTTCAACATTAAGGAAGGCATGCTGGTGCTAGTCAAAGAAGACAACATACCTGTGATGAGTTGGCCTATGGGACGCATTGTCAAAACATACCCAGGACAAGACAATTATGTCAGGGTGGTTGACGTTAAAACTGCCTCAGGCACCTACAAGCGCCCTATAAACAGACTTGCGCCACTATTTCCAGAAGACATGGCCAAAAAACGAACTATTAACGAAACAGAGGACACAGAAAACCATGATGCGGCACCCTTACAGCGAAAACGCCTTATGTCGCCAACAATCACATCATCCATTCTAATTCTTCTTCTCATGTTGCCCTTGGTGCTGACACAGTCGGTGTCCGTGGAAAGGTTCGACACAAAGCCTGGAATATTTTATGAAAAAATTGGAACAACAAAGAGAGCAATTTCCGACTGGACCATAATTATATATTATGAATTGGAACCTTACTGGCGCGAAATGAAGACATTCGATTTGGGAACAAAGGAGTTCAAATACATTTGCCCATGTGCTCACATGTGATTCCATATCACAGCATTTTCGGCACCTATTCGACGAATTACAAATGGCAAACGCACTCTTGCAACACAAACGAAAACGCCGATCACCATTTGATGCAGTTGGCAACATTGCAAACAGTTTATTTGGAGTTTTAGACTCTGACTACGCCAATAAAATGACCAAAGTCATAGAGGAGGAAAAACCAACGAAGCATTTCTACTGCACTTACTGAAAAAGCAAACTGCAGTACTTGATTCAACTATCAACGTTGTCAAGAAGACCAGATCTACATCGGACAAACAGATAAAACTACTTGAACAACAAGTGGCTATCCTTAGCCAAAGCAGAGGAAGGTACACAGGCGCGCATCTTACCGAGAATTACCTGGTACTGACAACTCAACTAACACTTCTGGCAGCCACTCTTCAGCGCATGCAATCAGAGATAGTGGACGTTCTGACAGGAATTCGCCACCATACAATCAGCCCAACGTTGATCTCTTCTTATCAACTAAAGGATCAATTGGATCAAATACGGCATCATTTGCCACCAGATCAAACGTTGCCTCTGACATCATCCAACGTAATTCAACTATAGAGAATAATGCGAGCAGAAGGAACAGCTACCGGCACTTAGGTAATATTCAGAGTAATATTACCGCTAGTATCAGCATCAAATTTAGAGCTGTTTAATATCGTGCTAACTCGACTTGTGACGGAGGCCGAGTCAAAAAGACAGGCCCTCATCATCGGAGCAGACGCCAACGCACATCACACAGTATGGGGAAGCGGGGACATAAACGATAGAGGTGAGTCACTGCTTGATTTCATACTGAAACAAATCTTAAGATAGCAAACGAGGGGGAAGAACCAACATATGTTAGTCCTACCTCATCAAACGTCATAGATATCACACTCGCGTCGGTATTGAATACCGTGGTAAAAGACTGGAGAGTCCTTAGTAGACATTCCTTCTTGAACCACAGGTACATACAATTCCGCGTTAACTTTGAACGAATAGTTAAGAATAAGACATACAGAAACCCGCGGAACATGGACTGGGAGCCGTTCGGTAAAGAGGTCGAAAGAAACCTACCACGACTACCCAAGATAGCCTCACTAGACAAATTAGAGAAGTCCCTGGTGGCCGTCGCATGAGAAGAAGATACACAAGCCCTCATGGTGGACTCCAAAATTCAAAGGTCAAAGAAAAGACGTACTAGAACTCTTCATACTCGCAAAACAAGCGGAAGAAGAGCTAGTAAGGATAGAATACAGAATAAGGCTTCAACACTTTAAGAAAAAAGTACGAGTAGCTATGAGACACGTATGGCAAAACTTCTGTTCAAGCATTGAGAAGACAGCTGACACTGCAAGGTTAAGAAAGCTGCTAGCTCGCCAACAGACGGTGCAAGGCCAATTAAAAACAGAAGACGGCAGATGGACGGAAGGCAGTGAAGATGCGGCAAATGTGCTCATAGAGGCACACTTCCCTAACTGCACAGAAGTCAACACAAACACACAGACAATATCTCCAACCACAAGGGTGGAAATTCCGGAAGATATCACAACAACGCGAAGGATAATGTGGGCCATAGACTCCTTTGAGAGCTACAAATCACCAGGTCCAGACGGTATATTCCCGGCCATGCTGCAGAAGGTCAAACACGTGATCACTCCATGGCTGAGGGAAATATTTAGAGGATGCCTTAGTTATGGCTATGTGCCGGTGGCCTGGAGGACAGCGCGGGTGATTTTCCTGTCCAAAGCGGGAAAATGTAGCCACGTTGTGCCTAAAGACTACAGACCCATAAGCCTGACATCGTTCCTACTAAAAACACTAGAAAAACTGATAGACCTCCACATTAGAGAGAATACAGGGATGACTCTAGAACAGAACCAACACGCTTATACGAAGGGCAAATCGGTGGAAACTGCGCTACATTCTCTCGTATCAACCATCGAGAAAGCACTTCACCATAAAGAATACGCTCTAGGCGCTTTTCTAGATATCTCAGGCGCATTTAATAATGTGTCTACGGAAGCAGTAATGTACAGCCCAAGAGCTGTGACCCCAGCAGAAGCAGTTTACTCTTGGGTCCAGAACCTACTGAGCAGCAGGAGAATACTTGCGGAATGGGGAACCACTACCACAATCAGGGAAGCAAAGTGTGGCCCTCCCCAAGGAGGAGTGCTCTCACCCCTACTGTGGAACTTGGTGGTAAACGATCTGCTAAAGAAATTTAAACGGAAAGCCCCGAAGATAACTGCCTATGCGGACGACATAAGCATAATTATCACGGGCAAGTGTCCATCGACAATCAGCGCAGTCATGGACTACACACTCAAAGAGATACTAGCCTGGGCCACAGAAGCCGGGCTGAGTATCAACGCGGACAAGACGGACCTTATTCTCTTCACCAAGAGATACAAGATACCACGCTGGACGCCACCGAAAATAAACGATAAAATGCTGATACCAAAGGAAAGTATCAAGTACCTGGGAACAGTAGGTTAGGTTAGGTTAGAGCGGTAGTGGGCAAGTGAGAGACCCTTCCACTCACTTAGGCCAATTGTTGGCCCATTGTGATGCCGCGATGGACTGCGTCCACAACTCCGTCTACCCGAGAACAGGGTGTGTGATACTATTTGAGAGGGCGTGGTTCCAGCCCGAAGCGTGAATAAAGGAGAGAATACTCTTGGGGGTGGTGTTCGCTATCTCTGAGAGGTCTGTTAGGAAATAGGAACCGAGAAAGCGATTTCTATTTTTGCAGAGTGCAGGACAGTCGCAGAAAAGATGGGAAACAGTTTCCTCCTCTTCCTCGTCCCGACAGCTTCTGCAGAAATCGTTAGAAGGGGCTAGTAGTCTCGCTGCATGAGATCCCACTAGCCAGTGCCCCGTAACAGCCCTCACTACGGAGGCACAACCTGATCTATTTAGGTGGATTAGGCTTGAAGAGCGCTTTTTACAGCGCGTTGGCCATGTCTGTCTGGCTATATTGCATCTACCGGTGGTGTGTTGCCACCTTTTATTTGCTTCGCGTTCGAAATGCTCGCGAATCTTAAGTTTACAGCTGGCCATGGGCATACCCAAACCCTCCTTATCCGAGAGGAGGGGCATGGTAGTACCATGTCTTGCCAGCTCATCCGCCCTACAATTGCCCTCGATGCCTTTGTGACTGGGCACCCATATGAGGTAGAGATCGAACTGCTCTGCCAAGTCTTGCAGAGATTTGCGGCAGTTTGTGACGGATATCGAGTTCGATGATATCGCGTTGAGCGATTTGATAGCTGCTTGGCTATCAGAAAAGATGCAGATTTTGGCTGCAGAGCGTTCAATTCCTTGTAAGGATTTGAGCGCTTCTTGTATAGCGGTGATTTCTGCCTGGAAAACACTGCAATGGTCAGGTATATTAAAGGAATTATTTATGGACAGTTCTTCGCAGAAGACACCTCCCCCTACCCGGTTGTCTAGCTTTGAACCGTCCGTAAAAATTCTAATTGAGTCTGTCGGCCCTGGTATCCCTTCTCTCCACTCTTCCCTCGATGGGATAATTGAGTGGAAAGAAGTATTAAGAAACTCCTGAGGGCAGCAGTAGTCAGTTGCTGGGGGAAGAAGCGAGTTTCTATTGAGAATACTTGAGTGACCGTGTGTCTGAGCGGTCCACTGGATTGTTTCCCTCATGCGAAGTGCTGAGAGGGTTGCTACTAGTTTGCCCATCTGGTCGATAGGCAAAAGATTGAGTATATTATCGAGAGCCTCGTTAGGGGTTGTTCCTCCAGTGGGCTCCAGTGGCGGTCAGTCCTGCAGCGCGCTGCACCTTACCTAGCAAGCGAACTGACTTTTTCTTTGAGAGTGTTGGCCACCATACTGATACTCCGTACAGTAGGATTGGCCGAATGATGGCCGTGTACAGCCACAGAGTTATGTGGGGGGCCATGCCCCATTTCAGTCCGATCGACTTTCTGCACGTGTTAAGAGCAACTAGGGCTTTCCTAACACGCTCTTCGGTGTTAAGATTCCAGTCCATTTTGCTGTCTAAAGTGAGCCCTAAGTATTTGGCTGATTTGCTGAAGGTTAGTTCCACCCCGTCAAGGGTAGGCGGCCTAAGATTCGGGATTTTATATTTCCTAGTAAAGAGGACAAGATCAGTCTTCGCTGGGTTCAGTCCGAGTCCGTTTTTCTTTGCCCAAGTGGACAGAGTGCGAAGCACTACGGTCATGCGTTCACACAGGGTTTGGGGGAATTTTCCCGAGAAGACAATCGCAACGTCATCCGCATAGGCAATCACCCTGCAGCCACCTCCCTCAATGGAGCGCAGCAGAGAATTTACTGCCACGTTCCAAAGGAGAGGAGAGAGACCTCCACCTTGAGGGGTGCCTCTGCAGACGGACCTGGAGATTGTCGTGAAACCGAGAGTTGACCTGACGATCCTGTGTCTTAGCAGTTGATCGATCAGATGCACAGCACGGTGCCCGACACCCAAACCCGTTAGCGCCTCTGTGATTGCCTCTGGGTTGACGTTGTTGAAAGCACCCTCTATGTCAAGGAAGGCGACTAGAGAATAATCCTTCTGGTGAAGCGATTTTTCCACTGTGGAGATTACAGCATGAAGTGCTGTTTCCGTGGATTTGCCTTTTTGATACGCATGTTGCGCACGGGAGAATTGATATGTCGGTATCGAATTCCTTAAGTGAAGGCCCAGCACCCTTTCAAAGGTCTTGAGTAGAAAGGATGTTAGGCTTATTGGACGAAAGTCCTTGGGAGTTGTGTGGGAGGCTTTGCCCGCCTTTGGAATGAAGACGACTTTGGATTCAAGCCAGGGCGTTGGGATGAGTCCCGTCGTCCAGACTCCAGTGAAAATTTGTAGGAGCCAGTTTAAGGCAGTCTCACCTGCATGCTGCAGTTGGGCTGGAAAGATGCCATCTGGGCCTGGGGATTTGATGGGCATGAAGCTGTTGATAGCCCATGAGATTAATTCTTTAGTCAGGAAGTTTGTGGAAGGTCTATCCATATGAACCCCTGTGTTTGTCTGTGGGATTGCTACTGCTGAGCAGCCCGGAAAATGAGTTTCCATCAAGAGTCCCAGGGACTCAGAGCTGGACGAAGTCCATGAGCCGTCTGGTTTTTTAAGAAAACCTACCGATGGGGTGGTTTGAGAAAGAACTTTTCTGAGCCTTGCGGCCTCTGTGGTACTTTCGATATTAGTGCAGAATGTCTGCCATGAGGAGCGTTTAGCTTGTCTGAGTGCCTTCTTATAGGAGGCGAGGCTGGTTTTGTAGAGACTCCATGACTGGTCATCTCCGAGAGACCTAGCTTTATTAAAAAGCTTGCGTGATGTCTTACGCAGCTCACCCAGTTGGGGAGACCACCATGATGGCTTAGTCTTACCTCTGGGTTTGCTACGGGGGCACGACTCGTTTAGGGCGGACTCGCATGCCTGCGTAAGCTTTTTTATAAGTAGGTCTGTGGTTTCAGTAGTGGGGTTTCCCAGTGGGGGGGACTCAGGGACGAGAGTGTTTAAGTGATTTTTGAAAGTGGACCAGTTTGTACGTCTAACATTCTGGTGCCATTTGGGCTTGGGTACGTCGAACGAAAAGACTATTTCGATATATCTATGGTCTGAGAAGGAGTGCTCGTCTAGCACTCTCCATCTTGTTAGTTTGCTACAGAGGGAGGTTGAGACTAGCGTAATATCTAGTACTTCTTCCCTGTTCTTTGTAATGAAGGTTGGGTCGTTGCCCGTATTACAAATCATGAGGTTAGTGGACAGAATGAAGTTAAAAAGCAACTCACCCCGTTCATTTGTGTCAGTGCTTCCCCACTGATGATGATGGGCGTTGGCGTCACACCCAATTATGAGGTCGGTGTGCGTGGTTTCGCTGTCGGTCACCAACCCTTGCAGGAGTGGATGTGGGAATGGCCCTTGGTGGTCATGGGCCAAGTATGTTGAGCTAACTCTCACATTCCCAGCCTTCAACTCCAGGCAGACAGCTGTGTTGTCTCCATCGCTGTCGTTAGGGAGCAAAAATATATTTAGGTAATTTTTTGCTAGAATGCAGGTGCGAATTTTACCTTTATTTTGGGCTACTATTAGCTTATAGTCTTTGGTCCCCAGTCCAGTCACCTTGCCACCACAGACCCAAGGTTCCTGGATGAGGACAACGTCTGCTCCACATTGGCTTATGCGGAGCAGCAGAGCGGCCGCCGCCGCTTTGCAGTGGTGGAGGTTAATCTGAAGAAGTCTTAGTGACATCTTCAGGCCGACGCTCCACCACTGTCCTGTTCGCTTCCTCGTCCGTGTCATCCAAGTCAAGGGACTCTTCACGGAAGCTCGCTAGCTTGGCCATGTCATGGGCCAATTCAGAGCCCTCTGAGTGGTAGCCGGCCTCCTTCCCATCTGCCGACTCCGTACAAAGGTCTTGACGGGGGACACCATTGTCTGTGGTACCCACTGCTACAGGCCGATTGACACAATTGTCTGTAGTGTCAACCGGTTTATCAGGGAGCGCCTCGTCTGCTGCCGAGAGATTGTTGGTGTCGGTTTTATAGACGCGGATAGCTACGTTTTTGAAGCCGTAGTAAGAAGTGGGATGACGGCTGGCTTGCCCGTTTTCCACTTATGCCGCTGGTGGGCTTGCGGGCGTCTGCTGGCTTACCAGACGTGGGGGTGTTTCCACCGATAGAGGGATTGGCTTGTCCCCCCGGGTTTGAGAGTGTCCCGGTCACTGTGTTTTTGTTTTTGTTTATGTGCAAGTTCATGTTTGAATCCCACGAGTAGACGGGAAGGACGGTCACCCGCGACATAGCCCGTGTATCGCGGGAAGCCTAATTTAAACTGGAGGTCGGCAGGTATCCAGAGTTCGCAAAGTAGAGACCGAGCACCCCCTCGGCCACGAATCCCTCGGCACAATGCTGTTCCACCTTGGATTGGGGTAATTTTATAGAGTTTTCTTCTCTCGCCCGACTACAATTGGTCAGCACCCTTGGCAGAGACATGACAGTACCAAGGATCTGCTTCCAGCCGCCCTCGCGAGGAGAATATAGTCGCACTACCAATTGTGAGCCGCAAGGACGGAGCGCACGGCATCAACGTACACACAAATTGTCAGTATGCATGGACGTGTGATGTCAGTACGCTTTATCCCCTTGTTGCTCCAATCGGCTGACGGCCAATGACCTGGGAACAGTAATAGATAGCAAATTGAGTTGGAAGCTCAATGTAGAGGAAAGGGTGAAGAAGGCCACCAATGCACTCTATACATCGCAAAAGATGTTGGGTAGCACGTGGGGACTGTCACCAAGACTGACACATTGGGTTCTCATCTCGGTTGTGCGCCCCATACTGCTTTATGGAATACTGGTATGGTGGAAAGCCACAGAGAAGTCCACATACCTTAAACGAATGGAAAAAACCCAGCGACATGCACTGATGTGCATCACAGGGGCGCTGAGAACTACACCAACTAAGGCACTACAGATTATGCTCAGTGTAAACCCAGTGGACATACAAGCACGCCTCACGGCAAGAAAGACCGCACAACGGCTATACACGATAGGCAACCTGACGATACATAGCTACGGGCACAGTACAATTGGAAGGGGGTCAGAAGTCAAAACAGACCATATGACCCCAAGAAACAATTTCAACTTCACGCCCACTTTCTTAGGAAAAGATGACTGGCGCTCAGGAGCAGAGCGGTCAGCCATAAACATTTACACAGACGGCTCAAAAATGAGGGAGGGAGTCGGCGCATCAGTATACTGTGCCGAACCACTCATGAGCCTGTCATACAAACTCCCGGACCACTGCAGCATTTTCCAAGCGGAGATATTCGCAATAAGGAAAGCAGCAGAAGCAGTCCTACAAACTAAAACAAAATACGATGAAGTAAACATATTCGTGGACAGTCAGGCAGCAATTAAAGCCCTACAGGCCCATTACATAGGCTCTCGGAATGTCCTGGCGAGCAGGGAAGCACTAGATGCACTCGGCATTTCTAAAAAAGTGCGCATCAATTGGATTTCAAGCCATCAGGGATTCGAGGGCAACGAGATAGCAGACACGTTGGCTAAGCAAGGTGCAACGGGACTCAACAGTGATTCTGCGGATGTTCCGATCTCACTGCGAACGCTACACTCATACATGGAAATACAAGCACGGGATACAGCAGTACTAAGGTGGACAAACACCTCTGACTGCAAAATCTCTAAAATAATGTGCAAAACATATGATGTTAAACTAACGCAATACATGCTAAACCTAAAAAGGCATGACTGCCGAAGGCTTGCGGGTCTCTTGACGGGACACTGCCTAACCGCGCTACACATGAAAAGGCTTGGCTTAACTGATAACGACGAATGCAGGAAATGCAAGGATACAGGTGTCAAAGAGACGTTAGAGCACCTCCTCTGCAGCTGCCCCGCACAGGCAGCACAACGACTACGCCACTTCAAAGCTCATTTTCTTGCCTCGCTCGATGAAGCCAGCAAGAAAGAACCTAAAAAACTTCTAGCGTTTGCTAGAAGCACTCACACTCCGCAGGACCACACAACGAGATAGTCCTAACTGTCTCCAACCACCGGCCCCACTAAGGACCCCTTTAGAGGTCTATGTGTGACATTCCCCCTTGGGAGGGTCAGCCGGCCTAACCTAACCTAATATCGTGCCAATTCCGGTGTGGGACTCAACAAATTGAAAATTTTTTGAGCTTAAAAGACCTATAATAGCAGTTAACAACCACAGGGATCAATTCATGGGATTGACTCAAGATGATTTACGACGCTGCTTCACACTACCAAATGAAGAATACATATGTTTTGACCACCAAGCTGTGTTCAATGTAAACAATCGCTGTGAGTTTCAGCTCTTTAACAACAAGACACCAACAGTGTGTCAAACAACTCACAGAACCACCAAGATGGTTTGGGAAAAGACACACCAACCTAACAGGTGGATCTTTGCAACACATTCTGCAACGGAGCTGCAAGCCGTATGCAACGGAACACCATCCACAATAAAGCTAGAAGACACCGGAATACTCTCATTATCATCTGATTGTACTGCACGCAACTTGGAGATTAGCATCAGTACGTTTGGCACTATCATAAGTCAAGTGAGGCCTAGTTACGCACACTTTGGCAAATTAATCGAGCCAAACAACACCCATGTACCTGCGACAAATATTAACATCTCAGACTACAAGGTTCAAGAAGACAAGGATATGGACGAATTACAGCAGAAGTTGGCAACACTGAACAATCTAGAGTTGCCTTGTCAATCAAGTTCAGTCCTACATAATCATATAGCATCGTATGCTGCCTTAGCTATGTCTATCATATTGCTATGTGCCTATGCAATGCGAAAGAAACGCCTATGGACTGTGCAACCAACGGTTCCCAGGAATGAAGTCATCAATACACCTGATCCAGCCGCATCACCAAGACGATTCTTAATAGGACAAGATGATGGTTGAACACCTGTTCAACGGCCGGGAGAATGTTTAGGCGTATATACATTTAAGTCACAACCCACATAAATGACACACAATAATTAGTACAATTTAACTATATCCAATACTGACCTATGTTTTTATATATACATTTAAATTACAGCACACACAATATATGACAGACAATTATAATTTCACGAGGTCAATTAAATCCAGCACCATACGTATTATTGTCTTAGCTACAAAAAACTGCTGATCACAGCGAAACCGACACATATACCTAGTTACCAAAACAGCGGTGAGTCAACGCGGAAATTGCCAATATGCAATTCTGCATTGGCAAGCAATTGCTGCGTTTACAATAACCCAATTTATATTGATATTACACTTATGCAAACTAAGCTATTTTTTCCTATAAATATTGTTACTTTCATGAATAAAAATCAGTTCTTTAATTTGTACCAACAAACCAAGTATTTTACTCATCATCAAGGAATTCCCCCTCCGTAGTCCACCTAGTTACAAGTGCTAGTTGCGAAACAATTCAAGCAGAGTTTTTTTTGCTTGATGCGAGATGCCCGCTCATTAAAGGGCATCTGTAGAAAACGAGGGCACAGACGGACAGGGTGGTTCTCTTTGGAGCATAAGTCGCAAGTCTTACTTATATGGATAACTTGCGCTTCGAAAAAATTTACCATCTTAGGGGCTTGGTTGTTCCGGGAAATAGAAGCTGAGGAATTGTGGGGCGTGGAAATGGGTTTCACGTCCTCAACAGCTTCGAGAGTGCGATAGCGTTCGTTGAGGAACGCACTTAAATCGTACCACGCTGGAATTTCTGATTTGTTGGAAATGGACTGTTCCCACAAGGAAAGTGTGAGTTTTGGCAGCTTTGACGAACACAGAAAGACTAGAATACAATCTGCGAACGGGGAAGACGCGTCGATATCGGAATGCTGTAGCTCCGTCAAGCATCGTTGGATGGTACTTTGGAGCTCCTTGATTGCTGCACCAGATTCGAGGTTAGCCGGGGACAGGTTGAATAGAATTCTTAGTTGGCTGGTGACAAGCAGCCTCTTTTCTCGAAGCGCTCGCAAAGTGCTGCCCACGCAGTCGCAAAACCATCGTTGGTAAGCGGGAATTTGGCGATTATCTCATTGGCCTCACCCGATGTCTTGGAGTTGAGATGGTACAATTTCTCAACCAGAGCCAACCTCGGATTGTTGACATAAATTGCGGAAAACAGATCGTGGAACGTCGGCCAGCGCAGGTAGTCTCCATGAAACACCTCTGTGTCACACGGAGGGTGACGGCAGCCCCCGGAGAAGGGCAACGGAGTAGGTATTTCAACCTTTTCGGACGCAGACGCATTCTTATTTTGACCCTTCAGGCGTGCAAGACATTTCTCGTATATCGAGTAGCAGTGATCATATTTCGCCTCCATGGCAGTAATATCCTCATTGCTTCCGTCTTGTCTAAGTGCGCTGGAACACAATGCATATTCCGTCTCAACTTTCTCCCAAAACGATTGCAGCCGATCGCGTCGAATCTCGTAAGTGAAGATACTGTCATCTTCGGATGCGGGAGTTATCACGCGAGCCTCAAACTGGATAAGTTTGTCGGTGACGGAAATGAAACTTGTCAAAGACATTGTGTGGCTTCTTTGTACGGACCTGGTGTTTATCGGATAACGCTGCGAAAATTTGGAATTTAAATCCCTTTTCGGAAGTGCGCTTGGAAATCGCGATGATGCTGATGCGGGTGACACCGAAGGATCTTTTTCGAACGCGAAATGGGATTAAATTTATGTTTTTCACCTTGCTGTAGTGGGTTTTTCGGAACACCAGTCGATTTTCTCGAACCTGATATAGCGGACGAGATGGAGTGACGACGCACAGTGGGGCCATTTGAGTTTTATCATATCAAAAATCATAACTTTTGAACCAAATGAGATAATCGAACAATTTAAAAAGCATATGATAGATAATTAATCAACCTATAAAATAACGATTTTTCTGTGCCTATTTATGGGTATGCAAAGTTGAAATTTGTGGAAAAATCAACTTTACGGGAAGGAAAAACAATATTTTTAAATTTTTTGATTTTTATTGTTTCGTTTTAATGGTTTTTATAATCTAAAATTAATATTAAAATAATTACAAATAATTTTTTATTTTTTTTATTAATTTTTTGTAAAATATTTATCACAATCCGTAAAAGATGGTATATCTAAAAGAGAAATCATCTCTGAACTATAAGTATTTTCTAATTCTTTTCGTGACTTAACATGCCTCAGTGATGAAATTAGTGGATCTGAAGATGCTGCTAACATGTTGAAGAGGTCCTCATTTTGTCTCACCCTTGAAGCTTTGAAAGTGTTTAGCAATCTGTATTTTTTATAAAACTTATTAAGGGACTCTTGTGCTTCTTCAGAGAGCTCTCCAATTGGCAAAGACTGATACTGTTTGTTTTTATCCAACGTGAGTTTAGACTGGCATACATCATGCAGAGTTTATGTCCTATGGCAGGGCACTCCTCTTGTAGGTGTTCTGGAGTTTCGTCCCCCTCCAGACAGAGCCTGCATGTAGCCTCGTTCCCTATGCGTATCCTATGTAAATGCGTACGCAATCTGCAGTGTCTTGTCAAGAAGCCTGTGACAATCCGAAGAGAGACCTTGCTCAGCTTCAGACAGTCCTCAGTCCTCGTCTTGTTGTAGTTGCCTAAAAGCCTTTTACTTTGTCTCGCCCGCTGCGAACACAACCAGAAGTTCGTACTATCGGACCAAAGGTCAGAGCGGCTGCTCTGCTCGATGACCCCAGGGCCCAACCCACAGAAGGGTTCCGGCCCGCAGAAAGGAGTGCTTGCCCCCTTCCTGGCCATTTGGTCCGCAACCTCATTACCCGGGATTCCCGCGTGCCCAGGGACCCAATAGATGGTGACTCTATTATTAGTCCCCAACCTGTTTAATGTTTCTATACATTGCCAAACCAGCCTGGAAGCTATTTTATAAGCACCTAGTGGTTTTATAGCTGCCTGACTGTCTGAAAAGATGGCTCTGTCTCTGCGATCGTACCCTCTGTCGATGTTGAAAGCGGCACATCTCTCTATCGCGTGTATTTCCGCTTGGAAGATACTGGCGAACTTGCCAAGGGGTTCATGGTTCAGGGTTCATGGTCGAGGTCCGCAGACTCCGGCCCCGGCCCCCTCCTCTGTAAGCGAACCATCTGTGTACCACCTAATAGCATGTGTTTTCACATTATAGGTAGTTGACAGGTTGGTCCATTCTGCCTTATTGCTAAGCTCTATGTTAAAGAGCTTACTGAAGCTAAATTGCGCCAACTGCGCATCCTGTGGGTATTCTAACAGTGAGCCTGTGGCTCCTGCAGCCGATCCGGTTGCTAATGCCCCCGTTATCCTCATATGACTTCTGCTTGCGTTGTGTTTTATGTATATGTGCAGCGGTGGAAGCCCTAGTAGAACGTCTAGAGCCGTGGAGGGGCAGGTGCGCATTGCGCCCAAGATGCACGAGCATGCAAGCCTCTGGAGTTTACCCAGTTGCTTTCTCGCACCTTCCCGGTCCTTGCGTCCAGCCCAGACCACAGCTCCGTAGCACACCATGGGCTTTACCATAGCAGTATACATCCACATCAGAATCTTAGGTGAAAGCCCCCAGTTTTTCCCCGCAAGAGTTCTGCAGCTCATCAAGGCCCAGGGTGACTCTATCACATAATGTGCTCTCAAAATTCCCTTTGCAAATAATGGTTATGTCATCGGCATATCCTAGACATCGAAAGCCATTATCCATCAGCTTAGCTAAGAGATCATCTACCACTAGACTCCAAAGGAGAGGTGATAGGACACCTCCTTGAGGACAGCCTCTGTTGGTTTGTGCTCTAATCGTCGAGTTGCTGACGGTTACTTCTGCTATGCGAGAGTCCAGGAGTTTGCTTAACCAGGACGTGAGTCCTGATTCAACTCCTCTACTCTCAAGAGCTCTGACCACCACGTCATGCGCCGTGTTGTCAAAAGCACCTTCTATGTCCATAAAGGCGCAGAGTGCGACCTCTTTTGCTTTCACAGACTTCTGGAGAGTGTTCACTAGGTCAAGCAGAGCTGACTCCGTTGACATCCCTGCCCTATACGCATGCTGATGTGCATGTAGTGGCTTGGCCACTAGGTGCACAGATCTAATGTGATTGTCTACTATCTTTTCGAGGGTTTTTAGCAGGAATGAGGTAAGGCTGATTGGCCTGAAGGATTTGGGAAGAAACGGGTCTTTCTTCCCTGTCTTCGGGATGAAAATCACCCTCGCCGTCCTCCACTCCCCAGGTATGTACCCTAGGGCAATGCTCCCACGGAAGATTCCGATTAGAAATACTAGGAGAGGGTCTTTACCCTTCTGTAAGAGGATGGGAAGGATGCCATCCACCCCCGGGGCCTTATAGGGACTGAGTGATCCGATGGCCCACCTGATCATATGCTCAGTTACAACTTCTGCAGCTAATCTCCACTCGGGTCTCCTCCCAGAGGTCTGTACGTAGCTGCTATCACTATCTGAAATTGTCCTTCAAAGCGGGAAATGAGTTTGTAAAAGAAGTTCAGCCTTCTCTACCTCATTGTCCGTGAAAGTCCCATCCTGTCTCTTAAGGCAAAGTTCCGAGAGCACTTTCCCTTTTGAGATGGCTTTGAACACCCTTGCAGCGGGCGTGGCCTGCTCTAGAGTGGAGCAAAACTTCCTGAAATGATCCCGTTTGCTATTGCGTATCTCCTTGTTATACTCAGTAAGCTTCCTGGTATAACAATCCCATTTATCATTACTCTTTTTAGCTGCGTTAAACAGTTTCCTGACCTCCACTCGAAGTAGTCCTAGCTTCTTAGTCCACCATGGATTATCCCTGCTGGATTTAATGCTCTTAATAGGACAGCTTGAATGATAAGCATCCAAGATAGTCTTGCCCACGTCTATAGATAGCTGCTCAATCTCTTCCTGTGAGAAAGCTCTTTTACTGTAGTTTAGTCTGCTCAGATTTAACCCCAGAGGAGGATTTCTGATGTCCTTACTAAAACTTAGGTTACTACAAATGTCGAATAGGATAATCCTATGGTCCGACAATGATGGTTCAGTAGAGACTCTCCAGTTGCGAACCAACCTGGAGCCTCCGTCATTGCCAAAGGTGATATCTAACACCTCGGCCCTGCTTTTGGTTACAAACGTAGGTTCTGCCCCCACGTTGAAAACAGTGAGATCCTTAACTAGTAGAAAATCAAGTAAACACTCACCTCTGCTGTTTGTATCTGTGCTGCCCCATGTGATGCTATGTGCGTTGGCATCGCACCCCAGCAGCAATGGCAGCTTCTTGCTGCTGCAGTAGTCCACTATAGCCTGAACCTCTAATGGAGGAGCCTCCGCCTCATCTCCCGGGAAGTACGCCGACGCCACCACGATACTTCCACGCTCTCCAGTGATCAGCACTGCAACTAAATCTTTGGTGAGAAAGTTAGAAAGACATAGAAAGTTAGTATTCTTCCGTACCAAGATACAAGCTCTTGGCGATGCCTCTCTTACATCCGCAATTACTCTTGCACTTACGTGGTTAAGGCCGCAGATCCTGCCCCTGACGACCCATGGCTCCTGGATGAGCACCAGCCCCAGGTCCAACCTGGTGACCAACCTGCCGATGACAGCCGAAGCTGCCCTCGCATGATGCAGGTTAATCTGAGCAACACTGGTGGTCTCCATCCCTAGAGCTCTTTTTCACCCTCCGAGAGCGTCAGATATGCCTCTGACTGCGCCCCGGTGGGTGTTCGCTCATCATAGGATGGCCCTTCCTTACTGGTGATGTCATCATCTCCGCGGACGTTGAGTCTGGACAGGTCCAGACCCTGGAGGGACACCGAGTCTAGCTCGGCCTCCATTACCGCCAGCGCCTCTGCTTCCGCTGCTCCATCTGGCGGACACTCATGTGTCGTTTCGGCTGAGGCTGCTGAAGTGCCAGGCACATCATCAGCTTTCGCCTCCGCATCAGCCAACGCCGCTTCCTCCTTCTTCCTATGAAGCTTGCATTTGAGCTGCCCAAAACGGAAACTCAACAGCAGGCCCCGGTTTTTTAGGAGAGCAAGTGCGTCATCCTCCACGCCAAGCGTCAGGATCTTGCCTCCCTCAGCCTCCTTCCACCTGAGCAGCTTCCAGGTGTCAGAGCTGAGCCCTCTGTCTTGCTCCGTGAGCAAACCAAAGGACTTTGCCACCGGCTCTCCAGCCGTCCGTGGCAAAAAGACGGTCACGATGTTAGGCATCGGAATCTCGTTCTTTGGGCAGGTGCAGAGCTCCACGCCCACCGCAGAGCTGATGCTAGGAACCTTAAGCTCTAGCCACTTCTTGGTCTCATCATCCATACATTCCACCAGTACCAGGCCTGTGCGAAAGTGGATGCCGTTGAAATTCAGGCTTGCGGTCCAGCCCTTCCTCATCTCCTCGACAAGGGCCAGTTCCACCGCCGTCAGCTCCTCTTTGGACAGAAGCCTCTTCGGGTACTCGTTCGCCATTATAGCCAATATTGTGCCCTTGGCTACGCTGGCGTACGAGGCTGCCTTCGGATGCTTCGTGTCCCTTGAGGTTCCAGAGCACTCAGGAGCCGCGTTGCCCTTGCGCTTTGGTTTCTTAATATTGGCGTCATTGGGGGCCTCAGCAGGCGATGTTTGTTGCCATTGCCGCTTCTTCCCCACGCCAGCTTCCTCTCCCTTTCTCTCGCCTGGAGACACGGTCGGGGCCCGATGCTCCAGCGCTCTCCTGTGCGCCTCCTCTGGCTTCAAGCCACGACCCAGGTACCGAAGATACCATTTGCGGCTGGCTTCGCTTAGGCCATGCCTTAGCGGGTCACCAGCCCCACCGAGTTGGCGCCGGGATGGGCGTTATCTGCTTCCTCTTCTGCGGACCAGAAGAGGGTGTTGCAGTGTCTTTCCCGCCGACATTGCTTGTCTGCGGGACAGCCACTGGGGCAGTACCGGGCACTGCGCTCCCACCCCCTACGTTCGTCCGATTGGTGTCCCCACTGTCCACCACTCGCGGCTTGAAAGCCTCTGCACTTCTGGAGGTGCTCTGCTTCGGGGACGAGCCCTTTGGTTTGATAACACTCCTCGAGTGGGGGGCCTGGCCCCCGCGCGGTGTCAGCTTGCCACCCAAGTCCAGAGCCGGCTCTTCCATCCGCTCTGCTAGCTGTGTAGCGGTTAAGCCCCGCATATCATTAAAAAGTTTTCTATTGTCCATGTATTAGGTCCCACGAGTATGGGGGAAAGTAGTACCGGCGTGTCATAGCCCCCATTAACACGCCGGGGCCAGGTATACTCACTGAGGCGGCCAGGTATCGGCTCCGTACTATTACAACCAGTAACCCCTGACTGCAAACCAACCAATGGGCACGGACCACGTAACACACTGGCTTAAGGGAGTAAAGAGGCACCCTTGCCTAAGGACGTCACCACCGCCCGTAAAAGCTCTGTTAGTGTTAACAGAAACTTCAACGGGATATTTGAAAACTAAATATATAAGTAAAATGTTAGTTATGCGTCATGGTTCTGAGTCGGTTACCTTTTCTGGCATCAACAAACAGCAAACGGAGAATATATATATAAATAAGTGATGCGAATAAATAAATAATAAATTAAATCATACTAAATAATTAAATAATAAGGATTAAATAATAATTGTGGTGGGCGTGAGAAATTACACGCATAAATAAATGTTTATGCGGCTGCTGCGTTGCTGTGACCCAATGTGCCTGTGATGGATGGCGTGCTTATACGTGCGTGCGCTGCGGCGCGGGCTGCTGTTTCTGTGCGTGTGCGCCCTGTGGTTTTCGTGGGAAACTATTGCTGGGCGCGCGCGCTATGGTTTGCGCGGGCGCAAATTAAACTACAGCAGGGACAGCTACGCGCTTAAGCTCGGAAACAAACTTGTTTTTTTCTTGTAATTAAAGAGGATGACCACCCAGACGGGTTGGCCAATCCTCGTCCGGTGGTCTGGTTGCTTCCTGTGCCGCTGAAGTTGCGTGTGTGTGTGTGCGCTAGGTTGCCAGTCTTTGCCGCACTGCTGCTATCACTTAATAATCCACATTAGCAATATTCTCTCTAAAAGAAACATTTTTATCGCCTACCTTTTATGCTTCAGACGCCTCACTAAGCACTCGACTTTAACTTCTTTATTTTTGGGAACTTTTTTATTATTTATTCTTTTCTTTCTTGCAGTCACCTGGCAAGCAGTCGAACAATCGAGTATCCGGTAGCAGCACTACTCTTCACCTCTCGTTCAAACACCACAACCATCGATAGCATCCAGCCGACCATAACACCACACTCCGGTTCGCTTGCGTCCGCTTAGAAGGAGGAGTCTGTTCGCTATGCTGCCCAACGTAGGCCACCGCCCACACCCTGAGACTAAGCGTCTCATGCTCTGCCGACTGGGCTAGCCGGGCACAATTCCAACGCTCGGGGGTCACTGTTTGATGTCCTTGGCATGGAAAACCCCGATTGGATGGCCTTGCAGAGTCTCGAGCTCATATAAACATTGCCCCACTGGTTTGACCACTCGGCACTTGGTGAATTGGTGACAGAATTTTGCTTTGAGGTTCATTGCAAAGTACCTCAGCACGAAGTTCCGCTTGAACACTTCCTGACCCGCAGAGAAATGGACGTCTCGGGCCTTCAGGTCATACTCCCTCGCCGACTTCACATACGCCTTGTGCAACGTCTCCCGAATCTTAGCTCTGTAGATCTGCTGCCTTAGCGATCTGTCAAGTGGCTTTATCTCGGCGTCGTTCACGTCGCCCAGCTTCCTGGCCAGTCCATACTCGCTGCCGTTACTTAGCATGATCGCCGCAGATGTCGCTTTCGGCATCGCATTGAGCCACAAACTTGCTAAAATGGTCCAGCACCACAAAAAGAAGTCCAAGTACAGCTTCTGCATCGGGCGCTCGGTCACCACCTCCTTTCCCATCGTTGGCCTGCCGACTTGCGTGCTGTGCTTCGCCTCCTTGCACACTTCGCAACTGAGCACGTAAGACCGCACCTGGGCTGCCATCCTAGGCCAAAAGTAAAACTGGCGTAGCCTCGCCAACGTTCGGGCTATGCCTCCATGCATACCTTTGTCGCTATCGTGAGCCTGCTGTATCAGAGTGCTAGTCAGTGCCTCCGGCACCCATAGCTTCCACAGAAACTCCTCGCTATCCTCTCGAGCAAACTGGGACCTCTTGAAGAGCAAGCCGTCTTCTATCATCAGGTCCGGAAACCGCTTCGCATCTGCTTGAAGCAACGCTAACCTCTCCAAATACTCCTCGCTTTCGAACGCCGTCGTCTCGAACTCGTACAGGTTTAGGTCCTCCAAGTCGAAAGGTCGAGAGAGCATGTCAGCCTCCACGTTTTCCTTGTCCTTTCGGTATTCAATGGTGAAGTCAAACGCCTGAAGCGCTAGTGACCACCTCGCCAGCCTTCCGCTCAGGTCCTTGAGCAACATCAACTATTGTAGACTCGAATGGTCCGAGATGACCGCGAACGGCATCATCTCCACATATGGTCGGAAATGCTCTATGGCCTTAACCGCCGCCAAACACTCCTTTTCTGTCACGCTGTAGTTGAGTTGCGCTTCTCTGAGTTTCGCTGAAAAGAATGCTATCGGCCGGTTTGCTCCTCCGCCGTCTCGCTGGAATAACACAGCCCCGATCCCCATGTGACTGGCATCACACTGAATGAAGTACGGCCGTCGAAAATCCGGATTGACCAGAACTGGTGCAATGTAAGCGCCTTATTCAAAGCGTGAAACGCTTCGACTGCAACATCCGACATTTCAAACTTCTAGCCGATCTTCAAGCAATCGGTCAGGGTACTGAAAGAGTTGAGAAGTCTCGAATAAACCGTCGGTACCATCTTGCGGTACCCAGGAAACGCCTCAACTGTTTCATACTTTTCGGGACGGGAATCTGGACAATCACCTCAACCTTGCTCGGATCCGTTCGGAGAGCTCCATCACCGACAATGTACCCTAAGTACCTTAAGATCCTAAAGCAGAATTTAGACTTTTGCAGGCCGATGGTAATGTTAGCATCCTTCAAACACTCAGCGACCTCCCTAACAGCTTAACGTGCTCATCAAACGTGCGTGAGATGATCAGCAGGTCGTCCAGATAAACAAACACACAGTTTTGCAGACGCTGTGGTATCACCCTATCCAGCAACCGACACAGCCGTTGAGCAGCATTACACAGTCCGAAAGTCCAACTCGATCTGCCAGAAGGCGTGTTGCAGATCCAAACTGCTGATAAAGATGGTGTCATCTACGTGGCTGAGGTTGGACTCAATGTTTTGCAGTGGGTTGGCATCTTTCACCACCACGTCTTTGAGCTTGCGCGCGTCTAAGCATAGCCTGTTCTTGCCAGGTTTCCGCAGCAACGTCATCCTGTTGCTCCACGGACTCTCGCTCGGCTCGATGACTCCAAGTCGCAAAATCTCGTCCACCGCCTCAAACAAAAGCTGTTGAGCCGCAGGTGACGGGGTAAAAACGCTCCTTTACCGGCACGGTACCTTCCACAAACTCACAAGCTAGGAACATCCAGTACAAGTCTTTGGCTCTTTCTTCCACCAGGGTGTGGAAATCCCACAACTCATCTGCCCATGGCACCTGGTATGTTTGCCTTAAATGGTCTAGCCTAAAGATAAACTCCCCGACTGGCATTCCTGTGGGACTAGCATCAAATATGATACCCCATCGGCGCATTGCTATCGCCTCCGGCCGGGACTCCATCCCTCCAAATGGTTGGCGTTCCCCTGGGTCAACCCTCGGCTGGTCTTCGGCACGTATTCGGGACCGCGAATGGTCCGCTTGTTCGCGCTGTTCCGATTGCGGGGCTCTTTTGTCGAACCAGCGACCCTGTGCTGCTGGTGGCTCCTTAGGTGGGATATTCTGCTGCGTAGGAGGGCGTGCCGTCTTTTGCGCTTCCCTCGGCCGGACAGTTGGGTACACAGGTATGACTGCATATATTCCAGCATCTCTCTTTTGTGCTGGGCTTGGATTTCAGCCATGTTGGTGGCCATAGCTGCCTGGAAAGTATCACGGGCCTCCGACAGCGCTAAGTTAATGGCTGTTCTCAATTCACTTTGCAAATTCAGTGGCACTTGCTGTTGTTGTGGCATATTGATTTTTGATTTGAATCTAACTTTTCTATCGTTTCCTTCCAATAACTACAAACAACATGTATAAACGGGGTGAGACGAACATGGAACATGATACGGTTACGGTAAGTGTTGTGTGTCTACATTGGACCTAATCCTATTGTCCTATTCCTGTATCACAGTTGAAACTGCTCACTTAACACGGATATGGACTGACTGGAAACACTATGCCGGTCCTAAAGAACTTGACATGGACCATAAGCCTAGACCCATGTACACATAAGTATTCGGTAAGAAACAATTGATTACACATGTTCAAAAATTTACATACACCTACTATTCCCAAGATCTCTGAGCTGCGTTACAACAGGTCATGGTGGTCCACGCTGGGATTGCTCAGGCCCTAAAGGATGTGGCTTGGTCAATACTACTTCTCCCTCTTCCTCCAACTACTTCCGCATCAGCCCAGGCATTAAACCTCGCTGTGGTCTAGTATTATTGGATAAATAGTTAAAACTAGTAAACTAATGCGACATGTAAACTGAAACAATAAATTGAACACATACTGCGACTTCGCTAGCTTCCTATTATTGGGTTTTCCGTTGGGCGCCATTTGTTGTGGTCCGGCCTTATTTTCCCAACACTGTATCGATAGCCAGCAACCAAATCGGTTACCCAGGGATGGATACGACCTCGATACAGGGTGAGCCGGGTTAACAAAAATTTATATTTTTACGAAAACAAATAGCAAACGGACTAGCAGATATTCTTCACATAATCGGACAATTCACGGATATACTGGGTAAATAGGTGTTATCATTTACCACCAATGTGTGCCCTCCGTACCTATAATTGGCCTATTTATATTCTTGTACCAATTCCCGAAGCATAATACAACCACAACAACAGCAACTTAACCCAACATCAACACATCTTAGCACCACCCACACATAAATCTCTACTCTCACATGTTTACATAAACACTAAGAACAATAATTTATTTATATTTATGATATAACATTTTGGCTTTCTTAAATTAAATTTACTTTATATAAATAAAAAAAAACATAGTGGCGCATACTTAATTTTGGCTATGCCAAGACTATGATACCCTTCACACATCAAATCAATGCTCCCCCTCTGTTATTAATGTTTCTGTGCAGTTCTTGGTAATTTTTCTTTAATATTTTTACTCTTGAGCGTCATTAATTGTTCGTGTGCGACAACAACAACAATTTGACATGTAGGTACTTGAAAGTGCACGACAGAGACAACAATTGATAGTACGATATGGTAAATTTGTATGGTGGCTATATCGTAGAATGCTCCGATCGTGATGAAATTTCAAAGTGAACAAACCCGACATGATCTAAGAGATCTGTGAAAGTTTCATCAAGATCGGTTCAGCAGTTTGGCCAGAAATCGTGTTGATATGGTAAATTTATATGGTGGCTATATCGCAGAATGCTCCGATCGAGATGAAATTTCATAGTGAACAAACCCGACATGATCTAAGCAATCTGTGAAAGTTTCATCAAGATCGGTTCAGCGGTTTGGCCAGAAATCGTGTTGAAACAGACAGACGGACAGACGGAAATCAATTCCTGAGCTCGTCCTGATCATTTTGATATATAGTTTATGGGGTCTCCCATCCTTCCTTTAAGGCGTTACAGATTCATGACAACGTCAATATAACCTGTGAAGGGTATAAAATTAATAATGCAAATAAAAAATTGAGTTAATATTAACAAAACTAAACAAAAACTTATTAACGAGAAACAAAATAAACATTGAACAGAAAACATAGAATATATATATAAATAAGTGATGCGAATCAATAAATAAAAATTAAATCATACTAAATAATTAAATAATAAAGATTCAATAATAATTGGGGTGGGCGTGAGAAATTAAACGCATAAATAAATGTTTATGCGGCTGCTGCGTTGCTGTGACCCAATGTGCCTGTGATGGATGGCGTGCTTATACGTGGGTGCGCTGCGGCGCGGGCTGCTGTTTCTGTGCGTGTGCGCCCTGTGGTTTTCGTGGGAAACTATTGCTGGGCGCGCGCGCTATGGTTTGCGCGGGCGCAAATTAAACTACAGCAGGGACAGCTACGCGCTTAAGCTCGGAAACAAACTTATTTTTTCCTGTAACTAAAGAGGATGACTACCCAGACGGGTTGGCCAATCCTCGTCCGGTGGTCTGGTTGCTTCCTGTGGCCGCTGAAGTTGCGTGTGTGTGTGCGCTTGGTTGCCAGTCTTTGCCGCACTGCTGCTATCACTTAATAATCCCCATTAGCAATATTCTCTTTAAAAGAAACATTTTTATCGCCTACCTTCTATGCTGCAGACGCCTCACTAAGCACTCGACTTTAATTTCTTTATTTTTGGGAACTTTTACTATTATTTAATCTTTTCTTTCTTGCAGTCACCTGTCAAGCAGTCGAACAATCGAGTATACGGTGCCAGCACGACTCTCACCTCTCGTTCAAACACCACAACCATCGATAGCATCCAGCCGACCATACAACCACACTCCGGTTCACTTGCGTCCGCTAAGAAGAGGAGTGCTAAACAGAGGCGTCTGTTCGCTATGCTGCCCACCGTAGGCCACCGCCCACACCCTGAGACTAAGCGTCTCATGCTCTGCCGACTGAGCTAGCCGGGCACAATTCCAACGCTCGGGGGTCACTGTTTGATGTCCTTGGCATGGAAAACCCCGAGTAGATGGCCTTGCAGAGTCTCGAGCTCATATAAAAATTGCCCTACTGGTTTGACCACTTGGCACTTGGTGAATTGGTGACCGAATTTTGCGTTGAGGTTCTTTGCAAAGTCGCTCAGCACGAAGTTCCACTTAAACACTTGATGACCCGCAGAGAAATGGACGTCTCGGGCCTTCAGGTCATACTCCCTCGCCGACTTCACATACGCCTTGTGCACCGTCTCCCGAATCTTAGCTCTGTAGATCTGCTGCCTTAGCGATCTGTCAAGTGGCTTTATCTCGGCGTCGTTCACGTCGCCCAGCTTCTTGGCCAGTCCATACTCGCTGCCGTTACTTAGCATGATCGCTGCAGATGTCGCTTTCGGCATCGCCTTGAGCCACACAAACTTGCTAAAATAGTCCAGCACCACAAAAAGAAGTCCAAGTACAGCTTCTGCATCGGGCGTTCGGTCACCACCTCCTTTCCCATCGTTGGCCTGCCGACTTGCGTGCTGTGCCTCGCCTCCTTGCACACTTTGCAACTGAGCACGTAAGACCGCACCTGAGCTGTCATCCTAGGCCAAAAGAAAAACTGGCGTAGCCTCGCCAACGTTCGGGCTATGCCTCCATGCATACCCTTGACGCTATCGCGAGCCTGCTGTATCAGAGTGCTAGTTGGTGCCTCCGGCACCCATAGCTTCCACAGAAACTCCTCGCTATCCTCTCGAGCAAACTGGGACCTCTTGAAGAGCAAGCCGTCTTCTATCATCAGGTCCGGAAACCGCTCTCCGCCTCTGCTTGAACCAACGCTAACCTCTCCAAATACTCCTCGCTTTCGAACGCCGTCGTTTCGAACTCGTACAGGTTTAGGTCCTCCACGTCGAAAGGTCGAGAGAGCATGTCAGCCTCCACGTTTTCCTTGTCCTTTCGGTATTCAATGGTGAAGTCAAACGCCTGAAGCGCTAGTGACCACCTCGCCAGCCTTCCGTTCAGGTCCTTGAGCAACATCAACTATTGTAGACTCGAATGGTCCGAGATGACCGCGAACGGCATCAGCTCCACATATGGTCGGAAACGCTCTATGGCCTTAACCGCCGCCAAACACTTCTTTTTTGTCACGCTGTAGTTGAGTTGCGCTCCTCTGAGTTTCGCTGAAAAGAATGCTATCGGCCGGTTTGCTCCTCCGCCGTCTCGCTGGAATAACACAGCCCCGATCCCCATGTGACTGGCATCACACTGAATGAAGTACGGCCGTCGAAAATCCGGATTGACCAGAACTGGTGCAATGTTAGCGCCTTATTCAAAGCGTGAAACGCCTCGACTGCAACATCCGACATCTCAAACATCTTGCCGATCTTCAAGCAATCGGTCAGGGTACTGAAAGAGTTGAGAAGTCTCGAATAAACCGTCGGTACCATCCTGCGGTACCCAGGAAACGCCTCAACTGTTTCATACTTTTCGGGACGGGAATCTGGACAATCACCTCAACCTTGCTCGGATCCGTTCGGAGAGCTCCATCACCGTCAATGTACCCTAAGTACCTTAAGATCCTAAAGCAGAATTTAGACTTTTGCAGGCCGATGGTAAGATTAGCCTCCTTTAAACACTCAGCGACCTCCCTAACAGCTTAAAGTGCTCATCAAACGTGCGTGAGATGATCAGCAGGTCGTCCAGATAAACAAACACACAGTTTTGCAGACGCTGTGGTATCACCCTATCCAGCAACCGACACAGCCGTTGAGCAGCATTACACAGTCCGAAAGTCCAACTCGATCTGCCAGAAGGCGTGTTGCAGATCCACACTGCTGATAAAGATGGTGTCATCTACGTGACTGTGGATGGACTCAATGTTTTGCAGTGGGTTGGCATCTTTCACCACCACGTCTTTGAGCTTGCGCGCGTCTAAGCACAGCCTGTTCTTGCCAGGTTTCCGCACCAACGTCATCCTGTTGCTCCACGGACTCTCGCTCGGCTCGATGACTCCAAGTCGCAAAATCTCGTCCACCTTCTCAAACAAAAGCTGTTGAACCGCCGGTGACACGGGGTAAATACGCTCCTTTACCGGCACGGTACCTTCCACAAACTCACAAGCTAGGAACATCCAGTACCAGTCTTTGGCTCTTCCTTCCACCAGGGTGTGGAAATCTCGCAACACATCTGCCCATGGTACCTGGTATGTGAGCCTTAAATGGTCTAACCTAAAGATAAACTCCCCGACCGGCATTCCTGTGGGACTAGCATCAAATATGATACCCCATCGGCGCATTGGTATCGCCTCCGGCCGGGACTCCATCCCTCCAAATGGTCGGCGTTCCCCTAGGTCGGGACCGCAAATGCTCCACTTGTTCTCACTGTTCCGATTGCGGGGCTCTTTTGTCGAACCAGTGACTCTGTGCTGCTGGTGGCTCCTTAGGTGGGATATTCTGCTGCGTAGGAGGGCGTGCCGTCTTTTGCGCTTCCCTCGGACCGGACAGTTGGGTACACAGGCTGCTGTCCCTGATTGCCTGCATATATTCCATCATCTCTCTTTTGTGCTGGGCTTGGATTTCAGCCATGTTGGTGGCCATAGCTGCCGGGAAAGTATCACGGGCCTCCGACAGCGCTAAGTTAATGGCAGTTCTCAATTCACTTTGCAAATCCAGTGGCACTTGCTATTGTTGTGGCATATTGATTTTTGATTTGAATCTAACTTTTCTATCGTTTATTTCCAATAACTACAAACAACATATATAAACGGGGTGAGACGAACATGGAACATGATACGGTTACGGTAAGTGTTGTGTGTCTACATTGGACCTAATCCTATTGTCCTATTCCTGTATCACAGTTGAAACTGCTCACTTAACACGGATATGGACTGACTGGAAACACTATGCCGGTCCTGAAGTACATGACATGGACCATAAGCCTAGACCCATGTACACATAAGTATACGGCTAGAAACCATTGATTACACATGTTCAAAAATTTACATTTACCTACTATTCCCCAGATCTCTGAGCCGCGCTACAACAGGACATGTTGGTCCACGCTGGGATTGCTCAGGCCCTAAAGGATGTGGCTTGGTCAATACTACTTCTCCCTCTTCCTCGAGCTACTTCCGCATCAGCCCAGGGGCATTAAACCTCGCTGTGGTCTAGTATTATTGGATAAATAGTTAAAGCTAGTAAACTAATGCGACATGTAAACTGAAACAATAAATTGAACACATACTGCGACTTCGCTAGCTTCCTATTATTGGGTTTTCCGTTGGGCGCCATTTGTTGTGGTCCGGCCTTATTTTTCCAACACTGTATCGATAGCCAGCAACCAAATCGGTTACCCAGGGATGGATACGACCTCAATACAGCGTGAGCCGGGTTTAAGTGGGTATCCAGTACAATAAAAAAATCCTGGCAGGAATTTGTGATGTATTTTGGAAGCGTGGGCACAAGATTTTATAGTTTGACCATAGTCCACTAATTTGTGGTAAAAATATGGCATTTTGCCTTATAAAGCTTAGGAGAGACATGGTCATACTAAGGCACCAATTTAAAAAGTAAACAAACCAACAAGAACAAAGTTACAAATTGAATATGAATAGTGCGAATATGTTTACTCCGTTGTTGGCAGCATATGTTGTTGCAGTGCCAATTCTTTCCCATGCCTGTCTCACCGAAATAAAGTCAAAATGTTTTTTGTCTGTCAACCTTCAAAGGCTTGGTCACGACTCGACAGATTTAATAAGCAAAATCGATACTATCGATAAGCAGTTTAGTATTTTTCGCTACGTTGCTGGATACCTAGAACACACGCAGCCAAAAAAATACTATTCCTGCTGCGACGATTTGTATGGAAATTTTTTTTTGCTGTACTGGATACCAACCTTTAACAAAAATTTATATTTTTACGAAAACAAATAGCAAACGGACTAGCAGATATTCTTCACATAATCGGACAATTCACGGATATACTGGGTAAATAGGTGTTAACATTTACCACCAATGTGTGCCCTCTGTACCTATGAATTGGCCTATTTATATTCTTGTACCAACTCCCTTAGCATAATACAACAACAACAACACCAACTTAACTCAACATCTACACAACTGCGCACCACCCACACATAAATCTCTACTCTCACATGTTTATATAAACACTAAGAACAATAATTTATTTATATTTATAATTTAACATTTTCTCTTTCTTAAATTAAATTTTTTTTATATAAATAAAAAAAATAGAAATACAAATATATAATTGATTAAATATTAACAAATCTAAACAAAAACTTATTAACGAGAAACAAAATAAACATTGAACAGAAAACATAGAATATATATATAAATAAGTGATGCGAATAAATAAATAAAAATTAAATCATACTAAATATTTAAATAATAAGGATTAAATAATAATTGGGGTGGGCGTGAGAAATTACACGCATAAATAAATGTTTATGCGGCTGCTGCGTTGCTGTGACCCAATGTGCCTGTGGTGGCTGGCGTGCTTATACGTGGGTGCGCTGCGGCGTGGGCTGCTGTTTCTGTGCGTGTGCGCACTGTGGTTTTCGCGGGAAACTATTGCTGGGCGCGCGGGCTATGGTTTGCGCGGGCGCAAATTAAAATACAGCAGGGACAGCTACGCGCTTAAGCTCGGAAACAAACTTGTTTTTTTCTTGTAATTAAAGAGGATGACTACCCAGACGGGTTGGCCAATCCTCGTCCGGTGGTCTGGTTGCTTCCTGTGGCCGCTGAAGTTGCGTGTGTGTGTGCGCTTGGTTGCCAGTCTTTGCCGCACTGCTGCTATCACTTAATAATCCCCATTAGCAATATTCTCTTTAAAAGAAACATTTTTATCGCCTACCTTCTATGCTGCAGACGCCTCACTAAGCACTCGACTTTAGCTTCTTTATTTTTTGGCACTTTTCTATTATTTAATCTTTTCTTTATTGCAGTCACCTGTCAAGCAGTCGAACAATCGAGTATCCGGTGCCAGCACGACTCTCACCTCTCGTTCAAACACCACAACCATCGATAGCATCCAGCCGACCATAACACCACACTCCGGTTCGCTTGCGTCCACTAAGAAGAGGAGTGCTAAACAGAGGCGTCTGTTCGCTATGCTGCCCACCGTAGGCCACCGCCCACACCCTGAGACTAAGCGTCTCATGCTCTGCCGACTGAGCTAGCCGGGCACAATTCCAACGCTCGGGGGTCACTGTTTGATGTCCTTGGCATGGAAAACCCCGAGTAGATGGCCTTGCAGAGTCTCGAGCTCATATAAAAATTGCCCTACTGGTTTGACCACTTGGCACTTGGTGAATTGGTGACAGAATTTTGCGTTGAAGTTCTTTGCAAAGTCGCTCAGCACGAAGTTCCACTTAAACACTTGATGACCCGCAGAGAAATGGACGTCTCGGGCCTTCAGGTCATACTCCCCCGCCGACTTCACATACGCCTTGTGCACCGTCTCCCGAATCTTAGCTCTGTAGATCTGCTGCCTTAGCGATCTGTCAAGTGGCTTTATCTCGGCGTCGTTCACGTCGCCCAGCTTCTTGGCCAGTCCATACTCGCTGCCGTTACTTAGCATGATCGCCGCAGATGTCGCTTTCGGCATCGCCTTGAGCCACACAAGCTTGCTGAAATAGTCCAGCACCACAAAAAGAAGTCCAAGTACAGCTTCTGCATCGGGCGTTCGGTCACCACCTCCTTTCCCATCGTTGGCCTGCCGACTTGCGTGCTGTGCCTCGCCTCCTTGCACACTTCGCAACTGAGCAGGTAAGACCGCACCTGGGCTGCCATCCTAGGCCAAAAGTAAAACTGGCGTAGCCTCGCCAACGTTCGGGCCATGCCTCCATGCATACCCTTGACGCTATCGTGAGCCTGCTGTATCAGAGTGCTAGTTTATGCCTCCGGCACCCATAGCTTCCACAGAAACTCCTCGCTATCCTCTCGAGCAAACTGGGAACTCTTAAGAGCAAGCCGTCTTCTATCATCAGGTCCGGAAACCGCTCTCCGCCTCTGGTTGAACTAACGCTAACCTCTCCAAATGCTCCTCGCTTTCGAACGCCGTCGTACAGGTTTAGGTCCTCCACGTCGAAAGGTCGAGAGAGCATGTCAGCCTCCACGTTTTCCTTGTCCTTTCGGTATTTAATGGTGAAGTCAAATGCCTGAAGCGCTAGTGACCACCTCGCCAGCCTTCCGTTCAGGTCCTTGAGCAACATCAACTATTGTAGACTCGAATGGTCCGAGATGACCGCGAACGGCATCAGCTCCACATATGGTCGGAAACGCTCTATGGCCTTAACTGCCGCCAAACACCCCTTTTTTGTCAAGCTGTAGTTGAGTTGCGCTCCTCTGAGTTTCGCTGAAAAGAATGCTATCGGCCGGTCAGCTCCTCCACCGTCACGCTGGAATAACACAGCCCCGATCCCCAGGTGACTGGCATCACAATGAATGAAGCACGGCCGCTGAAAATCCGGATGGACCAGAGCTGGTGCAAAGCTAAGCGCCTTCTTCAAAGCGTGAAACGCCTCGACTGCAACATCCGACATCTCAAACATCTTGCCGATCTTCAAGCAATCGGTCAGGGTACTGAAAGAGTTGAGAAGTCTCGAATAAACCGTCGGTACCATCCTGCGGTACCCAGGAAACGCCTCAACTGTTTCATACTTTTCGGGACGGGAATCTGGACAATCACCTCAACCTTGCTCGGATCCGTTCGGAGAGCTCCATCACCGTCAATGTACCCTAAGTACCTTAAGATCCTAAAGCAGAATTTAGACTTTTGCAGGCCGATGGTAAGATTAGCCTCCTTTAAACACTCAGCGACCTCCCTAACAGCTTAAAGTGCTCATCAAACGTGCGTGAGATGATCAGCAGGTCGTCCAGATAAACAAACACACAGTTTTGCAGACGCTGTGGTATCACCCTATCCAGCAACCGACACAGCCGTTGAGCAGCATTACACAGTCCGAAAGTCCAACTCGATCTGCCAGAAGGCGTGTTGCAGATCCACACTGCTGATAAAGATGGTGTCATCTACGTGACTGTGGATGGACTCAATGTTTTGCAGTGGGTTGGCATCTTTCACCACCACGTCTTTGAGCTTGCGCGCGTCTAAGCACAGCCTGTTCTTGCCAGGTTTCCGCACCAACGTCATCCTGTTGCTCCACGGACTCTCGCTCGGCTCGATGACTCCAAGTCGCAAAATCTCGTCCACCTTCTCAAACAAAAGCTGTTGAACCGCCGGTGACACGGGGTAAATACGCTCCTTTACCGGCACGGTACCTTCCACAAACTCACAAGCTAGGAACATCCAGTACCAGTCTTTGGCTCTTCCTTCCACCAGGGTGTGGAAATCTCGCAACACATCTGCCCATGGTACCTGGTATGTGAGCCTTAAATGGTCTAACCTAAAGATAAACTCCCCGACCGGCATTCCTGTGGGACTAGCATCAAATATGATACCCCATCGGCGCATTGGTATCGCCTCCGGCCGGGACTCCATCCCTCCAAATGGTCGGCGTTCCCCTGGGTCGGGACCGCAAATGCTCCACTTGTTCTCACTGTTCCGATTGCGGGGCTCTTTTGTCGAACCAGTGACTCTGTGCTGCTGGTGGCTCCTTAGGTGGGATATTCTGCTGCGTAGGAGGGCGTGCCGTCTTTTGCGCTTCCCTCGGACCGGACAGTTGGGTACACAGGCTGCTGTCCCTGATTGCCTGCATATATTCCATCATCTCTCTTTTGTGCTGGGCTTGGATTTCAGCCATGTTGGTGGCCATAGCTGCCGGGAAAGTATCACGGGCCTCCGACAGCGCTAAGTTAATGGCAGTTCTCAATTCACTTTGCAAATCCAGTGGCACTTGCTATTGTTGTGGCATATTGATTTTTGATTTGAATCTAACTTTTCTATCGTTTATTTCCAATAACTACAAACAACATATATAAACGGGGTGAGACGAACATGGAACATGATACGGTTACGGTAAGTGTTGTGTGTCTACATTGGACCTAATCCTATTGTCCTATTCCTGTATCACAGTTGAAACTGCTCACTTAACACGGATATGGACTGACTGGAAACACTATGCCGGTCCTGAAGTACATGACATGGACCATAAGCCTAGACCCATGTACACATAAGTATACGGCTAGAAACCATTGATTACACATGTTCAAAAATTTACATTTACCTACTATTCCCCAGATCTCTGAGCCGCGCTACAACAGGACATGTTGGTCCACGCTGGGATTGCTCAGGCCCTAAAGGATGTGGCTTGGTCAATACTACTTCTCCCTCTTCCTCGAGCTACTTCCGCATCAGCCCAGGGGCATTAAACCTCGCTGTGGTCTAGTATTATTGGATAAATAGTTAAAGCTAGTAAACTAATGCGACATGTAAACTGAAACAATAAATTGAACACATACTGCGACTTCGCTAGCTTCCTATTATTGGGTTTTCCGTTGGGCGCCATTTGTTGTGGTCCGGCCTTATTTTTCCAACACTGTATCGATAGCCAGCAACCAAATCGGTTACCCAGGGATGGATACGACCTCAATACAGCGTGAGCCGGGTTTAAGTGGGTATCCAGTACAATAAAAAAATCCTGGCAGGAATTTGTGATGTATTTTGGAAGCGTGGGCACAAGATTTTATAGTTTGACCATAGTCCACTAATTTGTGGTAAAAATATGGCATTTTGCCTTATAAAGCTTAGGAGAGACATGGTCATACTAAGGCACCAATTTAAAAAGTAAACAAACCAACAAGAATAAAGTTACAAATTGAATATGAATAGTGCGAATATGTTTACTCCGTTGTTGGTAGCATATGTTGTTGCAGTGCCAATTCTTTCC
The DNA here is from genome assembly GCA_030179655.1 of Scaptomyza flava. Classification (NCBI taxonomy): domain Eukaryota; kingdom Metazoa; phylum Arthropoda; class Insecta; order Diptera; family Drosophilidae; genus Scaptomyza; species Scaptomyza flava. The sequence goes on along the minus strand of JARNME010000147.1, from coordinate 47,198 downwards.
CATGCCTGTCTCACCGAAATAAAGTCAAAATGTTTTTTGTCTGTCAACCTTCAAAGGCTTGGTCACGACTCGACAGATTTAATAAGCAAAATCGATACTATCGATAAGCAGTTTAGTATTTTTCGCTACGTTGCTGGATACCTAGAACACACGCAGCCAAAAAAATACTATTCCTGCTGCGACGATTTGTATGGAAATTTTTTTTTTTGCTGTACTGGATACCAACCTTTAACAAAAATTTATATTTTTACGAAAACAAATAGCAAACGGACTAGCAGATATTCTTCACATAATCGGACAATTCACGGATATACTGGGTAAATAGGTGTTAACATTTACCACCAATGTGTGCCCTCTGTACCTATGAATTGGCCTATTTATATTCTTGTACCAACTCCCTTAGCATAATACAACAACAACAACACCAACTTAACTCAACATCTACACAACTGCGCACCACCCACACATAAATCTCTACTCTCACATGTTTATATAAACACTAAGAACAATAATTTATTTATATTTATAATTTAACATTTTCTCTTTCTTAAATTAAATTTTTTTATATAAATAAAAAAATAGAAATACAAATATATAATTGATTAAATATTAACAAATCTAAACAAAAACTTATTAACGAGAAACAAAATAAACATTGAACAGAAAACATAGAATATATATATAAATAAGTGATGCGAATAAATAAATAAAAATTAAATCATACTAAATATTTAAATAATAAGGATTAAATAATAATTGGGGTGGGCGTGAGAAATTACACGCATAAATAAATGTTTATGCGGCTGCTGCGTTGCTGTGACCCAATGTGCCTGTGGTGGCTGGCGTGCTTATACGTGGGTGCGCTGCGGCGTGGGCTGCTGTTTCTGTGCGTGTGCGCACTGTGGTTTTCGCGGGAAACTATTGCTGGGCGCGCGGGCTATGGTTTGCGCGGGCGCAAATTAAAATACAGCAGGGACAGCTACGCGCTTAAGCTCGGAAACAAACTTGTTTTTTTCTTGTAATTAAAGAGGATGACTACCCAGACGGGTTGGCCAATCCTCGTCCGGTGGTCTGGTTGCTTCCTGTGGCCGCTGAAGTTGCGTGTGTGTGTGCGCTTGGTTGCCAGTCTTTGCCGCACTGCTGCTATCACTTAATAATCCACATTAGCAATATTCTCTCTAAAAGAAACATTTTTATCGCCTACCTTCTATGCTGCAGACGCCTCACTAAGCACTCGACTTTAGCTTCTTTATTTTTGGCACTTTTCTATTATTTAATCTTTTCTTTATTGCAGTCACCTGTCAAGCAGTCGAACAATCGAGTATCCGGTGCCAGCACGACTCTCACCTCTCGTTCAAACACCACAACCATCGATAGCATCCAGCCGACCATAACACCACACTCCGGTTCGCTTGCGTCCGCTAAGAAGAGGAGTGCTAAACAGAGGCGTCTGTTCGCTATGCTGCCCACCGTAGGCCACCGCCCACACCCTGAGACTAAGCGTCTCATGCTCTGCCGACTGAGCTAGCCGGGCACAATTCCAACGCTCGGGGGTCACTGTTTGATGTCCTTGGCATGGAAAACCCCGAGTAGATGGCCTTGCAGAGTCTCGAGCTCATATAAAAATTGCCCTACTGGTTTGACCACTTGGCACTTGGTGAATTGGTGACAGAATTTTGCGTTGAAGTTCTTTGCAAAGTCGCTCAGCACGAAGTTCCACTTAAACACTTGATGACCCGCAGAGAAATGGACGTCTCGGGCCTTCAGGTCATACTCCCCCGCCGACTTCACATACGCCTTGTGCACCGTCTCCCGAATCTTAGCTCTGTAGATCTGCTGCCTTAGCGATCTGTCAAGTGGCTTTATCTCGGCGTCGTTCACGTCGCCCAGCTTCTTGGCCAGTCCATACTCGCTGCCGTTACTTAGCATGATCGCCGCAGATGTCGCTTTCGGCATCGCCTTGAGCCACACAAGCTTGCTGAAATAGTCCAGCACCACAAAAGAAGTCCAAGTACAGCTTCTGCATCGGGCGTTCGGTCACCACCTCCTTTCCCATCGTTGGCCTGCCGACTTGCGTGCTGTGCCTCGCCTCCTTGCACACTTCGCAACTGAGCAGGTAAGACCGCACCTGGGCTGCCATCCTAGGCCAAAAGTAAAACTGGCGTAGCCTCGCCAACGTTCGGGCCATGCCTCCATGCATACCCTTGACGCTATCGTGAGCCTGCTGTATCAGAGTGCTAGTTTATGCCTCCGGCACCCATAGCTTCCACAGAAACTCCTCGCTATCCTCTCGAGCAAACTGGGAACTCTTAAGAGCAAGCCGTCTTCTATCATCAGGTCCGGAAACCGCTCTCCGCCTCTGGTTGAACTAACGCTAACCTCTCCAAATGCTCCTCGCTTTCGAACGCCGTCGTACAGGTTTAGGTCCTCCACGTCGAAAGGTCGAGAGAGCATGTCAGCCTCCACGTTTTCCTTGTCCTTTCGGTATTTAATGGTGAAGTCAAATGCCTGAAGCGCTAGTGACCACCTCGCCAGCCTTCCGTTCAGGTCCTTGAGCAACATCAACTATTGTAGACTCGAATGGTCCGAGATGACCGCGAACGGCATCAGCTCCACATATGGTCGGAAACGCTCTATGGCCTTAACCGCCGCCAAACACTTCTTTTTTGTCACGCTGTAGTTGAGTTGCGCTCCTCTGAGTTTCGCTGAAAAGAATGCTATCGGCCGGTCAGCTCCTCCACCGTCACGCTGGAATAACACAGCCCCGATCCCCAGGTGACTGGCATCACAATGAATGAAGCACGGCCGCTGAAAATCCGGATGGACCAGAGCTGGTGCAAAGCTAAGCGCCTTCTTCAAAGCGTGAAACGCCTCGACTGCAACATCCGACATCTCAAACATCTTGCCGATCTTCAAGCAATCGGTCAGGGTACTGAAAGAGTTGAGAAGTCTCGAATAAACCGTCGGTACCATCCTGCGGTACCCAGGAAACGCCTCAACTGTTTCATACTTTTCGGGACGGGAATCTGGACAATCACCTCAACCTTGCTCGGATCCGTTCGGAGAGCTCCATCACCGTCAATGTACCCTAAGTACCTTAAGATCCTAAAGCAGAATTTAGACTTTTGCAGGCCGATGGTAAGATTAGCCTCCTTTAAACACTCAGCGACCTCCCTAACAGCTTAAAGTGCTCATCAAACGTGCGTGAGATGATCAGCAGGTCGTCCAGATAAACAAACACACAGTTTTGCAGACGCTGTGGTATCACCCTATCCAGCAACCGACACAGCCGTTGAGCAGCATTACACAGTCCGAAAGTCCAACTCGATCTGCCAGAAGGCGTGTTGCAGATCCACACTGCTGATAAAGATGGTGTCATCTACGTGACTGTGGATGGACTCAATGTTTTGCAGTGGGTTGGCATCTTTCACCACCACGTCTTTGAGCTTGCGCGCGTCTAAGCACAGCCTGTTCTTGCCAGGTTTCCGCACCAACGTCATCCTGTTGCTCCACGGACTCTCGCTCGGCTCGATGACTCCAAGTCGCAAAATCTCGTCCACCTTCTCAACAAAAGCTGTTGAACCGCCGGTGACACGGGGTAAATACGCTCCTTTACCGGCACGGTACCTTCCACAAACTCACAAGCTAGGAACATCCAGTACCAGTCTTTGGCTCTTCCTTCCACCAGGGTGTGGAAATCTCGCAACACATCTGCCCATGGTACCTGGTATGTGAGCCTTAAATGGTCTAACCTAAAGATAAACTCCCCGACCGGCATTCCTGTGGGACTAGCATCAAATATGATACCCCATCGGCGCATTGGTATCGCCTCCGGCCGGGACTCCATCCCTCCAAATGGTCGGCGTTCCCCTGGGTCGGGACCGCAAATGCTCCACTTGTTCTCACTGTTCCGATTGCGGGGCTCTTTTGTCGAACCAGTGACTCTGTGCTGCTGGTGGCTCCTTAGGTGGGATATTCTGCTGCGTAGGAGGGCGTGCCGTCTTTTGCGCTTCCCTCGGACCGGACAGTTGGGTACACAGGCTGCTGTCCCTGATTGCCTGCATATATTCCATCATCTCTCTTTTGTGCTGGGCTTGGATTTCAGCCATGTTGGTGGCCATAGCTGCCGGGAAAGTATCACGGGCCTCCGACAGCGCTAAGTTAATGGCAGTTCTCAATTCACTTTGCAAATCCAGTGGCACTTGCTATTGTTGTGGCATATTGATTTTTGATTTGAATCTAACTTTTCTATCGTTTATTTCCAATAACTACAAACAACATATATAAACGGGGTGAGACGAACATGGAACATGATACGGTTACGGTAAGTGTTGTGTGTCTACATTGGACCTAATCCTATTGTCCTATTCCTGTATCACAGTTGAAACTGCTCACTTAACACGGATATGGACTGACTGGAAACACTATGCCGGTCCTGAAGTACATGACATGGACCATAAGCCTAGACCCATGTACACATAAGTATACGGCTAGAAACCATTGATTACACATGTTCAAAAATTTACATTTACCTACTATTCCCCAGATCTCTGAGCCGCGCTACAACAGGACATGTTGGTCCACGCTGGGATTGCTCAGGCCCTAAAGGATGTGGCTTGGTCAATACTACTTCTCCCTCTTCCTCGAGCTACTTCCGCATCAGCCCAGGGGCATTAAACCTCGCTGTGGTCTAGTATTATTGGATAAATAGTTAAAGCTAGTAAACTAATGCGACATGTAAACTGAAACAATAAATTGAACACATACTGCGACTTCGCTAGCTTCCTATTATTGGGTTTTCCGTTGGGCGCCATTTGTTGTGGTGTATTTTGGAAGCGTGGGCACAAGATTTTATAGTTTGACCATAGTCCACTAATATGTGGTAAAAATATGGCATTTTGCCTTATAAAGCTTAGGAGAGACATGGTCATACTAAGGCACCAATTTAAAAAGTAAACAAACCAACAAGAATAAAGTTACAAATTGAATATGAATAGTGCGAATATGTTTACTCCGTTGTTGGTAGCATATGTTGTTGCAGTGCCAATTCTTTCCCATACCTGTCTCACCGAAATAAAGTCAAAATGTTTTTTGTCTGTCAACCTTCAAAGGCTTGGTCACGACTCGACAGATTTAATAAGCAAAATCGATACTATCGATAAGCAGTTTAGTATTTTTCGCTACGTTGCTGGATACCTAGAACACACGCAGCCAAAAAAATACTATTCCTGCTGCGACGATTTGTATGGAAATTTTTTTTTTTGCTGTACTGGATACCAACCTTTAACAAAAATTTATATTTTTACGAAAACAAATAGCAAACGGACTAGCAGATATTCTTCACATAATCGGACAATTCACGGATATACTGGGTAAATAGGTGTTAACATTTACCACCAATGTGTGCCCTCTGTACCTATGAATTGGCCTATTTATATTCTTGTACCAACTCCCTTAGCATAATACAACAACAACAACACCAACTTAACTCAACATCTACACAACTGCGCACCACCCACACATAAATCTCTACTCTCACATGTTTATATAAACACTAAGAACAATAATTTATTTATATTTATAATTTAACATTTTCTCTTTCTTAAATTAAATTTTTTTTATATAAATAAAAAAATAGAAATACAAATATATAATTGATTAAATATTAACAAATCTAAACAAAACTTATTAACGAGAAACAAATAAACATTGAACAGAAAACATAGAATATATATATAAATAAGTGATGCGAATAAATAAATAAAATTAAATCATACTAAATATTTAAATAATAAGGATTAAATAATAATTGGGGTGGGCGTGAGAAATTACACGCATAAATAAATGTTTATGCGGCTGCTGCGTTGCTGTGACCCAATGTGCCTGTGGTGGCTGGCGTGCTTATACGTGGGTGCGCTGCGGCGTGGGCTGCTGTTTCTGTGCGTGTGCGCACTGTGGTTTTCGCGGGAAACTATTGCTGGGCGCGCGGGCTATGGTTTGCGCGGGCGCAAATTAAAATACAGCAGGGACAGCTACGCGCTTAAGCTCGGAAACAAACTTGTTTTTTTCTTGTAATTAAAGAGGATGACTACCCAGACGGGTTGGCCAATCCTCGTCCGGTGGTCTGGTTGCTTCCTGTGGCCGCTGAAGTTGCGTGTGTGTGTGCGCTTGGTTGCCAGTCTTTGCCGCACTGCTGCTATCACTTAATAATCCACATTAGCAATATTCTCTCTAAAAGAAACATTTTTATCGCCTACCTTCTATGCTGCAGACGCCTCACTAAGCACTCGACTTTAACTTCATTATTTTTGGGCACTTTTCTATTATTTAATCTTTTCTTTATTGCAGTCACCTGTCAAGCAGTCGAACAATCGAGTATCCGGTGCCAGCACGACTCTCACCTCTCGTTCAAACACCACAACCATCGATAGCATCCAGCCGACCATAACACCACACTCCGGTTCGCTTGCGTCCACTAAGAAGAGGAGTGCTAAACAGAGGCGTCTGTTCGCTATGCTGCCCACCGTAGGCCACCGCCCACACCCTGAGACTAAGCGTCTCATGCTCTGCCGACTGAGCTAGCCGGGCACAATTCCAACGCTCGGGGGTCACTGTTTGATGTCCTTGGCATGGAAAACCCCGAGTAGATGGCCTTGCAGAGTCTCGAGCTCATATAAAAATTGCCCTACTGGTTTGACCACTTGGCACTTGGTGAATTGGTGACAGAATTTTGCGTTGAAGTTCTTTGCAAAGTCGCTCAGCACGAAGTTCCACTTAAACACTTGATGACCCGCAGAGAAATGGACGTCTCGGGCCTTCAGGTCATACTCCCCCGCCGACTTCACATACGCCTTGTGCACCGTCTCCCGAATCTTAGCTCTGTAGATCTGCTGCCTTAGCGATCTGTCAAGTGGCTTTATCTCGGCGTCGTTCACGTCGCCCAGCTTCTTGGCCAGTCCATACTCGCTGCCGTTACTTAGCATGATCGCCGCAGATGTCGCTTTCGGCATCGCCTTGAGCCACACAAGCTTGCTGAAATAGTCCAGCACCACAAAAAGAAGTCCAAGTACAGCTTCTGCATCGGGCGTTCGGTCACCACCTCCTTTCCCATCGTTGGCCTGCCGACTTGCGTGCTGTGCCTCGCCTCCTTGCACACTTCGCAACTGAGCAGGTAAGACCGCACCTGGGCTGCCATCCTAGGCCAAAAGTAAAACTGGCGTAGCCTCGCCAACGTTCGGGCCATGCCTCCATGCATACCCTTGACGCTATCGTGAGCCTGCTGTATCAGAGTGCTAGTTTATGCCTCCGGCACCCATAGCTTCCACAGAAACTCCTCGCTATCCTCTCGAGCAAACTGGGAACTCTTAAGAGCAAGCCGTCTTCTATCATCAGGTCCGGAAACCGCTCTCCGCCTCTGGTTGAACTAACGCTAACCTCTCCAAATGCTCCTCGCTTTCGAACGCCGTCGTACAGGTTTAGGTCCTCCACGTCGAAAGGTCGAGAGAGCATGTCAGCCTCCACGTTTTCCTTGTCCTTTCGGTATTTAATGGTGAAGTCAAATGCCTGAAGCGCTAGTGACCACCTCGCCAGCCTTCCGTTCAGGTCCTTGAGCAACATCAACTATTGTAGACTCGAATGGTCCGAGATGACCGCGAACGGCATCAGCTCCACATATGGTCGGAAACGCTCTATGGCCTTAACCGCCGCCAAACACTTCTTTTTTGTCACGCTGTAGTTGAGTTGCGCTCCTCTGAGTTTCGCTGAAAAGAATGCTATCGGCCGGTCAGCTCCTCCACCGTCACGCTGGAATAACACAGCCCCGATCCCCAGGTGACTGGCATCACAATGAATGAAGCACGGCCGCTGAAAATCCGGATGGACCAGAGCTGGTGCAAAGCTAAGCGCCTTCTTCAAAGCGTGAAACGCCTCGACTGCAACATCCGACATCTCAAACATCTTGCCGATCTTCAAGCAATCGGTCAGGGTACTGAAAGAGTTGAGAAGTCTCGAATAAACCGTCGGTACCATCCTGCGGTACCCAGGAAACGCCTCAACTGTTTCATACTTTCGGGACGGGAATCTGGACAATCACCTCAACCTTGCTCGGATCCGTTCGGAGAGCTCCATCACCGTCAATGTACCCTAAGTACCTTAAGATCCTAAAGCAGAATTTAGACTTTTGCAGGCCGATGGTAAGATTAGCCTCCTTTAAACACTCAGCGACCTCCCTAACAGCTTAAAGTGCTCATCAAACGTGCGTGAGATGATCAGCAGGTCGTCCAGATAAACAAACACACAGTTTTGCAGACGCTGTGGTATCACCCTATCCAGCAACCGACACAGCCGTTGAGCAGCATTACACAGTCCGAAAGTCCAACTCGATCTGCCAGAAGGCGTGTTGCAGATCCACACTGCTGATAAAGATGGTGTCATCTACGTGACTGTGGATGGACTCAATGTTTTGCAGTGGGTTGGCATCTTTCACCACCACGTCTTTGAGCTTGCGCGCGTCTAAGCACAGCCTGTTCTTGCCAGGTTTCCGCACCAACGTCATCCTGTTGCTCCACGGACTCTCGCTCGGCTCGATGACTCCAAGTCGCAAAATCTCGTCCACCTTCTCAAACAAAAGCTGTTGAACCGCCGGTGACACGGGGTAAATACGCTCCTTTACCGGCACGGTACCTTCCACAAACTCACAAGCTAGGAACATCCAGTACCAGTCTTTGGCTCTTCCTTCCACCAGGGTGTGGAAATCTCGCAACACATCTGCCCATGGTACCTGGTATGTGAGCCTTAAATGGTCTAACCTAAAGATAAACTCCCCGACCGGCATTCCTGTGGGACTAGCATCAAATATGATACCCCATCGGCGCATTGGTATCGCCTCCGGCCGGGACTCCATCCCTCCAAATGGTCGGCGTTCCCCTGGGTCGGGACCGCAAATGCTCCACTTGTTCTCACTGTTCCGATTGCGGGGCTCTTTTGTCGAACCAGTGACTCTGTGCTGCTGGTGGCTCCTTAGGTGGGATATTCTGCTGCGTAGGAGGGCGTGCCGTCTTTTGCGCTTCCCTCGGACCGGACAGTTGGGTACACAGGCTGCTGTCCCTGATTGCCTGCATATATTCCATCATCTCTCTTTTGTGCTGGGCTTGGATTTCAGCCATGTTGGTGGCCATAGCTGCCGGGAAAGTATCACGGGCCTCCGACAGCGCTAAGTTAATGGCAGTTCTCAATTCACTTTGCAAATCCAGTGGCACTTGCTATTGTTGTGGCATATTGATTTTTGATTTGAATCTAACTTTTCTATCGTTTATTTCCAATAACTACAAACAACATATATAAACGGGGTGAGACGAACATGGAACATGATACGGTTACGGTAAGTGTTGTGTGTCTACATTGGACCTAATCCTATTGTCCTATTTCTGTATCACAGTTGAAACTGCTCACTTAACACGGATATGGACTGACTGGAAACACTATGCCGGTCCTGAAGTACATGACATGGACCATAAGCCTAGACCCATGTACACATAAGTATACGGCTAGAAACCATTGATTACACATGTTCAAAATTTACATTTACCTACTATTCCCCAGATCTCTGAGCCGCGCTACAACAGGACATGTTGGTCCACGCTGGGATTGCTCAGGCCCTAAAGGATGTGGCTTGGTCAATACTACTTCTCCCTCTTCCTCGAGCTACTTCCGCATCAGCCCAGGGGCATTAAACCTCGCTGTGGTCTAGTATTATTGGATAAATAGTTAAAGCTAGTAAACTAATGCGACATGTAAACTGAAACAATAAATTGAACACATACTGCGACTTCGCTAGCTTCCTATTATTGGGTTTTCCGTTGGGCGCCATTTGTTGTGGTCCGGCCTTATTTTTCCAACACTGTATCGATAGCCAGCAACCAAATCGGTTACCCAGGGATGGATACGACCTCAATACAGCGTGAGCCGGGTTTAAGTGGGTATCCAGTACAATAAAAAAATCCTGGCAGGAATTTGTGATGTATTTTGGAAGCGTGGGCACAAGATTTTATAGTTTGACCATAGTCCACTAATTTGTGGTAAAAATATGGCATTTTGCCTTATAAAGCTTAGGAGAGACATGGTCATACTAAGGCACCAATTTAAAAGTAAACAAACCAACAAGAACAAAGTTACAAATTGAATATGAATAGTGCGAATATGTTTACTCCGTTGTTGGTAGCATATGTTGTTGCAGTGCCAATTCTTTCCCATGCCTGTCTCACCGAAATAAAGTCAAAATGTTTTTTGTCTGTCAACCTTCAAAGGCTTGGTCACGACTCGACAGATTTAATAAGCAAATCGATACTATCGATAAGCAGTTTAGTATTTTTCGCTACGTTGCTGGATACCTAGAACACACGCAGCCAAAAAAATACTATTCCTGCTGCGACGATTTGTATGGAAATTTTTTTTTTTGCTGTACTGGATACCAACCTTTAACAAAAATTTATATTTTTACGAAAACAAATAGCAAACGGACTAGCAGATATTCTTCACATAATCGGACAATTCACGGATATACTGGGTAAATAGGTGTTAACATTTACCACCAATGTGTGCCCTCTGTACCTATGAATTGGCCTATTTATATTCTTGTACCAACTCCCTTAGCATAATACAACAACAACAACACCAACTTAACTCAACATCTACACAACTGCGCACCACCCACACATAAATCTCTACTCTCACATGTTTATATAAACACTAAGAACAATAATTTATTTATATTTATAATTTAACATTTTCTCTTTCTTAAATTAAATTTTTTTATATAAATAAAAAAAATAGAAATACAAATATATAATTGATTAAATATTAACAAATCTAAACAAAACTTATTAACGAGAAACAAAATAAACATTGAACAGAAAACATAGAATATATATATAAATAAGTGATGCGAATAAATAAATAAAAATTAAATCATACTAAATATTTAAATAATAAGGATTAAATAATAATTGGGGTGGGCGTGAGAAATTACACGCATAAATAAATGTTTATGCGGCTGCTGCGTTGCTGTGACCCAATGTGCCTGTGGTGGCTGGCGTGCTTATACGTGGGTGCGCTGCGGCGTGGGCTGCTGTTTCTGTGCGTGTGCGCACTGTGGTTTTCGCGGGAAACTATTGCTGGGCGCGCGGGCTATGGTTTGCGCGGGCGCAAATTAAAATACAGCAGGGACAGCTACGCGCTTAAGCTCGGAAACAAACTTGTTTTTTTCTTGTAATTAAAGAGGATGACTACCCAGACGGGTTGGCCAATCCTCGTCCGGTGGTCTGGTTGCTTCCTGTGGCCGCTGAAGTTGCGTGTGTGTGTGCGCTTGGTTGCCAGTCTTTGCCGCACTGCTGCTATCACTTAATAATCCACATTAGCAATATTCTCTCTAAAAGAAACATTTTTATCGCCTACCTTCTATGCTGCAGACGCCTCACTAAGCACTCGACTTTAGCTTCTTTATTTTTGGCACTTTTCTATTATTTAATCTTTTCTTTATTGCAGTCACCTGTCAAGCAGTCGAACAATCGAGTATCCGGTGCCAGCACGACTCTCACCTCTCGTTCAAACACCACAACCATCGATAGCATCCAGCCGACCATAACACCACACTCCGGTTCGCTTGCGTCCACTAAGAAGAGGAGTGCTAAACAGAGGCGTCTGTTCGCTATGCTGCCCACCGTAGGCCACCGCCCACACCCTGAGACTAAGCGTCTCATGCTCTGCCGACTGAGCTAGCCGGGCACAATTCCAACGCTCGGGGGTCACTGTTTGATGTCCTTGGCATGGAAAACCCCGAGTAGATGGCCTTGCAGAGTCTCGAGCTCATATAAAAATTGCCCTACTGGTTTGACCACTTGGCACTTGGTGAATTGGTGACAGAATTTTGCGTTGAAGTTCTTTGCAAAGTCGCTCAGCACGAAGTTCCACTTAAACACTTGATGACCCGCAGAGAAATGGACGTCTCGGGCCTTCAGGTCATACTCCCCCGCCGACTTCACATACGCCTTGTGCACCGTCTCCCGAATCTTAGCTCTGTAGATCTGCTGCCTTAGCGATCTGTCAAGTGGCTTTATCTCGGCGTCGTTCACGTCGCCCAGCTTCTTGGCCAGTCCATACTCGCTGCCGTTACTTAGCATGATCGCCGCAGATGTCGCTTTCGGCATCGCCTTGAGCCACACAAGCTTGCTGAAATAGTCCAGCACCACAAAAAGAAGTCCAAGTACAGCTTCTGCATCGGGCGTTCGGTCACCACCTCCTTTCCCATCGTTGGCCTGCCGACTTGCGTGCTGTGCCTCGCCTCCTTGCACACTTCGCAACTGAGCAGGTAAGACCGCACCTGGGCTGCCATCCTAGGCCAAAAGTAAAACTGGCGTAGCCTCGCCAACGTTCGGGCCATGCCTCCATGCATACCCTTGACGCTATCGTGAGCCTGCTGTATCAGAGTGCTAGTTTATGCCTCCGGCACCCATAGCTTCCACAGAAACTCCTCGCTATCCTCTCGAGCAAACTGGGAACTCTTAAGAGCAAGCCGTCTTCTATCATCAGGTCCGGAAACCGCTCTCCGCCTCTGGTTGAACTAACGCTAACCTCTCCAAATGCTCCTCGCTTTCGAACGCCGTCGTCGATCGTACAGGTTTAGGTCCTCCACGTCGAAAGGTCGAGAGAGCATGTCAGCCTCCACGTTTTCCTTGTCCTTTCGGTATTTAATGGTGAAGTCAAATGCCTGAAGCGCTAGTGACCACCTCGCCAGCCTTCCGTTCAGGTCCTTGAGCAACATCAACTATTGTAGACTCGAATGGTCCGAGATGACCGCGAACGGCATCAGCTCCACATATGGTCGGAAACGCTCTATGGCCTTAACCGCCGCCAAACACTCCTTTTTTGTCACGCTGTAGTTGAGTTGCGCTCCTCTGAGTTTCGCTGAAAAGAATGCTATCGGCCGGTCAGCTCCTCCACCGTCACGCTGGAATAACACAGCCCCGATCCCCAGGTGACTGGCATCACAATGAATGAAGCACGGCCGCTGAAAATCCGGATGGACCAGAGCTGGTGCAAAGGTAAGCGCCTTCTTCAAAGCGTGAAACGCCTCGACTGCAACATCCGACATCTCAAACATCTTGCCGATCTTCAAGCAATCGGTCAGGGTACTGAAAGAGTTGAGAAGTCTCGAATAAACCGTCGGTACCATCCTGCGGTACCCAGGAAACGCCTCAACTGTTTCATACTTTTCGGGACGGGAATCTGGACAATCACCTCAACCTTGCTCGGATCCGTTCGGAGAGCTCCATCACCGTCAATGTACCCTAAGTACCTTAAGATCCTAAAGCAGAATTTAGACTTTTGCAGGCCGATGGTAAGATTAGCCTCCTTTAAACACTCAGCGACCTCCCTAACAGCTTAAAGTGCTCATCAAACGTGCGTGAGATGATCAGCAGGTCGTCCAGATAAACAAACACACAGTTTTGCAGACGCTGTGGTATCACCCTATCCAGCAACCGACACAGCCGTTGAGCAGCATTACACAGTCCGAAAGTCCAACTCGATCTGCCAGAAGGCGTGTTGCAGATCCACACTGCTGATAAAGATGGTGTCATCTACGTGACTGTGGATGGACTCAATGTTTTGCAGTGGGTTGGCATCTTTCACCACCACGTCTTTGAGCTTGCGCGCGTCTAAGCACAGCCTGTTCTTGCCAGGTTTCCGCACCAACGTCATCCTGTTGCTCCACGGACTCTCGCTCGGCTCGATGACTCCAAGTCGCAAAATCTCGTCCACCTTCTCAAACAAAAGCTGTTGAACCGCCGGTGACACGGGGTAAATACGCTCCTTTACCGGCACGGTACCTTCCACAAACTCACAAGCTAGGAACATCCAGTACCAGTCTTTGGCTCTTCCTTCCACCAGGGTGTGGAAATCTCGCAACACATCTGCCCATGGTACCTGGTATGTGAGCCTTAAATGGTCTAACCTAAAGATAAACTCCCCGACCGGCATTCCTGTGGGACTAGCATCAAATATGATACCCCATCGGCGCATTGGTATCGCCTCCGGCCGGGACTCCATCCCTCCAAATGGTCGGCGTTCCCCTGGGTCGGGACCGCAAATGCTCCACTTGTTCTCACTGTTCCGATTGCGGGGCTCTTTTGTCGAACCAGTGACTCTGTGCTGCTGGTGGCTCCTTAGGTGGGATATTCTGCTGCGTAGGAGGGCGTGCCGTCTTTTGCGCTTCCCTCGGACCGGACAGTTGGGTACACAGGCTGCTGTCCCTGATTGCCTGCATATATTCCATCATCTCTCTTTTGTGCTGGGCTTGGATTTCAGCCATGTTGGTGGCCATAGCTGCCGGGAAAGTATCACGGGCCTCCGACAGCGCTAAGTTAATGGCTGTTCTCAATTCACTTTGCAAATCCAGTGGCACTTGCTATTGTTGTGGCATATTGATTTTTGATTTGAATCTAACTTTTCTATCGTTTATTTCCAATAACTACAAACAACATATATAAACGGGGTGAGACGAACATGGAACATGATACGGTTACGGTAAGTGTTGTGTGTCTACATTGGACCTAATCCTATTGTCCTATTCCTGTATCACAGTTGAAACTGCTCACTTAACACGGATATGGACTGACTGGAAACACTATGCCGGTCCTGAAGTACATGACATGGACCATAAGCCTAGACCCATGTACACATAAGTATACGGCTAGAAACCATTGATTACACATGTTCAAAAATTTACATTTACCTACTATTCCCCAGATCTCTGAGCCGCGCTACAACAGGACATGTTGGTCCACGCTGGGATTGCTCAGGCCCTAAAGGATGTGGCTTGGTCAATACTACTTCTCCCTCTTCCTCGAGCTACTTCCGCATCAGCCCAGGGGCATTAAACCTCGCTGTGGTCTAGTATTATTGGATAAATAGTTAAAGCTAGTAAACTAATGCGACATGTAAACTGAAACAATAAATTGAACACATACTGCGACTTCGCTAGCTTCCTATTATTGGGTTTTCCGTTGGGCGCCATTTGTTGTGGTCCGGCCTTATTTTTCCAACACTGTATCGATAGCCAGCAACCAAATCGGTTACCCAGGGATGGATACGACCTCAATACAGCGTGAGCCGGGTTTAAGTGGGTATCCAGTACAATAAAAAAATCCTGGCAGGAATTTGTGATGTATTTTGGAAGCGTGGGCACAAGATTTTATAGTTTGACCATAGTCCACTAATTTGTGGTAAAAATATGGCATTTTGCCTTATAAAGCTTAGGAGAGACATGGTCATACTAAGGCACCAATTTAAAAAGTAAACAAACCAACAAGAACAAAGTTACAAATTGAATATGAATAGTGCGAATATGTTTACTCCGTTGTTGGTAGCATATGTTGTTGCAGTGCCAATTCTTTCCCATGCCTGTCTCACCGAAATAAAGTCAAAATGTTTTTTGTCTGTCAACCTTCAAAGGCTTGGTCACGACTCGACAGATTTAATAAGCAAAATCGATACTATCGATAAGCAGTTTAGTATTTTTCGCTACGTTGCTGGATACCTAGAACACACGCAGCCAAAAAAATACTATTCCTGCTGCGACGATTTGTATGGAAATTTTTTTTTTGCTGTACTGGATACCAACCTTTAACAAAATTTATATTTTTACGAAAACAAATAGCAAACGGACTAGCAGATATTCTTCACATAATCGGACAATTCACGGATATACTGGGTAAATAGGTGTTAACATTTACCACCAATGTGTGCCCTCTGTACCTATGAATTGGCCTATTTATATTCTTGTACCAACTCCCTTAGCATAATACAACAACAACAACACCAACTTAACTCAACATCTACACAACTGCGCACCACCCACACATAAATCTCTACTCTCACATGTTTATATAAACACTAAGAACAATAATTTATTTATATTTATAATTTAACATTTTCTCTTTCTTAAATTAAATTTTTTTTATATAAATAAAAAAAATAGAAATACAAATATATAATTGATTAAATATTAACAAATCTAAACAAAAACTTATTAACGAGAAACAAAATAAACATTGAACAGAAAACATAGAATATATATATAAATAAGTGATGCGAATAAATAAATAAAAATTAAATCATACTAAATATTTAAATAATAAGGATTAAATAATAATTGGGGTGGGCGTGAGAAATTACACGCATAAATAAATGTTTATGCGGCTGCTGCGTTGCTGTGACCCAATGTGCCTGTGGTGGCTGGCGTGCTTATACGTGGGTGCGCTGCGGCGTGGGCTGCTGTTTCTGTGCGTGTGCGCACTGTGGTTTTCGCGGGAAACTATTGCTGGGCGCGCGGGCTATGGTTTGCGCGGGCGCAAATTAAAATACAGCAGGGACAGCTACGCGCTTAAGCTCGGAAACAAACTTGTTTTTTTCTTGTAATTAAAGAGGATGACTACCCAGACGGGTTGGCCAATCCTCGTCCGGTGGTCTGGTTGCTTCCTGTGGCCGCTGAAGTTGCGTGTGTGTGTGCGCTTGGTTGCCAGTCTTTGCCGCACTGCTGCTATCACTTAATAATCCACATTAGCAATATTCTCTCTAAAAGAAACATTTTTATCGCCTACCTTCTATGCTGCAGACGCCTCACTAAGCACTCGACTTTAGCTTCTTTATTTTTTGGCACTTTTCTATTATTTAATCTTTTCTTTATTGCAGTCACCTGTCAAGCAGTCGAACAATCGAGTATCCGGTGCCAGCACGACTCTCACCTCTCGTTCAAACACCACAACCATCGATAGCATCCAGCCGACCATAACACCACACTCCGGTTCGCTTGCGTCCACTAAGAAGAGGAGTGCTAAACAGAGGCGTCTGTTCGCTATGCTGCCCACCGTAGGCCACCGCCCACACCCTGAGACTAAGCGTCTCATGCTCTGCCGACTGAGCTAGCCGGGCACAATTCCAACGCTCGGGGGTCACTGTTTGATGTCCTTGGCATGGAAAACCCCGAGTAGATGGCCTTGCAGAGTCTCGAGCTCATATAAAAATTGCCCTACTGGTTTGACCACTTGGCACTTGGTGAATTGGTGACAGAATTTTGCGTTGAAGTTCTTTGCAAAGTCGCTCAGCACGAAGTTCCACTTAAACACTTGATGACCCGCAGAGAAATGGACGTCTCGGGCCTTCAGGTCATACTCCCCCGCCGACTTCACATACGCCTTGTGCACCGTCTCCCGAATCTTAGCTCTGTAGATCTGCTGCCTTAGCGATCTGTCAAGTGGCTTTATCTCGGCGTCGTTCACGTCGCCCAGCTTCTTGGCCAGTCCATACTCGCTGCCGTTACTTAGCATGATCGCCGCAGATGTCGCTTTCGGCATCGCCTTGAGCCACACAAGCTTGCTGAAATAGTCCAGCACCACAAAAAGAAGTCCAAGTACAGCTTCTGCATCGGGCGTTCGGTCACCACCTCCTTTCCCATCGTTGGCCTGCCGACTTGCGTGCTGTGCCTCGCCTCCTTGCACACTTCGCAACTGAGCACGTAAGACCGCACCTGAGCTGTCATCCTAGGCCAAAAGTAAAACTGGCGTAGCCTCGCCAACGTTCGGGCTATGCCTCCATGCATACCCTTGACGCTATCGCGAGCCTGCTGTATCAGAGTGCTAGTTGGTGCCTCCGGCACCCATAGCTTCCACAGAAACTCCTCGCTATCCTCTCGAGCAAACTGGGACCTCTTGAAGAGCAAGCCGTCTTCTATCATCAGGTCCGGAAACCGCTCTCCGCCTCTGCTTGAACTAACGCTAACCTCTCCAAATACTCCTCGCTTTCGAACGCCGTCGTCTCGAACTCGTACAGGTTTAGGTCCTCCACGTCGAAAGGTCGAGAGAGCATGTCAGCCTCCACGTTTTCCTTGTCCTTTCGGTATTCAATGGTGAAGTCAAACGCCTGAAGCGCTAGTGACCACCTCGCCAGCCTTCCGTTCAGGTCCTTGAGCAACATCAACTATTGTAGACTCGAATGGTCCGAGATGACCGCGAACGGCATCAGCTCCACATATGGTCGGAAACGCTCTATGGCCTTAACCGCCGCCAAACACTTCTTTTTTGTCACGCTGTAGTTGAGTTGCGCTCCTCTGAGTTTCGCTGAAAAGAATGCTATCGGCCGGTCAGCTCCTCCGCCGTCACGCTGGAATAACACAGCCCCGATCCCCATGTGACTGGCATCACACTGAATGAAGTACGGCCGTCGAAAATCCGGATGGACCAGAACTGGTGCAAAGTTAGCGCCTTCTTCAAAGCGTGAAACGCCTCGACTGCAACATCCGACATCTCAAACATCTTGCCGATCTTCAAGCAATCGGTCAGGGTACTGAAAGAGTTGAGAAGTCTCGAATAAACCGTCGGTACCATCCTGCGGTACCCAGGAAACGCCTCAACTGTTTCATACTTTTCGGGACGGGAATCTGGACAATCACCTCAACCTTGCTCGGATCCGTTCGGAGAGCTCCATCACCGTCAATGTACCCTAAGTACCTTAAGATCCTAAAGCAGAATTTAGACTTTTGCAGGCCGATGGTAAGATTAGCCTCCTTTAAACACTCAGCGACCTCCCTAACAGCTTAAAGTGCTCATCAAACGTGCGTGAGATGATCAGCAGGTCGTCCAGATAAACAAACACACAGTTTTGCAGACGCTGTGGTATCACCCTATCCAGCAACCGACACAGCCGTTGAGCAGCATTACACAGTCCGAAAGTCCAACTCGATCTGCCAGAAGGCGTGTTGCAGATCCACACTGCTGATAAAGATGGTGTCATCTACGTGACTGTGGATGGACTCAATGTTTTGCAGTGGGTTGGCATCTTTCACCACCACGTCTTTGAGCTTGCGCGCGTCTAAGCACAGCCTGTTCTTGCCAGGTTTCCGCACCAACGTCATCCTGTTGCTCCACGGACTCTCGCTCGGCTCGATGACTCCAAGTCGCAAAATCTCGTCCACCTTCTCAAACAAAAGCTGTTGAACCGCCGGTGACACGGGGTAAATACGCTCCTTTACCGGCACGGTACCTTCCACAAACTCACAAGCTAGGAACATCCAGTACCAGTCTTTGGCTCTTCCTTCCACCAGGGTGTGGAAATCTCGCAACACATCTGCCCATGGTACCTGGTATGTGAGCCTTAAATGGTCTAACCTAAAGATAAACTCCCCGACCGGCATTCCTGTGGGACTAGCATCAAATATGATACCCCATCGGCGCATTGGTATCGCCTCCGGCCGGGACTCCATCCCTCCAAATGGTCGGCGTTCCCCTGGGTCGGGACCGCAAATGCTCCACTTGTTCTCACTGTTCCGATTGCGGGGCTCTTTTGTCGAACCAGTGACTCTGTGCTGCTGGTGGCTCCTTAGGTGGGATATTCTGCTGCGTAGGAGGGCGTGCCGTCTTTTGCGCTTCCCTCGGACCGGACAGTTGGGTACACAGGCTGCTGTCCCTGATTGCCTGCATATATTCCATCATCTCTCTTTTGTGCTGGGCTTGGATTTCAGCCATGTTGGTGGCCATAGCTGCCGGGAAAGTATCACGGGCCTCCGACAGCGCTAAGTTAATGGCAGTTCTCAATTCACTTTGCAAATCCAGTGGCACTTGCTATTGTTGTGGCATATTGATTTTTGATTTGAATCTAACTTTTCTATCGTTTATTTCCAATAACTACAAACAACATATATAAACGGGGTGAGACGAACATGGAACATGATACGGTTACGGTAAGTGTTGTGTGTCTACATTGGACCTAATCCTATTGTCCTATTCCTGTATCACAGTTGAAACTGCTCACTTAACACGGATATGGACTGACTGGAAACACTATGCCGGTCCTGAAGTACATGACATGGACCATAAGCCTAGACCCATGTACACATAAGTATACGGCTAGAAACCATTGATTACACATGTTCAAAAATTTACATTTACCTACTATTCCCCAGATCTCTGAGCCGCGCTACAACAGGACATGTTGGTCCACGCTGGGATTGCTCAGGCCCTAAAGGATGTGGCTTGGTCAATACTACTTCTCCCTCTTCCTCGAGCTACTTCCGCATCAGCCCAGGGGCATTAAACCTCGCTGTGGTCTAGTATTATTGGATAAATAGTTAAAGCTAGTAAACTAATGCGACATGTAAACTGAAACAATAAATTGAACACATACTGCGACTTCGCTAGCTTCCTATTATTGGGTTTTCCGTTGGGCGCCATTTGTTGTGGTCCGGCCTTATTTTCCAACACTGTATCGATAGCCAGCAACCAAATCGGTTACCCAGGGATGGATACGACCTCAATACAGCGTGAGCCGGGTTTAAGTGGGTATCCAGTACAATAAAAAAATCCTGGCAGGAATTTGTGATGTATTTTGGAAGCGTGGGCACAAGATTTTATAGTTTGACCATAGTCCACTAATTTGTGGTAAAAATATGGCATTTTGCCTTATAAAGCTTAGGAGAGACATGGTCATACTAAGGCACCAATTTAAAAAGTAAACAACCAACAAGAACAAAGTTACAAATTGAATATGAATAGTGCGAATATGTTTACTCCGTTGTTGGTAGCATATGTTGTTGCAGTGCCAATTCTTTCCCATGCCTGTCTCACCGAAATAAAGTCAAAATGTTTTTTGTCTGTCAACCTTCAAAGGCTTGGTCACGACTCGACAGATTTAATAAGCAAAATCGATACTATCGATAAGCAGTTTAGTATTTTTCGCTACGTTGCTGGATACCTAGAACACACGCAGCCAAAAAAATACTATTCCTGCTGCGACGATTTGTATGGAAATTTTTTTTTTGCTGTACTGGATACCAACCTTTAACAAAATTTATATTTTTACGAAAACAAATAGCAAACGGACTAGCAGATATTCTTCACATAATCGGACAATTCACGGATATACTGGGTAAATAGGTGTTAACATTTACCACCAATGTGTGCCCTCTGTACCTATGAATTGGCCTATTTATATTCTTGTACCAACTCCCTTAGCATAATACAACAACAACAACACCAACTTAACTCAACATCTACACAACTGCGCACCACCCACACATAAATCTCTACTCTCACATGTTTATATAAACACTAAGAACATAATTTATTTATATTTATAATTTAACATTTTCTCTTTCTTAAATTAAATTTTTTTATATAAATAAAAAAATAGAAATACAAATATATAATTGATTAAATATTAACAAATCTAAACAAAAACTTATTAACGAGAAACAAAATAAACATTGAACAGAAAACATAGAATATATATATAAATAAGTGATGCGAATAAATAAATAAAAATTAAATCATACTAAATATTTAAATAATAAGGATTAAATAATAATTGGGGTGGGCGTGAGAAATTACACGCATAAATAAATGTTTATGCGGCTGCTGCGTTGCTGTGACCCAATGTGCCTGTGGTGGCTGGCGTGCTTATACGTGGGTGCGCTGCGGCGTGGGCTGCTGTTTCTGTGCGTGTGCGCACTGTGGTTTTCGCGGGAAACTATTGCTGGGCGCGCGGGCTATGGTTTGCGCGGGCGCAAATTAAAATACAGCAGGGACAGCTACGCGCTTAAGCTCGGAAACAAACTTGTTTTTTTCTTGTAATTAAAGAGGATGACTACCCAGACGGGTTGGCCAATCCTCGTCCGGTGGTCTGGTTGCTTCCTGTGGCCGCTGAAGTTGCGTGTGTGTGTGCGCTTGGTTGCCAGTCTTTGCCGCACTGCTGCTATCACTTAATAATCCACATTAGCAATATTCTCTCTAAAAGAAACATTTTTATCGCCTACCTTCTATGCTGCAGACGCCTCACTAAGCACTCGACTTTAACTTCATTATTTTTGGCACTTTTCTATTATTTAATCTTTTCTTTATTGCAGTCACCTGTCAAGCAGTCGAACAATCGAGTATCCGGTGCCAGCACGACTCTCACCTCTCGTTCAAACACCACAACCATCGATAGCATCCAGCCGACCATAACACCACACTCCGGTTCGCTTGCGTCCACTAAGAAGAGGAGTGCTAAACAGAGGCGTCTGTTCGCTATGCTGCCCACCGTAGGCCACCGCCCACACCCTGAGACTAAGCGTCTCATGCTCTGCCGACTGAGCTAGCCGGGCACAATTCCAACGCTCGGGGGTCACTGTTTGATGTCCTTGGCATGGAAAACCCCGAGTAGATGGCCTTGCAGAGTCTCGAGCTCATATAAAAATTGCCCTACTGGTTTGACCACTTGGCACTTGGTGAATTGGTGACAGAATTTTGCGTTGAAGTTCTTTGCAAAGTCGCTCAGCACGAAGTTCCACTTAAACACTAACACTAACCTCTCCAAATGCTCCTCGCTTTCGAACGCCGTCGTCTCGAACTCGTACAGGTTTAGGTCCTCCACGTCGAAAGGTCGAGAGAGCATGTCAGCCTCCACGTTTTCCTTGCCCTTTCGGAATTTAATGGTGAAGGCAAACGCCTGAAGTGCTATGGACCACTTCGCCAGCCTTCCGTTCAGGTCCTTGAGCAACATCAACTATTGTAGACTCGAATGGTCCGAGATGACCGCGAACGGCATCAGCTCCACATATGGTCGGAAACGCTCTATGGCCTTAACCGCCGCCAAACACTTCTTTTTTGTCACGCTGTAGTTGAGTTGCGCTCCTCTGAGTTTCGCTGAAAAGAATGCTATCGGCCGGTCAGCTCCTCCACCGTCACGCTGGAATAACACAGCCCCGATCCCCAGGTGACTGGCATCACACTGAATGAAGTACGGCCGTCAAAAATCCGGATGGACCAGAGCTGGTGCAAAGGTTAGCGCCTTCTTCAAAGCGTGAAACGCCTCGACCGCAACATCCGACATCTCAAACTTCTTGCCGATCTTCAAGCAATCGGTCAGGGTACTGAAAGAGTTGAGAAGTCTCGAATAAACCGTCGGTACCATCCTGCGGTACCCAGGAAACGCCTAAACTGTTTCATACTTTTCGGGACGGGAATCTGGACAATCACCTCAACCTTGCTCGGATCCGTTCGGAGAGCTCCATCACCGTCAATGTACCCTAAGTACCTTAAGATCCTAAAGCAGGCCGATGGTAAGATTAGCCTCCTTCAAACACTTAGCGACCTCCCTAACAGCTTAACGTGCTCATCAAACGTGCGTGAGATGATCAGCAGGTCGTCCAGATAAACAAACACACAGTTTTGCAGACGCTGTGGTATCACCCTATCCAGCAGCCGACACAGCCGTTGAGCAGCTCTACACATTCTGAAAGTCCAACTCGATCTGCCAGAACGCGTGTTGCAGATTCACACTGGTGATAAAGATGGTGTCATCTACGTGGCTGAGGATGGACTCAATGTTTTGCAGTGGGTAAGCATCCTTCACCACCACGTCTTTGAGCTTGCGCGCGTCTAATCACAGCCTGTTCTTGCCAGGTTTTCGCACCAACGTCATCCTGTTGCTCCACGGACTCTCGCTCGGTTCGATGACTCCAAGTCGCAAAATCTCGTCCACCTCCTCAAACCGCCGGTGACACGGGGTAAAAACGCTCCTTTACCGGCACGGTACCTTCCACAAACTCTCAAGCTAGGAACATCCAGTACCAGTCTTTGGCTCTTCCTTCCACCAGGGTGTGGAAATCTCGCAACACATCTGCCCATGGCACCTGGTATGTTTGCCTTAAATGGTCTGACCTAAAGATAAACTCCCCGACCGGCATTCCTGTGGGACTAGCAGCAAATATGATACCCCATCGGCGCATTGGTATCGCCTCCGGCCGGGACTCCATCCCTCCAAATGGTCGGCGTTCCCCTGGGTCGGGACCGCAAATGCTCCGCTTGTTCTCGCTGTTCCGATTGCGGGGCTCTTTTGTCGAACCAGCGACCCTGTGCTGCTGTTGGCTCCTTAGGTGGGATATTCTGCTGCGTAGGAGGGCGTGCCGTCTTTTGCGCTTCCCTCGGACCGGACAGTTGGGTACACAGGCTGCTGTCCCTGATTGCCTGCAAATATTCCAGCATCTCTCTTTTGTGCTGGGCTTGGATTTCAGCCATGTTGGTGGCCATAGCTGCCGGGAAAGTGTCACGGGCCTCCGACAGCGCTAAGTTAATGGCTGTTCTCAATTCACTTTGCAAATCCAGTGGCACTTGCTATTGTTGTGGCATATTGATTTTTGATTTGAATC
Source organism: Scaptomyza flava (assembly GCA_030179655.1). Taxonomy (NCBI): domain Eukaryota; kingdom Metazoa; phylum Arthropoda; class Insecta; order Diptera; family Drosophilidae; genus Scaptomyza; species Scaptomyza flava. The sequence continues at coordinate 22,963 of JARNME010000147.1, read as the reverse complement.
TAACTTTTCTATCGTTTATTTCCAATAACTACAAACAACATATATAAACGGGGTGAGACGAACATGGAACATGATACGGTTACGGTAAGTGTTGTGTGTCTACATTGGACCTAATCCTATTGTCCTATTCCTGTATCACAGTTTAAACTGCTCACTTAACACGGATATGGACTGACTGGAAACACTATGCCAGTCCTGAAGTACATGACATGGACCACAAGCCTAGACCCATGTACACATAAGTATACGGCTAGAAACGATTACACACGTTCAAAAATTTACATTTACCTACTATTCCCCAGATCTCTGAGCCGCGCTACAACAGGACATGGTGGTCCACGCTGGGATTGCTCAGGCCCTAAAGGATGTGGCTTGGTCAATACTACTTCTCCTTCTTCCTCGAGCTACTTCCGCATCAGCCCAGGGCATTAAACCTCGCTGTGGTCTAGTATTATTGGATAAATAGTTAAAACTAGTAAACTAATGCGACATGTAAACTGAAACAATAAATTGAACACATACTGCGACTTCGCTAGCTTCCTATTATTGGGTTTTCCGTTGGGCGCCATTTGTTGTGGTCCGGCCTTATTTTCCCAACACTGTATCGATAGCCAGCAACCAAATCGGTTACCCAGGGATGAATACGACCTCTAACAGGGTGAGCCGGGTTAACAAAAATTTATATTTTTACGAAAACAAATAGCAAACGGACTAGCAGATATTCTTCACATAATCGGACAATTCACGGTTATACTGGGTAAATAGGTGTTATCATTTACCACCAATGTGTGCCCTCCGTACCTATGAATTGGCCTATTTATATTCTTGTACCAATTCCCGAAGCATAATACAACCACAACAACAGCAACTTAACCCAACATCAACACATCTTAGCACCACCCACACATAAATCTCTACTCTCACATGTTTACATAAACACTAAGAACAATAATTTATTTATATTTATGATATAACATTTTGGCTTTCTTAAATTAAATTTACTTTATATAAATAAAAAAAAACATAGTGGCGCATACTTAATTTTGGCTATGCCAAGACTATGATACCCTTCACACATCAAATCAATGCCCCCTATTATTAGTGTTTCTGTGCAGTTCTTGGTAATTTTTTTTTAATATTTTTACTCTTGAGTGTCATTAATTGTTCGTGTGCGACAACAACAACAATTTGACATGTAGGTACTTGAAAGTGCACGACAGAGACAACAATTGATAGTACGATATGGAACAAACCCGACATGATCTAAGCAATCTGTGAAAGTTTCATCAAGATCGGTTCAGCAGTTTGGCCAGAAATCGTGTTGATATGGTAAATTTATATGGTGGCTATACCGTATAATGCTCCGATCGGGATGAAATTTCATAGTGAACAAACCCGACAGACGGAAATCAATTCCTGAGCTCGTCCTGATCATTTTGATATACAGTTTATGGGGTCTCCCATCATTACTTTAAGGCGTTACAGATTCATGACAACGTCAATATAACCTGTGAAGGGTATACAATTAATAATGCAAATAAATAATTCAGTTAATATTAACAAAACTAAACAACAACTAATTAACGTGAAACAAAATAAACATTGAACAGAAAACGAAAAATATATATAAATAAGTGATGCGAATAAATAATAATAAATTAAGTCATACTAAATAATTAAATAATAAGGATTAAATAATAATTGGGGTGGGCGTGAGAAATTACACGCATAAATAAATGTTTATGCGGCTGCTGCGTTGCTGTCAACCAATGTGCCTGTGATGGATGGCGTGCTTATACGTGGGTGCACTGCGGCGCGGGCTGCTGTTTCTGTGCGTGTGCGCGCTGTGGTTTGCGCGGGCGCAAATTAAACTACAGCAGGGACAGCTACGCGCTTAAGCTCGGAAACAAACTTGTTTTTTTCTTGTAATTAAAGAGGATGACTACCCAGACGGGTTGGCCAATCCTCGTCCGGTGGTCTGGTTGCTTCCTGTGGCCGCTGAAGTTGCGTGTTTGTGTGCGCTTGGTTGCCGGTCTGTACCGCACTGCTGCTATCACTTAATAATCCCCATTAGCAATATTCTCTCTAAAAGAAACATTTTTATCGCCTACCTTCTATGCTGCAGACGCCTCACTAAGCACTCGACTTTAACTTCATTATTTTTGGGCACTTTTCTATTATTTAATCTTTTCTTTATTGCAGTCACCTGTCAAGCAGTCGAACAATCGAGTATCCGGTGCCAGCACGACTCTTCACCTCTCGTTCAAACACCACAACCATCGATAGCATCCACCCGACCATAACACCACACTCCGGCTCGCTTGCGTCAGCTAAGAAGAGGAGTGCTAAACAGAGGCGTCTGTTCGCTACGCTGCCCAACGTAGGCCACCGCCCACACCCTGAGACTAAGCGTCTCATGCTCTGCCGACTGAGCTAGCCGGGCACAATTCCAACGCTCGGGGGTCACTGTTTGATGTCCTTGGCATGGGAAACTCCGTGTGGATGCCCTTGCAGAGTCTCGAGCTCATATAAACATTGCCCCACTGGTTTGACCACTCAGCACTTGGTGAATTGGTGACAGAATTTTGCGTTGAGGTTCTTTGCAAAGTCGCTCAGCACGAAGTTCCACTCAAACACTTGATGACCCGCAGAGAAATGGACGTCTCGGGCCTTCAGGTCATACTCCCTCGCCGACTTCACATACGCCTTGTGCACCGTCTCCCGAATCTTAGCTCTGTAGATCTGCTGCCTTAGCGATCTGTCAAGTGGCTTATTCTCGGCGTCGTTCACGTCGCCCAGCTTCCTGACCAGTCCATACTCGCTGCCGTTACTTAGCATGATCGCCGCAGATGTCGCTTTCGGCATCGCCTTGAGCCACACAAACTTGCTTAAATGGTCAAGCACCACAAAAAGAAGTCCAAGTACAGCTTCTGCATCGGGCGCTCGGTCACCACCTCCTTTCCCATCGTTGGCCTGCCGAATTGCGTGCTGTGCCTCGCCTCCTTGCACACTTCGCAACTGAGCACGTAAGACCGCACCTGAGCTGCCATCCTAGGCCAAAAGTAAAACTGGCGTAGCCTCGCCAACGTTCGGGCTATGCCTCCATGCATACCTTTGACGCTATCGTGAGCCTAGTGCTAGTTGGTGCCTCCGGCACCCATAGCTTCCACAGAAACTCCTCGCTATCCTCTCGAGCAAACTGAAGAGCAAGCCGTCTTCTATCATCAGGTCCGGAAACCGCTCTCCGCCTCTGCTTGAACCAACGCTAACCTCTCCAAATACTCCTCGCTTTCGAACGCCGTCGTCTCGAACTCGTACAGGTTTAGGTCCTCCACGTCGAAAGGTCGAGAGAGCATGTCAGCCTCCACGTTTTCCTTGCCCTTTCGGAATTTAATGGTGAAGTCAAACGCCTGAAGCGCTAGTGACCACCTCGCCAGCCTTCCGCTCAGGTCCTTGAGCAACATCAACTATTGTAGACTCGAATGGTCCGAGATGACCGCGAACGGCATCAGCTCCACATATGGTCGGAAACGCTCTATGGCCTTAACCGCCGCCAAACACTTCTTTTTTGTCACGCTGTAGTTGAGATGCGCTCCTCTGAGTTTCGCTGAAAAGAATGCTATCGGCCGGTCAGCTCCTCCGCCGTCACGCTGGAATAACACAGCCCCGATCCCCAGGTGACTGGCATCACAATGAATGAAGCACGGCCGCCGAAAATCCGGATGGACCAGAGCTGGTGCAAAGGTAAGCGCCTTCTTCAAAGCGTGAAACGCCTCGACTGCAACATCCGACATCTCAAACTTCTTGCCGATCTTCAAGCAATCGGTCAGGGCACTGAAAGAGTTGAGAAGTCTCGAATAAACCGACGGTACCATCCTGCGGTACCCAGGAAACGCCTCAACTGTTTCATACTTTTCGGGACGGGAATCTGGACAATCACCTCAACCTTGCTCGGTTCCGTTCGGAGAGCTCCATCACCGACAATGTACCCTAAGTACCTTAAGATCCTAAAGCAGAATTTAGACTTTTGCAGGCCGATGGTAAGATTAGCCTCCTTTAAACACTCAGCGACCTCCCTAACAGCTTAAAGTGCTCATCAAACGTGCGTGAGATGATCAGCAGGTCGTCCAGATAAACAAACACACAGTTTTGCAGACGCTGTGGTATCACCCTATCCAGCAACCGACACAGCCGTTGAGCAGCATTACACAGTCCGAAAGTCCAACTCGATCTGCCAGAAGGCGTGTTGCAGATTCACACTGGTGATAAAGATGGTGTCATCTACGTGGCTGAGGATGGACTCAATGTTTTGCAGTGGGTTGGCATCTTTCACCACCACGTCTTTGAGCTTGCGCGCGTCTAATCACAGCCTGTTCTTGCCAGGTTTTCGCACCAACGTCATCCTGTTGCTCCACGGACTCTCGCTCGGTTCGATGACTCCAAGTCGCAAAATCTCGTCCACCTCCTCAAACCGCCGGTGACACGGGGTAAAAACGCTCCTTTACCGGCACGGTACCTTCCACAAACTCTCAAGCTAGGAACATCCAGTACCAGTCTTTGGCTCTTCCTTCCACCAGGGTGTGGAAATCTCGCAACACATCTGCCCATGGCACCTGGTATGTTTGCCTTAAATGGTCTGACCTAAAGATAAACTCCCCGACCGGCATTCCTGTGGGACTAGCAGCAAATATGATACCCCATCGGCGCATTGGTATCGCCTCCGGCCGGGACTCCATCCCTCCAAATGGTCGGCGTTCCCCTGGGTCGGGACCGCAAATGCTCCGCTTGTTCTCGCTGTTCCGATTGCGGGGCTCTTTTGTCGAACCAGCGACCCTGTGCTGCTGTTGGCTCCTTAGGTGGGATATTCTGCTGCGTAGGAGGGCGTGCCGTCTTTTGCGCTTCCCTCGGACCGGAGAGTTGGGTACACAGGCTGCTGTCCCTGATTGCCTGCAAATATTCCAGCATCTCTCTTTTGTGCTGGGCTTGGATTTCAGCCATGTTGGTGGCCATAGCTGCCGGGAAAGTGTCACGGGCCTCCGACAGCGCTAAGTTAATGGCTGTTCTCAATTCACTTTGCAAATCCAGTGGCACTTGCTAGTGTTGTGGCATATTGATTTTTGATTTGAATCTAACTTTTCTATCGTTTATTTCCAATAACTACAAACAACATATATAAACGGGGTGAGACGAATGTGGAACATGATACGGTAACGGTAAGTGTTGTGTGTCTACATTGGACCTAATCCTATTGTCCTATTCCTGTATCACAGTTTAAACTGCTCCCTTAACACGGATATGGACTGACTGGAAACACTATGCCGGTCCTGAAGTACATGACATGGACCATAAGCCTAGACCCATGCACACATAAGTATACGGCTAGAAACCATTGATTACACACGTTCAACAATTTACATTTACCTACTATTCCCTAGATCTCTGAGCTGCGCTACAACAGGACATGGTGGTCCACGCTGGGATTGCTCAGGCCCTTAAGGATGTGGCTTGGTCAATACTACTTCTGCTTCTTCCTCGAGCTACTTCCGCATCAGCCCAGGGGCATTAAACCTCGCTGTGGTCTAGTATTATTGGATAAATAGTTAAAACTAGTAAACTAATGCGACATGTAAACTGAAACAATAAATTGAACACATGCTGCGACTTCGCTAGCTTCCTATTATTGGGTTTTTCGTTGGGCGCCATTTGTTGTGGTCCGGCCTTATTTTCCCAACACTGTATTGATAGCCAGCAACCAAATCGGTTACCCAGGGATGGATACGACCTCGATACAGGGTGAGCCGGGTTAACAAAAATTTATATTTTTACGAAAACAAATAGCAAACAGACTGGCAGATATTCTTCACATAATCGGACAATTCACGGATATACTGGTAAATAGGTGTTTCATTTACCACCAATGTGTGCCCTCCGTACCTATGAATTGGCCTATTTATATTCTTGTACCAATTCCCGAAGCATAATACAACCACAACAACAGCAACTTAACCCAACATCAACACATCTTAGCACCACCCACACATAAATCTCTACTCTCACATGTTTACATAAACACTAAGAACAATAATTATTTATATTTATGATATAACATTTTGGCTTTCTTAAATTAAATTTACTTTATATAAATAAAAAAAAACATAGTGGCGCATACTTAATTTTGGCTATGCCAAGACTATGATACCCTTCACACATCAAATCAATGCTCCCCCCTCTTATTAATGTTTCTGTGCAGTTCTTGGTAATTTTTCGTTAATATTTTTACTCTTGAGCGTCATTAATTGTTCGTGTGCGACAACAACAACATTTGACATGTAGGTACTTGAAAGTGCACGACAGAGACAACAATTGATAGTACGATATGGTAAATTTGTATGGTGGCTATATCGTAGAATGCTCCGATCGTGATGAAATTTCATAGTGAACAAACCCGACATGATCTAAGCAATCTGTGAAAGTTTCATCAAGATCGGTTCAGCAGTTTGGCCAGAAATCGTGTTGATATGGTAAATTTATATGGTGGCTATATCGTAGAATGCTCCGATCGAGATGAAATTTCATAGTGAACAAACCCGACATGATCTAAGCAATCTGTGAAAGTTTCATCAAGATCGGTTCAGCGGTTTGGCCAGAAATCGTGTTGATATGGTAAATTTATATGGTGGCTATACCGTATAATGCTCCGATCGGGATGAAATTTCATAGTGAACAAACCCGACGTGATCTAAGCAATCTATGAAAGTTTCATCAAGATCGGTTCAGCGGTTTGGTCAGAAATCGTGTTGAAACAGACAGACGGACAGACGGACGGACAGACGGAAATCAATTCCTGAGCTCGTCCTGATCATTTTGATATATGGTTTATGGGGTCTCCCATCATTCCTTTAAGGCGTTACAGATTCATGACAACGTCAATATAACCTGTGAAGGGTATAAAATTAATAATGCAAATAAATAATTGAGTTAATATTAACAAAACTAAACAACAACTAATTAACGTGAAACAAAATAAACATTGAACAGAAAACGAAATATATAATATAAATAAGTGATGCGAATAAATAAATAATACATTAAGGCCCAATATTTCAATGTCCGGTTAGTCAACTTATTCTAAGTTTAGTCGAATTTGAGTAGTTCAATGTTCGGTTCGGAGTATATGAGAAACAGACTAACCGGAAGGCTGGGTGTCGGTTCAAATTTATAGCGCCGTAAAGTCACGATGTATCGATAAGAATCATCGATAAAGCAAACAGCTGTCCCTTGAATTGTATATTTATTTTGTTATTAAAGAAAAATGGCATCGCACAGCATATTTTTCCTTCAAGGCTTTCCACGAACGACTAACACCAATTTGCGCAGTGAACTGAGCAGCAAGTTTCTGCCAGGCTTCGTCCTTCTGCTTCCACGTAACGGCGTCGCTCTTGTTGCACTCTAAAATATGCTGATTCGACTCCACTCGTTCAACTAACAAATGCTCCTCAGAAAGCGAAAAGTTTTTCCCACGGAACCGTTTGCAATCAGGAGTGTTCATTTTAATTTTATAGATTATATATTTAAAATATGCAAAATTTGCCAGTCACCAACCAAAACAATAACAAAAAACAGCTGAGCCGCTCGCTATAAATGGCAACGCTGTTAAGGCGATAGTTACTTATCGATGAAAGGTTATTTTGGCTTTGAGACAACCAAACTGTTTTATTTCGACCAGCAATATAATGCGGCAGTTAGCTAAACGAAAATTTAACCGGACATTGAAATATTGGGCCTAAGTCATACTAAATAATTAAATAATAAGGATTAAATAATAATTGGGGTGGGCGTGAGAAATTACACGCATAAATAAATGTTATGCGGGCTGCTGCGTTGCTGTCACCCAATGTGCCCGTGCTTATACGTGGGTGCACTGCGGCGCGGGCTGCTGTTTCTGTGCGTGTGCGCGCTGTGGCTTGCGCGGGCGCAAATTAAACTACAGCAGGGACAGCTACGCGCTTAAGCTCGGAAACAAACTTGTTTTTTTCTTGTAATTAAGAGGATGACTACCCAGACGGGTTGGCCAATCCTCGTCCGGTGGTCTGGTTGCTTCCTGTGGCCGCTGAAGTTGCGTGTTTGTGTGCGCTTGGTTGCCAGTCTTTGCCGCACTGCTGCTATCACTTAATAATCCACATTAGCAATATTCTCTTTAAAAGAAACATTTTTATCGCCTACCTTCTATGCTGCAGACGCCTCACTAAGCACTCGACTTTAACTTCTTTATTTTTGGGCACTTTTCTATTATTTAATCTTTTCTTTCTTGCAGTCACCTGTCAGCAGTCGATCAATCGAGTATCCGGTGCCAGCACGACTCATCACCTCTCGTTCAAACACCACAACCATCGATAGCATCCAGCCAACCATATCACCACACTCCGGCTCGCTTGCGTCAGCTAAGAAGAGGAGTGCTAAACAGAGGCGTCTGTTCGCTATGCTGCCCACCGTAGGCCACCGCCCACACCCTGAGACTAAGCGTCTCATGCTCTGCCGACTGAGCTAGCCGGGCACAATTCCAACGCTCGGGGGTCACTGTTTGATGTCCTTGGCATGGAAAACCCCGATTGGATGGCCTTGCAGAGTCTCGAGCTCATATAAACATTGCCCCACTGGTTTGACCACTCGGCACTTGGTGAATTGGTGACAGAATTTTGCGTTGAGGTTCTTTGCAAAGTCGCTCAGCACGAAGTTCCACTTAAACACTTGATGACCCGCAGAGAAATGGACGTCTCGGGCCTTCAGGTCATACTCCCTCGCCGACTTCACATACGGCTTGTGCACCGTCTCCCGAATCTTAGCTCTGTAGATCTGCTGCCTTAGCGATCTGTCAAGTGGCTTTATCTCGGCGTCGTTCACGTCGCCCAGCTTCCTGGCCAGTCCATACTCGCTGCCGTTACTTAGCATGATCGCCGCAGATGTCGCTTTCGGCATCGCCTTGAGCCACACAAGCTTGCTGAAATAGTCCAGCACCACAAAAAGAAGTCCAAGTACAGCTTCTGCATCGGGCGCTCGGTCACCACCTCCTTTCCCATCGTTGGCCTGCCGACTTGCGTGCTGTGCCTCGCCTCCTTGCACACTTTGCAACTGAGCACGTAAGACCGCACCTCAGCTGTCATCCTAGGCCAAAAGTAAAACATAGCTTCCACAGAAACTCCTCGCTATCCTCTCGAGCAAACTGGGACCTCTTGAAGAGCAAGCCGTCTTCTATCATCAGGTCCGGAAACCGCTCTCCGCCTCTGCTTGAACTAACGCTAACCTCTCCAAATACTCCTCGCTTTCGAACGCCGTCGTCTCGAACTCGTACAGGTTTAGGTCCTCTACGTCGAAAGGTCGAGAGAGCATGTCAGCCTCCACGTTTTCCTTGCCCTTTCGGAATTCAATGGTGAAGGCAAACGCCTGAAGTGCTATGGACCACTTCGCCAGCCTTCCGTTCAGGTCCTTGAGCAACATCAACTATTGTAGACTCGAATGGTCCGAGATGACCGCGAACGGCATCAGCTCCACATATGGTCGGAAACGCTCTATGGCCTTAACCGCCGCCAAACACTTCTTTTTTGTCACGCTGTAGTTGAGTTGCGCTCCTCTGAGTTTCGCTGAAAAGAATGCTATCGGCCGGTCAGCTCCTCCACCGTCACGCTGGAATAACACAGCCCCGATCCCCAGGTGACTGGCATCACACTGAATGAAGTACGGCCGTCAAAAATCCGGATGGACCAGAGCTGGTGCAAAGGTTAGCGCCTTCTTCAAAGCGTGAAACGCCTCGACCGCAACATCCGACATCTCAAACTTCTTGCCGATCTTCAAGCAATCGGTCAGGTACTGAAAGAGTTGAGAAGTCTCGAATAAACCGTCGGTACCATCCTGCGGTACCCAGGAAACGCCTAAACTGTTTCATACTTTTCGGGACGGGAATCTGGACAATCACCTCAACCTTGCTCGGATCCGTTCGGAGAGCTCCATCACCGTCAATGTACCCTAAGTACCTTAAGATCCTAAAGCAGGCCGATGGTAAGATTAGCCTCCTTCAAACACTTAGCGACCTCCCTAACAGCTTAACGTGCTCATCAAACGTGCGTGAGATGATCAGCAGGTCGTCCAGATAAACAAACACACAGTTTTTGCAGACGCTGTGGTATCACCCTATCCAGCAGCCGACACAGCCGTTGAGCAGCTCTACACATTCTGAAAGTCCAACTCGATCTGCCAGAACGCGTGTTGCAGATTCACACTGGTGATAAAGATGGTGTCATCTACGTGGCTGAGGATGGACTCAATGTTTTGCAGTGGGTAAGCATCCTTCACCGTCACATCTTTGAGCTTGCGCGCGTCTAATCACAGCCTGTTCTTGCCAGGTTTTCGCACCAACGTCATCCTGTTGCTCCACGGACTCTCGCTCGGTTCGATGACTCCAAGTCGCAAAATCTCGTCCACCTCCTCAAACCGCCGGTGACACGGGGTAAAAACGCTCCTTTACCGGCACGGTACCTTCCACAAACTCTCAAGCTAGGAACATCCAGTACCAGTCTTTGGCTCTTCCTTCCACCAGGGTGTGGAAATCTCGCAACACATCTGCCCATGGCACCTGGTATGTTTGCCTTAAATGGTCTGACCTAAAGATAAACTCCCCGACCGGCATTCCTGTGGGACTAGCAGCAAATATGATACCCCATCGGCGCATTGGTATCGCCTCCGGCCGGGACTCCATCCCTCCAAATGGTCGGCGTTCCCCTGGGTCGGGACCGCAAATGCTCCGCTTGTTCTCGCTGTTCCGATTGCGGGGCTCTTTTGTCGAACCAGCGACCCTGTGCTGCTGTTGGCTCCTTAGGTGGGATATTCTGCTGCGTAGGAGGGCGTGCCGTCTTTTGCGCTTCCCTCGGACCGGACAGTTGGGTACACAGGCTGCTGTCCCTGATTGCCTGCAAATATTCCAGCATCTCTCTTTTGTGCTGGGCTTGGATTTCAGCCATGTTGGTGGCCATAGCTGCCGGGAAAGTGTCACGGGCCTCCGACAGCGCTAAGTTAATGGCTGTTCTCAATTCACTTTGCAAATCCAGTGGCACTTGCTATTGTTGTGGCATATTGATTTTTGATTTGAATCTAACTTTTCTATCGTTTATTTCCAATAACTACAAACAACATATATAAACGGGTGAGACGAACATGGAACATGATACGGTTACGGTAAGTGTTGTGTGTCTACATTGGACCTAATCCTATTGTCCTATTCCTGTATCACAGTTTAAACTGCTCACTTAACACGGATATGGACTGACTGGAAACACTATGCCAGTCCTGAAGTACATGACATGGACCACAAGCCTAGACCCATGTACACATAAGTATACGGCTAGAAACGATTACACACGTTCAAAAATTTACATTACCTACTATTCCCCAGATCTCTGAGCCGCGCTACAACAGGACATGGTGGTCCACGCTGGGATTGCTCAGGCCCTAAAGGATGTGGCTTGGTCAATACTACTTCTCCTTCTTCCTCGAGCTACTTCCGCATCAGCCCAGGGGCATTAAACCTCGCTGTGGTCTAGTATTATTGGATAAATAGTTAAAACTAGTAAACTAATGCGACATGTAAACTGAAACAATAAATTGAACACATACTGCGACTTCGCTAGCTTCCTATTATTGGGTTTTCCGTTGGGCGCCATTTGTTGTGGTCCGGCCTTATTTTCCCAACACTGTATCGATAGCCAGCAACCAAATCGGTTACCCAGGGATGAATACGACCTCTAACAGGGTGAGCCGGGTTAACAAAATTTATATTTTTACGAAAACAAATAGCAAACGGACTAGCAGATATTCTTCACATAATCGGACAATTCACGGTTATACTGGGTAAATAGGTGTTATCATTTACCACCAATGTGTGCCCTCCGTACCTATGAATTGGCCTATTTATATTCTTGTACCAATTCCCGAAGCATAATACAACCACAACAACAGCAACTTAACCCAACATCAACACATCTTAGCACCACCCACACATAAATCTCTACTCTCACATGTTTACATAAACACTAAGAACAATAATTTATTTATATTTATGATATAACATTTTGGCTTTCTTAAATTAAATTTACTTTATATAAATAAAAAAAACATAGTGGCGCATACTTAATTTTGGCTATGCCAAGACTATGATACCCTTCACACATCAAATCAATGCCCCCTATTATTAGTGTTTCTGTGCAGTTCTTGGTAATTTTTTTTTAATATTTTTACTCTTGAGTGTCATTAATTGTTCGTGTGCGACAACAACAACAATTTGACATGTAGGTACTTGAAAGTGCACGACAGAGACAACAATTGATAGTACGATATGGAACAAACCCGACATGATCTAAGCAATCTGTGAAAGTTTCATCAAGATCGGTTCAGCAGTTTGGCCAGAAATCGTGTTGATATGGTAAATTTATATGGTGGCTATACCGTATAATGCTCCGATCGGGATGAAATTTCATAGTGAACAAACCCGACAGACGGAAATCAATTCCTGAGCTCGTCCTGATCATTTTGATATACAGTTTATGGGGTCTCCCATCATTACTTTAAGGCGTTACAGATTCATGACAACGTCAATATAACCTGTGAAGGGTATACAATTAATAATGCAAATAAATAATTCAGTTAATATTAACAAAACTAAACAACAACTAATTAACGTGAAACAAAATAAACATTGAACAGAAAACGAAAAATATATATATAAATAAGTGATGCGAATAAATAAATAATAAATTAAGTCATACTAAATAATTAAATAATAAGGATTAAATAATAATTGGGGTGGGCGTGAGAAATTACACGCATAAATAAATGTTTATGCGGCTGCTGCGTTGCTGTCAACCAATGTGCCTGTGATGGATGGCGTGCTTATACGTGGGTGCACTGCGGCGCGGGCTGCTGTTTCTGTGCGTGTGCGCGCTGTGGTTTGCGCGGGCGCAAATTAAACTACAGCAGGGACAGCTACGCGCTTAAGCTCGGAAACAAACTTGTTTTTTTCTTGTAATTAAAGAGGATGACTACCCAGACGGGTTGGCCAATCCTCGTCCGGTGGTCTGGTTGCTTCCTGTGGCCGCTGAAGTTGCGTGTTTGTGTGCGCTTGGTTGCCAGTCTTTGCCGCACTGCTGCTATCACTTAATAATCCACATTAGCAATATTCTCTTTAAAAGAAACATTTTTATCGCCTACCTTCTATGCTGCAGACGCCTCACTAAGCACTCGACTTTAACTTCTTTATTTTTGGGCACTTTTCTATTATTTAATCTTTTCTTTCTTGCAGTCACCTGTCAAGCAGTCGATCAATCGAGTATCCGGTGCCAGCACGACTCATCACCTCTCGTTCAAACACCACAACCATCGATAGCATCCAGCCAACCATATCACCACACTCCGGCTCGCTTGCGTCAGCTAAGAAGAGGAGTGCTAAACAGAGGCGTCTGTTCGCTATGCTGCCCACCGTAGGCCACCGCCCACACCCTGAGACTAAGCGTCTCATGCTCTGCCGACTGAGCTAGCCGGGCACAATTCCAACGCTCGGGGGTCACTGTTTGATGTCCTTGGCATGGAAAACCCCGATTGGATGGCCTTGCAGAGTCTCGAGCTCATATAAACATTGCCCCACTGGTTTGACCACTCGGCACTTGGTGAATTGGTGACAGAATTTTGCGTTGAGGTTCTTTGCAAAGTCGCTCAGCACGAAGTTCCACTTAAACACTTGATGACCCGCAGAGAAATGGACGTCTCGGGCCTTCAGGTCATACTCCCTCGCCGACTTCACATACGGCTTGTGCACCGTCTCCCGAATCTTAGCTCTGTAGATCTGCTGCCTTAGCGATCTGTCAAGTGGCTTTATCTCGGCGTCGTTCACGTCGCCCAGCTTCCTGGCCAGTCCATACTCGCTGCCGTTACTTAGCATGATCGCCGCAGATGTCGCTTTCGGCATCGCCTTGAGCCACACAAACTTGCTAAAATGGTCAAGCACCACAAAAAGAAGTCCAAGTACAGCTTCTGCATCGGGCGCTCGGTCACCACCTCCTTTCCCATCGTTGGCCTGCCGACTTGCGTGCTGTGCCTCGCCTCCTTGCACACTTTGCAACTGAGCACGTAAGACCGCACCTCAGCTGTCATCCTAGGCCAAAAGTAAAACATAGCTTCCACAGAAACTCCTCGCTATCCTCTCGAGCAAACTGGGACCTCTTGAAGAGCAAGCCGTCTTCTATCATCAGGTCCGGAAACCGCTCTCCGCCTCTGCTTGAACTAACGCTAACCTCTCCAAATACTCCTCGCTTTCGAACGCCGTCGTCTCGAACTCGTACAGGTTTAGGTCCTCCACGTCGAAAGGTCGAGAGAGCATGTCAGCCTCCACGTTTTCCTTGCCCTTTCGGAATTCAATGGTGAAGGCAAACGCCTGAAGTGCTATGGACCACTTCGCCAGCCTTCCGTTCAGGTCCTTGAGCAACATCAACTATTGTAGACTCGAATGGTCCGAGATGACCGCGAACGGCATCAGCTCCACATATGGTCGGAAACGCTCTATGGCCTTAACCGCCGCCAAACACTTCTTTTTTGTCACGCTGTAGTTGAGTTGCGCTCCTCTGAGTTTCGCTGAAAAGAATGCTATCGGCCGGTCAGCTCCTCCGCCGTCACGCTGGAATAACACAGCCCCGATCCCCAGGTGACTGGCATCACAATGAATGAAGCACGGCCGCCGAAAATCCGGATGGACCAGAGCTGGTGCAAAGGTAAGCGCCTTCTTCAAAGCGTGAAACGCCTCGACTGCAACATCCGACATCTCAAACTTCTTGCCGATCTTCAAGCAATCGGTCAGGGCACTGAAAGAGTTGAGAAGTCTCGAATAAACCGACGGTACCATCCTGCGGTACCCAGGAAACGCCTCAACTGTTTCATACTTTTCGGGACGGGAATCTGGACAATCACCTCAACCTTGCTCGGTTCCGTTCGGAGAGCTTCAGCCATGTTGGTGGCCATAGCTGCCGGGAAAGTGTCACGGGCCTCCGACAGCGCTAAGTTAATGGCAGTTCTCAATTCACTTTGCAAATCCAGTGGCACTTGCTAGTGTTGTGGCATATTGATTTTTGATTTGAATCTAACTTTTCTATCGTTTATTTCCAATAACTACAAACAACATATATAAACGGGGTGAGACGAATGTGGAACATGATACGGTAACGGTAAGTGTTGTGTGTCTACATTGGACCTAATCCTATTGTCCTATTCCTGTATCACAGTTTAAACTGCTCCCTTAACACGGATATGGACTGACTGGAAACACTATGCCGGTCCTGAAGTACATGACATGGACCATAAGCCTAGACCCATGCACACATAAGTATACGGCTAGAAACCATTGATTACACACGTTCAAAAATTTACATTTACCTACTATTCCCCAGATCTCTGAGCCGCGCTACAACAGGACATGGTGGTCCACGCTGGGATTGCTCAGGCCCTAAAGGATGTGGCTTGGTCAATACTACTTCTCCCTCTTCCTCGAGCTACTTCCGCATCAGCCCAGGGGCATTAAACCTCGCTGTGGTCTAGTATTATTGGATAAATAGTTGAAACTAGTAAACTAATGCGACATGTAAACTGAAACAATAAATTGAACACATACTGCGACTTCGCTAGCTTCCTATTATTGGGTTTTCCGTTGGGCGCCATTTGTTGTGGTCCGGCCTTATTTTCCCAACACTGTATTGATAGCCAGCAACCAAATCGGTTACCCAGGGATGGATACGACCTCGATACAGGGTGAGCCGGGTTAACAAAAATTTATATTTTTACGAAAACAAATAGCAAACGGACTAGCAGATATTCTTCACATAATCGGACAATTCAAGGATATACTGGGTAAATAGGTGTTATCATTTACCACCAATGTGTGCCCTCCGTACCTATGAATTGGCCTATTTATATTCTTGTACCAATTCCCGAAGCATAATACAACCACAACAACAGCAACTTAACCCAACATCAACACATCTTAGCACCACCCACACATAAATCTCTACTCTCACATGTTCACATAAACACTAAGAACAATTATTTATTTATATTTATGATATAACATTTTGGCTTTCTTAAATTAAATTTACTTTATATAAATAAAAAAAAACATAGTGGCGCATACTTAATTTTGGCTATGCCAAGACTATGATACCCTTCACACATCAAATCAATGCTCCCCCCTCTTATTAATGTTTCTGTGCAGTTCTTGGTAATTTTTCGTTAATATTTTTACTCTTGAGCGTCATTAATTGTTCGTGTGCGACAACAACAACAATTTGACATGTAGGTACTTGAAAGTGCACGACAGAGACAACAATTGATAGTACGATATGGTAAATTTGTATGGTGGCTATATCGTAGAATGCTCCGATCGTGATGAAATTTCATAGTGAACAAACCCGACATGATCTAAGCAATCTGTGAAAGTTTCATCAAGATCGGTTCAGCAGTTTGGCCAGAAATCGTGTTGATATGGTAAATTTATATGGTGGCTATACCGTATAATGCTCCGATCGGGATGAAATTTCATAGTGAACAAACCCGACAGACGGAAATCAATTCCTGAGCTCGTCCTGATCATTTTGATATACAGTTTATGGGGTCTCCCATCATTCCTTTAAGGCGTTACAGATTCATGACAACGTCAATATAACCTGTGAAGGGTATAAAATTAATAATGCAAATAAATAAATCAGTTAATATTAACAAAACTAAACAACAACTAATTAACGTGAAACAAAATAAACATTGAACAGAAAACGAAAAATATATATATAAATAAGTGATGCGAATAAATAAATAATAAATTAAGTCATACTAAATAATTAAATAATAAGGATTATATAATAATTGGGGTGGGCGTGAGAAATTACACGCATAAATAAATGTTTATGCGGCTGCTGCGTTGCTGTCACCCAATGTGCCTGTGATGGATGGCGTGCTTATACGTGGGTGCACTGCGGCGCGGGCTGCTGTTTCTGTGCGTGTGCGCGCTGTGGTTTGCGCGGGCGCAAATTAAACTACAGCAGGGACAGCTACGCGCTTAAGCTCGGAAACAAACTTGTTTTTTTCTTGTAATTAAAGAGGATGACTACCCAGACGGGTTGGCCAATCCTCGTCCGGTGGTCTGGTTGCTTCCTGTGGCCGCTGAAGTTGCAATATTCTCTCTAAAAGAAACATTTTTATCGCCTACCTTCTATGCTGCAGACGCCTCACTAAGCACTCGACTTTAACTTCATTATTTTTGGGCACTTTTCTATTATTTAATCTTTTCTTTATTGCAGTCACCTGTCAAGCAGTCGAACAATCGAGTATCCGGTGCCAGCACGACTCTTCACCTCTCGTTCAAACACCACAACCATCGATAGCATCCAGCCAACCATATCACCACACTCCGGCTCGCTTGCGTCAGCTAAGAAGAGGAGTGCTAAACAGAGGCGTCTGTCCGCTACGCTGCCCACCGTAGGACACCGCCCACACCCTGAGACTAAGCGTCTCATGCTCTGCCGACTGAGCTAGCCGGGCACAATTCCAACGCTCGGGGGTCACTGTTTGATGTCCTTGGCATGGAAAACTCCGTGTGGATGCCCTTGCAGAGTCTCGAGCTCATATAAACATTGCCCCACTGGTTTGACCACTCGGCACTTGGTGAATTGGTGACAGAATTCTGCGTTGAGGTTCTTTGCAAATTCGCTCAGCACGAAGTTCCACTTAAACACTTGATGACCCGCAGAGAAATGGACGTCTCGGGCCTTCAGGTCATACTCCCCCGCCGACTTCACATACGCCTTGTGCACCGTCTCCCGAATCTTAGCTCTGTAGATCTGCTGCCTTAGCGATCTGTCAAGTGGCTTTATCTCGGCGTCGTTCACGTCGCCCAGCTTCTTGGCCAGTCCATACTCGCTGCCGTTACTTAGCATGATCGCCGCAGATGTCGCTTTCGGCACGCCTTGAGCCACACAAGCTTGCTGAAATAGTCCAGCACCACAAAAAGAAGTCCAAGTACAGCTTCTGCATCGGGCGTTCGGTCACCACCTCCTTTCCCATCGTTGGCCTGCCGACTTGCGTGCTGTGCCTCGCCTCCTTGCACACTTCGCAACTGAGCAGGTAAGACCGCACCTGGGCTGCCATCCTAGGCCAAAGTAAACGGCGTAGCCTCGCCAACGTTCGGGCCATGCCTCCATGCATACCCTTGACGCTATCGTGAGCCTGCTGTATCAGAGTGCTAGTTTATGCCTCCGGCACCCATAGCTTCCACAGAAACTCCTCGCTATCCTCTCGAGCAAACTGGGAACTCTTAAGAGCAAGCCGTCTTCTATCATCAGGTCCGGAAACCGCTCTCCGCCTCTGCTTGAACTAACGCTAACCTCTCCAAATGCTCCTCGCTTTCGAACGCCGTCGTCTCGAACTCGTACAGGTTTAGGTCCTCCACGTCGAAAGGTCGAGAGAGCATGTCAGCCTCCACGTTTTCCTTGCCCTTTCGGAATTTAATGGTGAAGTCAAATGCCTGAAGCGCTAGTGACCACCTCGCCAGCCTTCCGCTCAGGTCTTTGAGCAACATCAACTATTGTAGACTCGAATGGTCCGAGATGACCGCGAACGGCATCAGCTCCACATATGGTCGGAAACGCTCTATGGCCTTAACCGCCGCCAAACACTTCTTTTTTGTCACGCTGTAGTTGAGTTGCGCTCCTCTGAGTTTCGCTGAAAAGAATGCTATCGGCCGGTCAGCTCCTCCACCGTCACGCTGGAATAACACAGCCCCGATCCCCAGGTGACTGGCATCACACTGAATGAAGTACGGCCGTCAAAAATCCGGATGGACCAGAGCTGGTGCAAAGGTTAGCGCCTTCTTCAAAGCGTGAAACGCCTCGACCGCAACATCCGACATCTCAAACTTCTTGCCGATCTTCAAGCAATCGGTCAGGGTACTGAAAGAGTTGAGAAGTCTCGAATAAACCGTCGGTACCATCCTGCGGTACCCAGGAAACGCCTAAACTGTTTCATACTTTTCGGGACGGGAATCTGGACAATCACCTCAACCTTGCTCGGATCCGTTCGGAGAGCTCCATCACCGTCAATGTACCCTAAGTACCTTAAGATCCTAAAGCAGGCCGATGGTAAGATTAGCCTCCTTCAAACACTTAGCGACCTCCCTAACAGCTTAACGTGCTCATCAAACGTGCGTGAGATGATCAGCAGGTCGTCCAGATAAACAAACACACAGTTTTGCAGACGCTGTGGTATCACCCTATCCAGCAGCCGACACAGCCGTTGAGCAGCTCTACACATTCTGAAAGTCCAACTCGATCTGCCAGAACGCGTGTTGCAGATTCACACTGGTGATAAAGATGGTGTCATCTACGTGGCTGAGGATGGACTCAATGTTTTGCAGTGGGTAAGCATCCTTCACCGTCACATCTTTGAGCTTGCGCGCGTCTAATCACAGCCTGTTCTTGCCAGGTTTTCGCACCAACGTCATCCTGTTGCTCCACGGACTCTCGCTCGGTTCGATGACTCCAAGTCGCAAAATCTCGTCCACCTCCTCAAACCGCCGGTGACACGGGGTAAAAACGCTCCTTTACCGCACGGTACCTTCCACAAACTCTCAAGCTAGGAACATCCAGTACCAGTCTTTGGCTCTTCCTTCCACCAGGGTGTGGAAATCTCGCAACACATCTGCCCATGGCACCTGGTATGTTTGCCTTAAATGGTCTGACCTAAAGATAAACTCCCCGACCGGCATTCCTGTGGGACTAGCAGCAAATATGATACCCCATCGGCGCATTGGTATCGCCTCCGGCCGGGACTCCATCCCTCCAAATGGTCGGCGTTCCCCTGGGTCGGGACAGCAAATGCTCCGCTTGTTCTCGCTGTTCCGATTGCGGGGCTCTTTTGTCGAACCAGCGACCCTGTGCTGCTGTTGGCTCCTTAGGTGGGATATTCTGCTGCGTAGGAGGGCGTGCCGTCTTTTGCGCTTCCCTCGGACCGGACAGTTGGGTACACAGGCTGCTGTCCCTGATTGCCTGCAAATATTCCAGCATCTCTCTTTTGTGCTGGGCTTGGATTTCAGCCATGTTGGAGGCCATAGCTGCCGGGAAAGTGTCACGGGCCTCCGACAGCGCTAAGTTAATGGCTGTTCTCAATTCACTTTGCAATCCAGTGGCACTTGCTATTGTTGTGGCATATTGATTTTTGATTTGAATCTAACTTTTCTATCGTTTATTTCCAATAACTACAAACAACATATATAAACGGGGTGAGACGAACATGGAACATGATACGGTTACGGTAAGTGTTGTGTGTCTACATTGGACCTAATCCTATTGTCCTATTCCTGTATCACAGTTTAAACTGCTCACTTAACACGGATATGGACTGACTGGAAACACTATGCCAGTCCTGAAGTACATGACATGGACCACAAGCCTAGACCCATGTACACATAAGTATACGGCTAGAAACGATTACACACGTTCAAAAATTTACATTTACCTACTATTCCCCAGATCTCTGAGCCGCGCTACAACAGGACATGGTGGTCCACGCTGGGATTGCTCAGGCCCTAAAGGATGTGGCTTGGTCAATACTACTTCTCCTTCTTCCTCGAGCTACTTCCGCATCAGCCCAGGGGCATTAAACCTCGCTGTGGTCTAGTATTATTGGATAAATAGTTAAAACTAGTAAACTAATGCGACATGTAAACTGAAACAATAAATTGAACACATACTGCGACTTCGCTAGCTTCCTATTATTGGGTTTCCGTTGGGCGCCATTTGTTGTGGTCCGGCCTTATTTTCCCAACACTGTATCGATAGCCAGCAACCAAATCGGTTACCCAGGGATGAATACGACCTCTAACAGGGTGAGCCGGGTTAACAAAAATTTATATTTTTACGAAAACAAATAGCAAACGGACTAGCAGATATTCTTCACATAATCGGACAATTCACGGATATACTGGGTAAATAGGTGTTATCATTTACCACCAATGTGTGCCCTCCGTACCTATGAATTGGCCTATTTATATTCTTGTACCAATTCCCGAAGCATAATACAACCACAACAACAGCAACTTAACCCAACATCAACACATCTTAGCACCACCCACACATAAATCTCTACTCTCACATGTTTACATAAACACTAAGAACAATAATTTATTTATATTTATGATATAACATTTTGGCTTTCTTAAATTAAATTTACTTTATATAAATAAAAAAAAACATAGTGGCGCATACTTAATTTTGGCTATGCCAAGACTATGATACCCTTCACACATCAAATCAATGCCCCCTATTATTAGTGTTTCTGTGCAGTTCTTGGTAATTTTTTTTTAATATTTTTACTCTTGAGTGTCATTAATTGTTCGTGTGCGACAACAACAACAATTTGACATGTAGGTACTTGAAAGTGCACGACAGAGACAACAATTGATAGTACGATATGGAACAACCCGACATGATCTAAGCAATCTGTGAAAGTTTCATCAAGATCGGTTCAGCAGTTTGGCCAGAAATCGTGTTGATATGGTAAATTTATATGGTGGCTATACCGTATAATGCTCCGATCGGGATGAAATTTCATAGTGAACAAACCCGACAGACGGAAATCAATTCCTGAGCTCGTCCTGATCATTTTGATATACAGTTTATGGGGTCTCCCATCATTACTTTAAGGCGTTACAGATTCATGACAACGTCAATATAACCTGTGAAGGGTATACAATTAATAATGCAAATAAATAATTCAGTTAATATTAACAAAACTAAACAACAACTAATTAACGTGAAACAAAATAAACATTGAACAGAAAACGAAAAATATATATATAAATAAGTGATGCGAATAAATAAATAATAATTAAGTCATACTAAATAATTAAATAATAAGGATTAATAATAATTGGGGTGGGCGTGAGAAATTACACGCATAATAAATGTTTATGCGGCTGCTGCGTTGCTGTCAACCAATGTGCCTGTTATGGATGGCGTGCTTATACGTGGTGCACTGCGGCGCGGGCTGCTGTTTCTGTGCGTGTGCGCGCTGTGGTTTGCGCGGGCGCAAATTAAACTACAGCAGGACAGCTACGCGCTTAAGCTCGGAAACAAACTTGTTTTTTTCTTGTAATTAAAGAGGATGACTACCCAGACGGGTTGGCCAATCCTCGTCCGGTGGTCTGGTTGCTTCCTGTGGCCGCTGAAGTTGCGTGTTTGTGTGCGCTTGGTTGCCGGTCTGTACCGCACTGCTGCTATCACTTAATAATCCCGATTAGCAATATTCTCTCTAAAAGAAACATTTTTATCGCCTACCTTCTATGCTGCAGACGCCTCACTAAGCACTCGACTTTAACTTCATTATTTTTGGGCACTTTTCTATTATTTAATCTTTTCTTTATTGCAGTCACCTGTCAAGCAGTCGAACAATCGAGTATCCGGTGCCAGCACGACTCTTCACCTCTCGTTCAAACACCACAACCATCGATAGCATCCAGCCAACCATATCACCACACTCCGGCTCGCTTGCGTCAGCTAAGAAGAGGAGTGCTAAACAGAGGCGTCTGTTCGCTACGCTGCCCAACGTAGGCCACCGCCCACACCCTGAGACTAAGCGTCTCATGCTCTGCCGACTGAGCTAGCCGGGCACAATTCCAACGCTCGGGGGTCACTGTTTGATGTCCTTGGCATGGAAACTCCGTGTGGATGCCCTTGCAGAGTCTCGAGCTCATATAAACATTGCCCCACTGGTTTGACCACTCAGCACTTGGTGAATTGGTGACAGAATTTTGCGTTGAGGTTCTTTGCAAAGTCGCTCAGCACGAAGTTCCACTCAAACACTTGATGACCCGCAGAGAATGGACGTCTCG
>JARNME010000146.1:0-205195 GCA_030179655.1 Scaptomyza flava | reverse complement strand
AAAGAGCGTAGTATCGCAACCTTCTTCACACGCACTGAATCAATGCAAAACTATCTAAGAGGCTGCAGTTAAGTGAATTGTATATTGCCTTTAGCTTTAATTTAGTGTGTGTGCGGAGGAGCTAGGGTTATTAAACTTTATGATTGACATGCAAAGCGCGCACATAAAATAGAGAGTGAACGTAAATGAGCAACAACAAAGGCGCATGATCGGAGCGAGATTTCAAATTATCTGATTATCATAAGAGCAACACACGCGCTTATGTGAACGCCCTTTGCTTATTCAAAATAAATGTTAGTGTGTTACGTTTTGTCTAAGTTATATAAGCAGCAAGTAGGCGAATCCACCCCCAAAACATATTCTGGTGTGGGAAATTTTTCTGGACGCACCAAGTTTTGTTATATTGTTGTTGTTTTTTTAAAATCAATGACACCAACAAAAGTAGCAGTGCGGGCCCAACAACAACAACAACAAACGCTTCTTGCAAGTATACGAACCTTTTTTTATGACACTTTGCTTGCGGCACTCAAAGGCGTCATTGCCCATTGTTTTGTTTTTGTATTCTCGCTCGCGATCGAGCTCACAGCTTGTGGGACAATCAGGCAACTGTAGTGGAATGGGTAATTGTTGTAATTATTTTATTATCTTAAGAGCAACACGCGCACTTATGTGAACGCCCTATGCTTGTTCGCAATTGCATATCAATAACATATTAATAATGTTAGTTAGTTTTGTCTAAGTTATATAAGCAGCAAGTAGGCAAATCCACCCCCATAACATATTCTGGTGTGGGTAATTTTTCTAGACGCACCAAGTTTTGTTTTGTTGTTTTTTTTTTTTTAAATCAATCACACCAACAAAAGTAGCAGTGCGGGCCCAACAACAACAACAACAAACGCTTCTTGCAAGTGTACGAACCTTTTTTTATGACACTTTGCTTGCGGCACTCAAAGGCGTCATTGCCCATTGTTTTGTTTTTGTATTCTCGCTCGCGATCGAGCTCTCAGCTTGTGGGACAATCAGGCGACAGTAGTGGAATGGGTAATTGTTGTAATTATTTTATTATCTTAAGAGCAACACGCGCACTTATGTGAACGCCCTATGCTTGTTCGCAATTGCATATCAATAACATATTAATAATGTTAGTTAGTTTTGTCTAAGTTATATAAGCAGCAAGTAGGCGAATCCACCCCCAAAACATATTCTGGTGTGGGAAATTTTTCTAGACGCACCAAGTTTTGTTATGTTGTTCTTGTTTTTTTTTTTAAATCAATGACACCAACAAAAGTAGCAGTGCGGGCCCAACAACAACACTTACAACAACAACAAACGCTACTTGGGTCGTAAATCAATTGTCAAAGGCACACAAATTTGAAAAAAAAAAGAATATGCACTGTGCGAAGTGATACATGTACATAAAATTATGAAAACTATTTTCAAGCGCATTGTTCACTTAATTGTGTATGCACATATTCATTAAGAAGCAGAAATCCGTTTCGTTTTTGCAAGTGTCGAACCTTTTTTTATGACTTTGCTTGTGCGACGCGAAGGCGTCACTGCGCATTTGTTTTGTTTTTGTATTCTCGCTCGCGATCAAACCCTCAGCTTGTGCGACAATCAGGCGACAGTAGTGGAACGGGTAATTGTTGTAATTGTAATATGATTTTTAAAATGGGTAAAAAGTGCTCCAAATCGTATGGGAGGTACTTGAAGGAGTTGTCCAAATAAAAATTCCCTTCTTAGTGCTCACTTACTACCTGCATAAAAAATTGTGTGAAATTTCAGCCTTCTAGCTCTTTTCGTTTAGGCTGTGGCTGATCCATTTAACGCGGACGAACTCTTTTATATATATAGATGACATAAATTACATGACTGTGCCTTAAATTGCACTTATACATGAAAAACAAAAGCATCAACAATAACTTACTATATTTCGGTGTGAACATTGATATTCTCTTTTCTGTGTTAATGTTATTGTTGCCGTGTCACCCAAATCGTTTCGCAATGAAACGAAAACAATAAGCCTAAAATCCATACACAATTTCCTATGTACAAACGTTGGTTCGAATTTCGAAGTACTTGAAAGTGAACATAATTAGGGTATTCAGTAGCTATGCTATGTGCGTAAAGTACTAAAGTGTTATATGAAAGCTTTACAACAAACACAGAATTATTTTTAACACAGCAAACATGCCTCTGGGTATGTTTGCTACTATTGTACTATATGTGTTATTGAGTGGTTGCCAGACTATTATAAAAACAGCTGCTTTCGAGATTATTGAATTAGTGAAATTAGGTCACACTAGGCGAGTTTTGGTTGTAAAAGTAAGTAAATTTTATTAATTATTAATTTAAAAGACTAAACTGATGTTTTTAAAAGTGTCAGAAGCGACAAAAGCAAATGGAGTGCGGGAGAATGATATAAAACGCTTTATTTTATTCTATTATTTTCAGTTTAACAATTAATCAATTCAATTTCAATATCGATTGTATTGTCATCGAACTGGCAAACAGCTGACTTAGCACTTATACGACAAAAGAAATTTACGCCAGTGGTGGGCACACACAAATATTGTCACAGTTTTAACACGCATACAAGCACAATTTGCGTGCGCTGCAGCGAAAAAACGAAGTGTGGAGGCCCTATCGTTAACTGCCATTTGCAGAAACTTTGGACATGAACGGATGGGGTGGTTCTCTTTGGAACACAGTTTGCAGGTCAAAGTTTGCTTGGAAGGTTGCGCATTCACTTTGACCTTTGCTTCGAAAGAGTTAATTTTTTTCTGGGCTGCCTCTTTACGATGAAATTGAGCTTGGACTCCCGTGTTAGGCCTTATGTCTTCTATCGCTTCCAGCGTGCGATGACGCTCGCTAAGGAAACTGTCGAATTCGACCCAAGTCGGGATATCGGATTTATTGTGGAGTGACTGTTCCCATAAGGATAGGGTAAGTTTCGGCAGTCTGGACGAGCAGAGGAAAACGAGTAAACAATCCCAGTTTTCAATGCTGACCTTGGCCAACTTGAAGCTGTCAAACATCCCTGGATTGTACTCTGGAGCTCTTTCAAAGCATTCCCGGACTCTTGGGAAACTGATGGCAGATAAATAGAATCTTAAGCTGGCTGTTCACCAACAGCCGCTTATTTTCGAATCTTTCTGAAAGATTCTGCCACGCAGACTGAAAACCGTCATGTGTCAGTGGGGATTTCGAAACGATACCCTTTGCCTCGCCGCTTGTCTTAGCGTTGAGGTGGAACAGTTTCTCGACTTGGGTCAATCGCGGATTATCGATATAAATTGCAGTGAAAAGATCACGGAAGGTCGGCCAACGCAGATAGTCTCCATCGAAAACCTCTGTGTCAATTGGGGGGAGACTATAGCCCCTGGATACAGACTGGACCATGGGCTGTGCTTGCTTTTTGGTCGAAGCAGCGTCAATACTTTCACTCAATTGAGCGACACAGCGTTCATAAACGGAATAGCAATGCTCATACTTCGCTTGCATGATTTCAAAATCACCGCTGGAACCGGCGCCTTGGGACCCGTGCTCGAAAGCTAACTCTACTTTCTCCCATATGGATCGAATCTGGTCCCGACGCACTTGAAGTGTAAACAGGGATGCGCCTTCCGAGCCTGCAAATCTTGCCTCAAATTGGCTAAGTCTGTCCGACACAGCGATAAAATCCTTGAGGGTTATGTCTGATTCGGTCACAACTTTTTGGGATGTTTGTCTGGTTACGCGTGCGGTTTCTTGCGGAATAGCCAAACTCTCGGATTTGGATTCGGAAATGGAAACAGACGATTTTTGTCTGGACACGGATGACGCGGACAAGCTACGAACACTTGACAAGGATGAACGAGGAACTGTAGACAATGAAGGACGCGGTTTCGGTTTTTCCTTCTGTGCCTTTGACATAATAAGCTCTCTATGGAGCTGGAGACTTATGCAGTGAGAAGCAACAACAAAAAAAATTGTTACCGTGAGAACAGAAAAAACTGCCAAAGACAATGTATTATTTGGAAGGAATATGTCTTTACAGAGTATTATTTTTCGGGAATTAAATTTTTTACATATATGTGTATAATAGATGATGGAATAAAAAAAAATTACCATAATAAAAAAAATTTTTTTATATTATTTTATTTTTTTTTTTGTATAAATGGTTTTATTTTTTTGTGTGTACAAAGAATATATATTAATTTTTATAAATACATTTTTTTTTTGTGTATAAATGTAAAAAGTTTTTTTTTGGGTATAAGGGTTTTTATTGCGTCTGGAAAATATTCAGAACATTTTATATTTTGAAATTTATTTTAAATTTATTATATTTTTTGTAGTGTATAAATGACACAAAAAAGGGTTTTTGTATATTTTATATATATATAATGTAAAGCAATTTTTTTTTTTTTTATACCAAAAAATAGTGTACAATATATTTAAGTAGTATATTCTTAGTCGGATATGCCCCACTTGCGGACAGGGTATTTTTAGAATTATGTCGCAAGCTTATTCGAAAACAAGTATATACCCCACTTGGTGGAAAAAAGCAGGGTATGTAAAACCGTTGGTTACTGGCATATGCTGCGGAATGAGCAGAATCGGAACGGCTTGGAGTCAGTGACCAACATATATACGTATGTTTGTGTGTGCGGAGTGTCACCGTTGATTTATGTCTGTATATATTCACTTATTTGGTGGATGATTTTTTCAACCAATTATTCTTTTATATGCACTTATGGAAAGCAAAAAGTGGTGGCGGATAGAGGAAGATGGAAACACTTGTTAGTTTTCGTTATATTATAGTGTCGCAAAAAGAAAAGTGGAATTATATGCATATAAAAATGTATGTAAACTATACATACATATATAGAGGCAACGGACGAAAGGAAACTGCACAAGAATTATTTTTATTAGGAAAGCTTAAACGGGCTGCGTTTAAGACTTAATAAAAAATACTTGCACATATATATAAATAATATAAAATAGGAATTTATATTACTTATCTGGTTTAAAAAAGTGGACAAAATGCTTGTAGATGTGTAGTCGATGAAAGTCCACCGTAGCTTGCTGGGGCGAGCGATAATTATTAATCCTTTATTATCCGGCTCGAAGGACCATGAAAACGTCGGGGGGGTGGAATCTTTGTATGGCGCACACACGACAAGAACAAATATTTGCAACCGCAAATGAATTAAATGAAATAACACTTAGAACTTTTCGGGTTATTTGCGCGTGGGCGTAGAACTTCTTTTATTTGGTTGAAAATCAGTACTGACTTACAAGCCTACTGAGCATGCTCAGCAAGCTAATAACATTATGTTAACATTAAAAGCATGAAATGAACGGAGAGAGTGCGAGCTTTTATGCAAGCTTCAGGTGGGGAGCTGCAGATGCCGCTGCCTACTTTCCGGCTTGAACAGTTACCTCTGGTGTTCCCCAGGGTAGTCATCTTGGTCCTTTGCTATTTAATCTGTTTATTAACGATCTTCGCGCTGTTATTACTAACTCCTATGTATATATGTTGCTGATGATGTGAAGCTATGTTTCACCTATAATGACGCTTCCCTGTATAATTTACTACAGTCGGATTTGGGTGCATTGTCGGCCTGGTGTCGTTTTAACTTACTCAATTTAAATTGTTCTAAATGTAAAGTCATGTCTTTTTGTAGAAGTACCCCTCATACTGCTCACTCCTTGCTTGATGCTTCACCACTTGACCGCGTGTTTGAAATTAAAGATTTAGGCATTATTCTTGATCCTAAATTAAAGTTTGATGCTCATATTTTGTCCATGGTCAATAAGGCCATTAATGTCCTTGGCTTCATCAAGCGGTGGTCGAAAGAGTTTAATGATCCGTACACCACTAAAACGCTTATACATCCTTAGTTCGTCCCATCCTGGAGTATGGATCTTGTGTGTGGTCTCCACAATACTCGATTCACCAGATAGAATTGAATCAGTGCAGAAGAAATTTCTTCTATTTGCACTTAGAAGTTTTAACTGGGTTCCTGGAGTTGACTTACCCCCGTTCTCAAGTAGACTCCTTTAGATAAATCTCCCTCCCTGTTAAACCGTAGAACTATGCATGGAGTATTATTTATTACTAACCTACTTAATAGTGAAATCGACTCATCAGTTCTTTTGAGTCGAATTAAATTTAATGTCCCAATTAGATCTTCACGTAACTTTTTACCCAGCCTTGATCGTTGCTTCAGCAACTATTTAATTCATGAACCATTTCGTGTTATATGCTCTGACTATATCAAACTTTATTCTCTTGTTCTCCTTGGAGGCCTCAACTCCAGTACTAAAAAGATCGATCCTTTTTGCTTTATCTAATCGTAGCCACTAATTACTAATCTAACGCTGGTCTGATTGGGTTTTTCTGGGTTTTTCCAATCGTCGCAACAAATGTTGGACTGCTCAATTTTTTATTGAATTTCCCAGAGCTTTAACATTAACTTTTAATTATTTTTTCAGATTTATATATTATTCTATATTTACTTAATTTAATTATTTTAACTTTTTTAATTTAAATTAAATTTGATTTATTTTAATGTCAGCTATCTTAGCTGACTATAAATAAATAAATAATAAACATTGAATCACCGTTCGAGTATAGTTCTTAACTATTGACTTTCAATTGGCAAAGACATTTCAATGCTAACCAATGAATAGGCTGAGATTATTAAGCAGCTTGTTAGGAAGGCAATAACTCCTTTACAACCTTCAATTGAAATGCAGTACTAATGCAATGGCAATTGCTGGGACGAATATCCTTCAAGGGACTAGGTTGTAAGCCTGCTTGTTGCATGCGAACAATCCGATGGCAAATGGAATGAAAACAACATGGAAAACAACAAAACGTAATGACAACTGAGTGGAAAGGCAACAGCACAGAACTAATCCGACATTCATTTCTCATTCCTCCATTGTTAACGTTGTCGCGCATAAATTGACAACAAGCTTTCAAGTATTGTATTAAGGCGTACTAGTAAGTGTGTGTAGTGTGCACGTTTGTTTGAGTTCCGAAAAGCAATTCCGCATAAAGTTCGCAAACTTTTCGAGAATACATTTATTTATTTAAATACTCTTTCAAACATTTGACTTAATATTCAACACTATTGTCTTCTCTTTTTGGGCCTAATAATTAAGCCCATGGCAGTGAAGTGCATATCAAACACGTTCACTTGAATTCGCCTCTGTCTCAAGTGTGGAGCTTGCCAACCCCTTTTCTTCCTCTTAGCCCCATCAAGCCAAGGAGCGGGAAACAAAGAAACCCTTCTACACGTTCGCACTTTTTTTTAGTATATACCACAATGTGCTTGATTTGCTTGTTTGTTGTTTGTCTGCTGCCTTGACAATGGACAAGTCCGTCACGGCCACGTTCGAAGCCAGCCACGCTCACTTGCTTACCAGCTAACAGCTAACAGTCCCTAGTTGCACGTATAGCATATACGTGTCTGCCATATACAAAGCCAAATGACACATGGCTCTGAAGTGCAGTTCTGCAGAAAGTCAAAAGAGTTACGCGAAGGAGAAGTCGGTCGACGCACCCAAGAGTTACTATGCGCCATTTAACATTCGTTTTATGCCTTGCTGGATGATGATGGAAGAGCTTAAGCCAGAAGGGGCACAATAGATCTTTAGAAGCATGCACTTACCCCATTAAATAATAATATGCTCTTGACTATCAACATATAATAAACTTTTAATCCTTTGCTAATTTAATGCAATAGTGTAGACGTCTTATATTTATTAAGTTCGTTCTCTTTATTTTGTTCTTCTCCGCGATCGACCACTCTTGTTGCTTACAGAATACGAACTACTCGATACAGACTTATGTAAGTTACATATACATGTTATAGAGTGTTACCGTGTTGCACTTAACATCTAGATATCGATAGTATCTTATGTATGACCATCCTACTACAATAGTTATGCAAGAATGCACACAAGTTCCTTGGTATTATTATCAATTCATAAGCTTAATATTTCATATGCTTTTGTTGACTAATTTCAAGGCGTAAATCTTTCTTTCTGAATGACAAATGCAACGAATGCAAAATACTTAATAAATTATTCATTGTACCCTAAATGCTTGCTCAATAATTCAAATGACATAACTTTTAAAGTTAAGGCTTCGCAGGCAATCACAAAATTTTCTGCCATTTGTTTGTGAAACGTAGTTTGTAGTATTACGAAGTCCTTAGGGTTCTTCTTCTTTTTGGCAAATCCTTTCACGAACTCACAGTTAAAAGTTTTCCATTGACGGCATGAAATCAAATGTCAATTATCGCCTATTTAGTTGCACTCTTTGTGCAAAACTCCATAAATTAGCGCCTGGCACCAAAATGTGGCAGTTTCCTTGGCCCTTCTTCCACTCTCTGCGATGGCACTGTGCGTCACATCGACTGTCACTCATTATCGACGTGTTTGTTTTATGAAGGTCGTTGCCAACACACACGCTACTCATCGTGCTTCATTCTCGCCACTCCATCCGTTCCATCTGTTTCTTTGCTTTATGACACTTTTGTCCGTCTCTCTCTCTCACCATCTTTTTGGAGATATCTTTTAAAATCAAACATTCGCTGTCCGGCAGCAAAACAAAACAAAGCAAAACCAAAAATTTGTCTTTGCTTTACAAAGTGCTAATGGGGCAGCTGCTGTCAGGCGGAAGTGGATGTGGATGTAGATTTGTATGAGCTGCTCCTCAAGTTCGTCATAATTGCGTATGACAACAGTCAAAACGAATCTGAGAACAATAACTTGGCCTTGTTGTGTTGTTGTTGTTGTTCTTGTCGTTTTTGGGGTGTTCGTGAAGCGTACATTAAATAATGGCGCATTATTGACAGTTTATTAAATTAATTTAACAAAGCGTATTATTGTTGTTGTTGTTGCATGTTGCTTGTTATTTGTTGCTTGCCACATCTACCTCACATTCCCTCGCACACCCTTACGCGCTCTCTAACTTTGGGTGCGTGTATTTTAAGCACCCTTAAGTGGTCATGATAAATGTTATGGGTCTTTCTCTAGTTCCTTTACAGTCACTTCATAACCAACCCACAAATACCCCCCCTCCCCTACCACTCTCTCTCACACTTCTCTGCTTTTGTTCGTCTCTTATTGTGTCTGTGTGAATTTCTGTAATGCGCAAAGTTAAAGCATACTTTTCGGCTGTGTTTGCTTAAGCTGCCTTCACACGATCGGTTTTTCATCGGTTTTTATACCCTTAACCCATAAAATGGGTAAATAAGGGTATAATGGTTTTGTGCAAAAGTATGTAACAGGCAGAAGGAAGCATCTCCGACCCCATAAAGTATATATATTCTTGATCAGCATCAACAGCCGAGACGATATAGCCATGTCCGTCTGTCCGTCCGTCTGGCCGTCTGTATGAACGCGTGGATCTCAGAGACGAAAAGAGCTAGAGACTTCAGATTTTGTATTTAAGTTCTCCTATACCATAAGCAGAACAAGTTTGCTTCAAATTATCGATAACTATTCTGGTTTCCGATATACACATAATATCGATAACAATAAAATTTTTCATCGGTTTTTATACCCTTAACCATAAAATGGGTAAATAAGGCTATAATGGTTTTGTGCAAAAGTATGTAACAGGCAGAAGGAAGCATCTCCGGCCCCATAAGTATATATATTCTTGATCAGCATCAACAGCCGAGACGATATAGCCATGTCCGTCTGTCCGTCTGTATGAACGCGTGGATCTCAGAGACGAAAAGAGCTAGAGACTTCAGATTTTGTATTTAAGTTCTCCTATACCATAAGCAGAACAAGTTTGCTTCAAATTATCGATAACTATTCTGTTTTCCGATATACACATAATATCGATAACAATAAAATATCGAATTTGGAAAATCTAAAAATGAGGGTTGAAGTAATGGGTAATAATAGAACTTTTCTGAAAATTTCGTCCAAATCGGTTAAGAAACACCGGAGATATCGAACTTAATCGATTGAAGTTAAGTCAGTATACCAAAGACTTATATAAATTTAATATTTATTGAAACTGGGTTAAGCGTATCTTCTAGTCGGGTTTCCCGACTAGAGCCTTCTTACTTGTTTTTTTTTTAAGCCAGCGCTCTCGTGTGAATACACAAAAATTTTTAGGTCCGATCAAAAACCGACTCAAAATGAGAAAAATAGAACGTGTTTTATTTCTGCTCTTTTTGAGTCGGTTAAATTTGTGCCACGAACATGATGACGTAAAAAAGGCGTTTTTGGTATTTTTTAGTAATTGTTGGCAAAAAATAATGTAAACAAACTTATATATATAGGGAAGTGTGACCAGATTGTGTAACAACAAAAAGTGATGGGATTTTGGATTTAACCGATGCGAATAATGTGAATGCCAACCTTTTTGGTCGGTTAAAAAAAGCTACAGAAGAACCGACCGTGTGAAGGCAGCTTAAATGTTTTCGGGACTCAGCTAGGGCAAAATTTAGTTAATTTTAGTTTGTTTGTACGACAAAAAACATAAGTAAGAAGTTTTATCCCAGCTTTTCGCCACTACACAAACAAAGCCCCCAAACATCATAACACTATTATTTGTGAGAAAAACTGACAGAAAGAGAGAGAGACTGAAAGCTACAATAACGTTTATGGTCGGGTCACGGAAGATGACATAAGAAGTTGTAAATACTTCAAAAGGATAAGAATTACATAAATTCAACAGCACAAATATTTTATATATAAAAGAGAGATCCTTCTTTGTTGATAACGTAAGACGTTAAAGCCTTTTCACTTCAACTCTTTGCTTTTTATTTTAGTTATGCCTGGCATTTTCCCCACTTCAAATAAAGCCAGTTAAGGTAGCGGAAGTCATGTTGAGCTCTCAAGCTCTTTCTCCTTTCGACATTTCTGTCAATTATTTAAGTTGTAAGTAAAAAAAATAACAGAAAAAAAAACGTTTTATATTTATTTGGCCTTTAATTTGGATACGATTGAAAAGCGTTTTATTGAAATTACCGCGAAGTATGCGCGAGTTTCAATTGCGTTGCGAAAATAATAAGAACAGCGATATATATATGTATATGTAGTTTATTGTACTACGATCTACCGATACACCTCCGATGCGTGCTTAGCGACTCTCGGTTACAGACTGACTTCAGAACAAGAGGAAACTTAAGAATAACAAATGCGAGTTGCCAGATGGACACACAATCTCATGTTGCCAGATTGGTACTTTGTAACTAAAGAATACTTGTGGGTCAATATTTCAACACGTTTCTTACGTCTACTAAAATCTTAATATTAAAAACAAAGCAAGAATGATATAAAATGAATGCGAAATATGTGCAAGAATAATAGAGAACTAAATCTGAAAATTATAAATAAATTGCGTTTTTTTTTTATTGAAAAATGTTTTTGGCATTCTAACTAATCAAAAAAATCATCAAATGTTTCGATTTGACAGAACTTTGGAATGGCAGAGAAATAAAAGCAAACTGTTAGCTAAATTTAGATTATGAGCACATTCTATTCTGCGAAGTTGTCAAAAGTTTGCTTTGATGGATAGAAACTCCAGTTGCTCGTTCGCAGTTGCTCGCTGCTATAGACATTTTTCATAATCTAAAGAGTATACACGCCACTCTTCCCCCCACGCACACAAACAGCCCCTTGACGACCTATACAAGTGACATGACATGTGTTCGTGTGTGCATATTTGTCCTTTTGGCAGGACACGCAATACATTTTTGGAATTAATTAACGCAACGCAACAAAACCCCAGACGAAAGCCCAAAACTAAATAGCCACAAACAGACAGACAAACATACATAAGTGTGTGTGTGTGTGTGTTTGGTTTTATTTGCTTGTAAAGTCCTCATATATCCTGCGGCGAAACTTGTCACAGACTATTTAGTGTCTCAGCTCATAAATTGATATTAATGAGCGAGCATATTTTATTTTTTTTTTCGCGTTTGAATTTGACTTCGGTTTGTTTGACTCTCGACAGTTACAAAGTGGAAGAACACCCAGACGTATGCGTAATTTGAGTCGTCGACCAATGTCCTGCGGTTATTTAACAAGGTGGCAGGGGTTTCTAAGTGAGCTCGGTAACATTTTGTTTCAAGAAATAAATTGTATGAGATATTTGTGTTTGCATATTTGGTTTATTTTTTTTTATTTTTACCTCAGGGCAATTGAGGTTTGAGTTGGGGTCAAACATTGATTGTGCAACTTATAAATTATGTACTAAATGTTGTTGTTTTGTCCATATAATTATAGATCCTATAGCTTCTCACAATCATCGAGTTCAATAAAGTGTTTAAGCCTGTGCTTTTTCCTCTCTTTTTTGGGTTCTTCGACTGGTACTGGTTCGGGTTTGTGTTTCTTACTTCTGTGCGATCTCTTCTCTGTTTCAACATGTTTTTCTTCGACGATTTCCATCGCTTGTGTTTATGTTTTTCATTGTGCGTTTTTTTTGGAGATCTCCTCGATTTTTTCCTTTGGTTTATCATCTTTTTGTGAAGCTTGCACTTTTGCTTTCTGGCAATCGATTTTGGGAATCTTCTCTTGTTCGTTGTTATTAGTCTTGCTCGGATTTATTTTTTTCCTGGTATCTTCCTTCGTGATTCATCGTCAGCGTTGTGTTTTCTCTTGTGCGATGATTTCTTTTCATTATTTGTTTTTGTACTTTCATGGCTTTCCGGTTTTACTTCAATTGCGATTTCCTTGCATTTGTTTTCGAATTTTCATGGTTTCCCGATTTTACTTCAATTTGCGATTTCTTTGCATTTGTTTTTGAATTTTCATGGTTTCCCGGTTTTACTTCAATTTGCTATTTCTTTGCATTTGTTTTTGAATTTTCATGGTTTCCCGGTTTTACTTCCATTTGCGATTTCTTTGTATTAGTTTTGGTATTTTTTTATCGTTTCTGGTTTTATTTCAATATTATTTTATTGATTTTGTATTTTGATCGTTATCTGGTTTTACCGCAATTGGCGATTTCTTTTTGATATTACGTTTTGTATTTTATTGGTTTTCGGGTTTTACCGCAATTGGCGATTTCTTTTTGATATTAGGTTTTGTATTTTCTTGGTTTTCCCGGTTTTACCGCAAATGGCAATTTCTTTCTGATATTAGGTTTTGTATTTTGATCGTTTTCTGGTTTTATTTCAACTTGCGGTTTCTTTTGATACCATGTTTTGTATTTTCATCGTTTTCTGGCTTTATTTCGGCATCCAATTTACGTCTCTTGGACCTGCGTCTTTCCTTTGATTTATCTTTTTCGGAGTTTTGAATATTTGTTTTCGGGCATGCGACCTCAGATTTGATAGGTTCGGCATTTTCAGATTTGGTCTGTATTTCGTTCTCATTCTGATTGCTTGTAGTTGCAGCATCTATCTGCTGATCGGGAACACTAGCAACTTCTGTTTTAATAACCATATTTACAGGCGAACCTAGTAGATATTCGCACTCGTAAATAAACTTGTGCACCGCACGCAGTGTTGGCTCGCTCGCTCTCACATGAGTACAGAAGCTGCAGTCAAGAAAATACTTCGTTTAATGAAATTGAATTCATGAACATTTTTTATCTTAACTTACCGTCTGGCGATTTCAATCTCTTTTCTGGCTTTCTTATGCAACTTAACTGGCTTCATTTCCATATTGAATTCGCTATTTGTCTTCAATGCTGCGGCCAAATTGTAAAGTAGCGTATGATCCTCAGGCGCCACATGACGCGCTTTCATTAGCACATCTTTGGCCTCCTTATATTGCCCGGACTCGTAGAAAGATCGTGCCAAATATTGCATTACTTTCACGTTATTCACTGACATTACGTTCTCCTCCAAGCATTCTTTGTATAATTTCGTGGCCTCCTCATAACGCTTTTGCTCCAGCGCTATATGCGCCAAATTCAATAGGCATCGGTGCAACGTTTGTGCGCGGTAATAATCTGTTTGAAGGCTGTCTCGCCATCTTGCAAATATCCATTATTTCACAGCGCTACGCCAACGCCATTGGCTGCCCACAAATTACGTGGATTTAATTTCAGTGCCTTAAATGAATGAATAAAAATGAATTGGGAGATAAGTTTGTTGCTTTCTACTTACCGTAAAATACAGCATCCTTGCATTCTCTTGATGATTGCGTGACTCGTCATCACGTTTATGTTTAATGTCCTCTTGTGCGCGTAGCAGCAAGGTATTGCCAAGGCTGACAAGTATGTGTGCATCATTTTGATGGGCGGGCTGGCGCCTGATTTCATTATAGTGTGTAAGCGCCTCTAAAATCAATCCCTGTCTGCAATATAAATTGCCAAGGAATGTTCTGTATAAAAAAACGAGTTAGTTAACGGGTTGAAAGAGATGGCTTTTTCTCAGTGCCTTACTTGGCCGCTTTATTATCCTCGTCTCGCTGGAGTACCTCTTTCAAATACTTTTTAGCGCTTTCAATATCGTTGATCTTGGAAGACATAACACCTAGCCAGAAGAATCGTGAAATTCCGGGTACTCCAGCATGAGCTCTTTGTTATGGTGTTCGGCCTCTTCATCCGATGCAGCGCTTCTAAAACGCGTGCTCTATTTAATCTTAGAGTGAGCGTATTGCTTTCGACATACTTCTCGGCATAGTGCTCCTTGTTCATGGGTTTGACAGCATTTATAGCTTGTAGCGCTTCTATTGGTTGGTTAGCATAGAAGTGAATAGCTGCGATATTGTTCTGCCAGGCAAGAGGCAACTCCGCACCAACAATTCTTTGCAAAATAGTTTTCGCCTGGTCGTAGGCATCAAGAGCCAGCTGCCAGAGCTTCTTCAGTTCATAGATGCTAGCCAAAGCAATCCAGGGATGATAATCATTCTGAATGGGGGCATTCTGAACAGCGTTCTTAAACAATATAATCGATTCATTGCTTTTGCCACACTGCAAGTGGTATGAGGCAAGCATACGCAGTGCTTGCGGCTGCATTGCCCACAGACGCAATACGAATACCAACGTTAGTTCGACCTTTTGCAAATCTTTGCGTTGCACATACATCTGTGCAATGCCCAAATGCGGCGGCACATAATTGCGCTGACAATTCTGGATTGCCAGTCCATAGAAATTGAAGGCATAGCTATAATCTTTCTGGGCATGAAAGCAACGCGCTAGCTGATATGCATTCTCGGCCTTCAGCAGGGACCATCCGTGTACTTATAAGCATTGCCTGCTATTATTTTGACTGTCTCATAGTCACGCTTATAGTAATAATGTCCGGCCAGCCAGGTCAATACCAACAGATGATGGGATTCACTTCATTGGCTGCACCCAACAAATTCATACCCTCTTCGGTTGCACCGAATTGCCGTTCACATAACTTCAACTGTGCCAAGCCAATCAAAGCATTCACGCTGCGACCATTGTGCAGCACAGCCAACGAGAAAGCGCGACGTGCTCGATCCAAGTCACCCAGCTGCAAAAAGCACTGAGCAATGCTTACACGTACATCGGCTAGCAAGCCATGCCGCTGTAGCATCAACACGCTCTTGAAGTAACCCAAAGTTGCCGTATAATCCTTACGACTGTAGGCCACAATCGCACGGCCCAGCAATGCCGGCACACATTGCGGCACCTGTCGCAAAGCACTGACAAAATAAACTTCAGCATTCAGCGGCGATCCAATTATAACTAACGAAAATCCTGCAGCTCATCGGATTGCAGCCGCAAGTTGTCCATCTTTGCGACAATGTCTCTCAATTTTTTCTCATATTCGGCACGACTCTTGGCCAATTTGGTACATGTCATCCTAACATAATGTCCCGTCAGCAGGTTGTACACCTGCATAAGCTCTTGATTGTAGCTCGGATAGTTGCCAACGTTTAAAGTGAGAGCATCTTGAAGCACTGCCTCGAAACCCTCAAAGTTTCCCTCATCATAGTATGGCCACTAAGCATTAGAATGTTTTTGCAATTGAGGTTAAAAAGGAACATGTCTGTATTATCGAATTGCACGAAAAATTGACGCAAAGAATTTTGCTAATATAGGCGCTTTTACTTTTTTTCTTTTCTAAAAAATGTGCCTTTACTTTAATGTCAAACATTTTTCGTTGTGCGAAAACTTATACTAACGTATGTATGTACATATGTATTCATATATGTATGTATGTATATGCGACACAGGGCGTTAAAAAAATTCTTAACAATGTGAAGGAAAATTTTGCAAATTTTTCTTAGTAATACCACCAAGTAAAAGATTATAGAGCAATCATTGCGTATGGGACTTGTTGGGAACTCGTATGCTGTACATTTTTACGAAAAACTTTTTGAGTGCTCCCATAGCACTTCGGGTTCGAGCCGAATGGAAGCTCTCGCGTTCTAGCTCAGAATTATTTTTGTTTGCGCTTAATTGCAGAGAGGCAGTCGAATGAGAAGGTCGGTCCACGCAGCTCTGCTGTTTATATGCTGTGAGATTTGCGTGTGATGGTATTGTTATTTTTGCGTGTGATTGTTTTGTTATTTTTGGGTGGGATTTTTAAATTTGAACAGTGAATGAGCGTGTGCGCTCACATTTATGCGTTAATAGTTATTTGTATGCATGTCATGGTACAAGAACCTGTCTCAGTTTTTATGATATTTTTATTTATTTTTACAGGTTTATATATTTAAGACTTTCTTATTTTGTTTATTAAAAATCACATATGAAATAATTTAAAAATTTTGCCATATTTTTTATTTATTTAATTATATCTATGATTGATGATTACATAATAAATTTCTTATTCTATTAACATATAATTAAGTCATATTAAACCAATACATTTAAGATAAAGCATTTTTAACAAGCAGCAACAAAAATGTGTAAACACCCAGCAATCTATGAATTCCTTTTGTATGCCCACAAACAGCAACACAAGAAAATGCTATTTCGAAAAAGCCTATTTGCTAGATTATCAAGTTTGCCGCTCGAAGAGTTACCCACAACGAAATATGTTATTTTATCAGACTATTTTTAGCGATTTCTCAATTGTTAGCTTAGTGCCAACTTATTCTAATCAAATATACAACCATAACAATATATTATTAAATTACATATCAACAATAGCACTTATATTATATTAGAGTATCCAACACTCAACATTCGTCTGTTCGTACTCTTATTCAACATGTTCGCTATTTGAGTCTATTAGTGTGCGTGTGTGTATTCACAAAAGAAGCAAAACAGAACTGCCGCACAAAATATAAATCGACAATTTCAGACTTTGCTTGAATCTGCTTTATGCAATCCAACTTGGGAGGGTAGTATAAACTTAATATGAACTTTGTCAAACTTGATAGCAAAACGTGAGATACTTTAATATTATTTATGTGCATATTTTTTTTTATGTATCGAAAATAAACTATATATATATAAAAAATAAAGATTTGAGTTTTAATTGACTATTATTGAAATTGGTACAAAGGGTATTTTTACTTCGTGCATTTTGTGTTGAAGCACTGGTTTTGTTATTTTGGAAGTGGCTGAGAAGAACGAATTTCGTTTGAGTGCGCTGTGTGCGTGCACATGAATATACATATATTATGCGTATGCATGTGTGCGCTTTGTTGATCTGCTGGTGGCCGTCAATAGCAAAACCTGACCTTTCTCAACATCTTCAATATGATTTTTTACATGTACATACATTTGCATGCTGGTGCAGGGCTTTTGGGTGGGCAACTATATTTATTATAATTTTATGTTGCAGAAGTGCAAGTGGCAGTAATAAGGTAAAAGCTGAATTTTTAAACTACTTACATATATTATCTGTGAGTGTATGCGTCTGTCTGATAATGGCTGCTCTTAAGAAAAAGATATTAGACTTGCAAGTAGTAAATGCATTATTAAATCTTGCAATAGAAGCTATAGAAATGTTCAAAAGATTTTCCGGTTAGGTTATTTTCATTTCCATCTAATGCATCTCTTTTTAATAAATGGGTTGAGGCTTGCTATTTGGATAGGGTTAATATTATAAAAAGTCACGTATTTGCGACAAACATTTTGAGGCCAAATATTTAGGAAAGCTTCGTTTAAAGTCTGGTGCAATTCTCACATTAAACTTGAGTGAAATACCTTGTTGACGTCAATAAATGCTGTTGTATGTAATGAATATGAATTCTCGGACAATTTTGAAGACAACGCACCGATAGTTCCCTATATTTGAGCTGAAGAAGAAAGACCAGCTAATGATATTTTTGTATCAACGTCCGAAGTAAATAATGACGAAATATTTGAGGCCGAATATTCAGAATTTTGTCATAATTGCTTAAAAGAGAGCAAAACGAGGCATACTATAGAAAAAATTGGTTTGAGATACTGGAGGAACTAAAAAAAGCAAAAGAAAATTATAGACAAATGAACAGAAGTTTTAAACTGTTAAAAAAATCCATATATAGTAAAATCGGCGTTGTAAAATGTTAAAGAAAACAAAACCAAATGTGCTTTCAGCTATTGCCAGCATGTCACATGTCTCAGAGGAAGCAAAAACAATGTGCATTATGCTTTTAAAGAAAAAATGTATATATACTCAAGCTGAAAAAACTATTGCACAAAATATAAACTTTTACTCGGCAAGAACATATGATTATCTTCGAGACGTGCTGAAATTAAAACTGCCGTCGAAGGTTTCATTAACGCGGTGGGCTGTGCTAAAAACATGAGACCCGGCTTCAACCCTGATTTGCTTATCAATTGCAGAAAATTGTAAGCGAGATGAGTGCTAAGGGTAAAGAAGCAGTCATTCTATATGACGAGATAAAGATTAAAAGGGGGCTTCAATACAATAGTACTCTGGATGAAATTCAAGGCTATGAAAATGACGGTCAAAAAACAAAATGCGTGTTGGGGCAGCAAGTGTGTGTATTCATGTTAAGGGGCTTTATGAAGGGCTTTAAGCTATACTGTTTCTGCAAGCGGTATAAAGCACGATGCCCTTTTAGACAAAGTAATGGCAAATATGGAACATGCCCAAGCTATAGGCCTTAATATTAGAGCAGCTATTTGCGACCAGGGCTCAAATAATAGAGCTGTTTTTAAAAGATTGGGCGTTGATGCCACCAAACCAAGTTTTTGCGTTAATGGTAAAGAAATAAGTGCAATGTACGACGTCCCACATTTAAAAAATCCCGAAATATTATAATTAAACGTAATCTAATTTCGCCTGATGGTGTTGTTTCATGGAAAGTTATAGAAGAGTTATTTGAAGTAGATACCAAAAACTCACACGACTCTGCCCCAAATTAACAACAAAACACGTGCATCCGAACGACTTTGAAAAAATGAAAGTAAAATATGCCACCCAAATTTTAGCCATAGTGTAGCCGCTGCAATAAAAACAATGATTGATACTGGGGGCTTTTTAAATTGCAAAGAAGTAGCGAAATCAACGGCAGCATTTATTGAAAAAGTTAACAGACTATTTGACTGCCTCAATAGTTATGTTCTATATGATAAAAATCCATTTAGATGTGCTCTTGTTCACGGTAATTTAATTCATAAAACGCTTTTAGATATGCGAACTTACTTTGAGGCAGTTAATATCCACAAAAGTTTTTGTATTAAGGGAATTATTTTAACAATAACATCTATACTTTCTTTGGCACAAAATGTTTGGAGTGAAAGTCAGGATGCATTTTACATTGCGACGTCAAAATTAAACCAGGATCCATTAGAAAATTTGTTTTACCTTATCAGGTCTCGAGGTGTAACGAATAGTAATCCCACAATGTTCGAGTTTAACGTAATTATATCAAAAATGCTGTCAATGAAAATTCTAACGTCTACAGTGGTAGCTGGGAACTGCGCTCCGGATGAAGATTCCATGTTAATTAACATCAGTAATAATAATGGTTGAAGTCAATCAACATCGAATTTGGCAGTGTCAATGACGATAACGGTGACTTGATTTTTTCTGACGAGGAAGCAGAGTTAGAACTTTCAATAGAAGCAACAAATTTAAATATTGAAGACGCATTTAATGAGAATGCATTGCGTTATTTTGCGGGATTTTATTACATAAGCTGTTGAGAAAGCGTGACTGCAAGGAGTGTGCTAATCTTTTGAAACCGTCCGATAAAGTCCAATGTTCTTCTGAGTATTTAATACTCAATAAAAATTTTGGCTATGTAAATAGCAACCTTAAGCTCAAAGCACCGTCTGATTATTTCTTTAATTTAATAAAATACATTTTGACATTTTCAAACGCTATTTCGAGACAAAGTCTCACAAGTTCCACCTAAAAAAATTAATTGTACAAAATGCGTTATCATTTCGACACATATGCAGACTGGTTTAATAAGTCCGATAAATGCTTTGAACATAGGTATAACCTGGTTAATGAGTTTATTCTTATTTTGATTAGAAAAAACTGTAAGTGGCTCACTGACAAACTTACAGCTATTAATCATTCAACAGCATTTAAGAAAAAACTCAAAATAATAAAACAATAAATAAGTATGCATTCCAAAAAATAAATAAAACAAAAACACAAAAAAAAACATAATCCAAAATGTACAAAAAAAAATAATAATTTATAAATTAAGTTTACGTATGCATTTTAATACTTTTGCGTTTAAGGAATAAGGTAGTTTAAGTGGGGAACATGGATATGACTTAATTGTTATTTTTAATTAATTTAAATTTTAAATAGAGTCATATCAAGTGAGACTCATAGGTCATATTCAAATATGACCCCATAACATTTGTAATTGATTGACTACTTATGTGATTCGGGAGCCAATATGAGCGGCGATCATAGTATTTATATACATATGTTCATATGTATATATGTAATATTATTTAACATAATTAATAATAAATATAGTTGCCCACCCAAAAGCCCTGAACCAGCATGCAAATGTATGTACATGTAAAAAATCATATTGAAGATGTTGAGAAAGGTCAGGTTTTGCTATTGACGGTCACCAGCAGATCAACAAAGCGCACACATGCATACGCATAATATATGTATATTCATGTGCACGCACACAGCGCATTCAAACGAAATTCGTTCTTCTCAGCCACTTCCAAAATAACAAAACCAGTGCTTCAACACAAAATGCACGAAGTAAAAATACCCTTTGTACCAATTTTCAATAATAGTCAATTAAAACTCAAATCTTTATTTTTTATATATATATATAGTTTATTTTCGATATATAAAAAAAATATGTACATAATAATATTAAAGTATCTCACGTTTTGCTTTCAAGTTTGACAAAGTTCATATTAAGTTTATACTACCCTCCCAAGTTGGACTGCATAAAGCAGATTCAAGCAGAAGTCTGAAATTGTCGATTTTATATTTTGTGCGGCAGTTCTGTTTTGCTTCTTTTGTGAATACACACACGCACACTAATAGACTCAAATAGCGAACATGTTGAATAAGAGTATGAACAGACGAATGTTGAGTGTTGGATACTCTAATATAATATAAGTGCTATTGTTTGATATGTAATTTAATAATATATTTGTTATGGTTGTATATTTTGATTAGCATAAGTTGGCACTAAGCTAACAATTGAGAAATCGCTAAAAATAGTCTGATAAAATAACATATTTCGTTGTGGGTAACTCTTCGAGCGGCAAACTTGATAATCTAGCAAATAGGCTTTTTCGAAATAGCATTTTCTTGTGTTGCTGTTTGTGGGCATACAAAAAGGAATTCATAGATTGCTGGGTGTTTACACATTTTTGTTGCTGCTTGTGAAATATGCTTTATCTTAAATGTATTGTTTTAATATGACTTAATTATATGTTAATAGAATAAGAAATTTATTATGTTATCATCAATCATAGATATAATTAAATAAATAAAATATGGCAAAATTTTTAAATTATTTCATATGTGCTTTTTAATAAACAAA
The DNA here is from genome assembly GCA_030179655.1 of Scaptomyza flava. NCBI lineage: Eukaryota > Metazoa > Arthropoda > Insecta > Diptera > Drosophilidae > Scaptomyza > Scaptomyza flava. The sequence continues at coordinate 183,352 of JARNME010000146.1, read as the reverse complement.
ATAAGCAAGTCTTAAATATATACACCTGTAAAATAAATAAAAATATCATAAAAACTGAGACAGGTTCTTGTACCATGACATGCATACAAATAACTATTAACGCATAAATGTGAGCGCACACGCTCATTCACTGTTCAACTTTAAAATCCCACCCAAAAATAACAAAACAATCACACGCAAAAACAAGTATAAACGTTGCAGTCGGACGCAACCGACTGCGGCATACTCGATACCAGTATTAAAACAGGTAAAAAGAGGCCTGATTGCAAAGGGGTACGGATGGGACAAAGGTGTACGCTGCCTTAAAGATTCTCCGATGCAGATAGGGATGCCACCAACTATCTTCCTTCCAAATTTGGTGACTCTAGCTGAAAGTTTGTAAGAGCTGTTGAAAGGGGAATGAGGGCGGTATGATTGGGTGTGGCATCCAAATTTTTACTGCAGATCTTTGCGAAATGTCAATTGCTATCTTCATACCAAATTTGGTGACTCTAGCTCGAAGTTTGTAAAAGGTGGGGAAAGAGGAGCTAGGGCGGTATGGTGGGCGTGGCATCCAAATTTTTACTGCAGATCTCTGTGAAATGTCAATTGCTATCTTCATACCAAATTTGGTGACTCTAGCTCGAAAATTGTTAAATGTGGGGAAAGGGGGGCTGGGGGCGGTATGGGTGGGCGTGGCATCCAAATATTTGATGCAGATCTTTGTGGAATGTCAATTGCTATCTTCATACCAAATTTGGTGACTCTAGCTCGAAGTTTGTAAAGAGTGGGGTAAGGGGGCTGGGGGCGGTATGGGTGGGCGTGGCATCCAAAGTTTTGCTGCGAATCTATGTGGAATTTCAATTGCTACCTTCCTTCCAAATTTGGGGACTCTAGCTCGAAGTTTGTTAAATGTGGGGAAAGGGGGGCTGGGAGCGGTATGGGTGGGCGTGGCATCCAAATTTTTGATGCAGATCTTTGTGAAATGTCAATTGCTATTTTCATACCAAATTTGGTGACTCTAGCTCGAAAATTTTAAAAAGTGGGGAAGGGGGGCGAAATGGTGGGCGTGGCTCCAAAACTTTGATGCAGATTTTTGGGGTCGTTACCAGCTATCTTCCCACCAAATTTGGAGGCTCTAGCTCCACAACTCTGGAAGATACACGCATTCCCGTTTTTGACGAAGCGTTGGGTGGATGGGGGCGGCTAGGGCAGTATTGGTGGGCGTGGCATCCAAACTTTTGATGCAGTTTTTAGGGGGTCATTATCACTTATCTTGGCACCAAATTTGGTGGCTCTAGCTCAAAAACTGTGGGAGATATAGCCATTTCTGATTTCAAAATGAGATATGAGATATAGGCGTTTTTGACTTTAAAATGCCGTGGGGCTGTGGGCGGAATGGGGGGGCGTGGCTCCAAAATTTTTGATGCAGTTTTTTGGGGGTTGCTAGTAGCTATCTTCTTACCAAATTTGGTAGTTCTAGCTGTAAGGATGTGCGAAATATGTGGATTTATCGGTTTTGAGTTATCGAATTTATCGATTTGCCAGCCCCCCAGTTATCGTAGAACCCCCATCTTGACACTTTAATTTACTATCCCATAGATAAAGAGAATTGGAAAGTTTCAAGTCTCTAGCTTGAAGGGTGTGGAAAAAACTTGCATACATACGGACGGACAGACGGACAGACACCATGACGGACATTGCACAAAACCAATATACTCTTTACCTTCGGTATCGAGTATAATAACAATACCATCACACGCAAATCTCACAGCATATAAACAGCAGAGCTGCGTGGACCGACCTTCTCATTCGACTGCCTCTCTGCAATTAAGCGCAAACAAAAATAATTCCGAGCTAGAACGCGAGAGCTTCCATTCGGCTCGAACCCGAAGTGCTATGGGAGCACTCAAAAAGTTTTTCGTAAAAATGTACAGCATACGAGTTCCCAACAAGTCCCATACGCAATGATTGCTCTATAATCTTTTTACTTGGTGGTAATACTTACTGCGGATTTAATGCGGTCGTTGAAAGTAATACTTCGGGCAGTCATTCTTAACCGGAGATTGAATGTTTTAGAAAACTATTTCACGTTCACAAATTTCAGTAAAAATAATTGAAAGTTCCTTTCGATTCTCGAAGTCAAGTTAAAAAATAATAATTTTTTGTCGCAAAGATTTTTTTGTTGCCGATTTTTCACGTGGAAATATTTTTCAGTAATCACACTATGTTGCCTTGACCGATAATCCAGACGAATATTATATTCCGAATGTTTACGCTTCACATATTTCATGTTTCACATAAAATGAGAAAAAAACACATAAATGCCCTTTTCTCAAAACTGAATGGTCAATTTTTATGATTTAAACAGCAAAAGAATGAGAAAAATAGGGCCTTTATCCTTAACTACCGTGCAACTTGGGCCATTATCTTGGAAAAAAGATAAAAGTTAGCAACGATTTTAGTTTTTGAGCAAAAAAGTGCCACCTAGTTGATTATATGCACATATGTTGCTTTGGCTGAAAAGTCAAAACGTACATAATGGTATTTACATACAATAATGCGTGATAAATAGCTGAAGAATGTTTAAGTAATGACAATTATGCATCACTATAGTTAATATTAAGTAATTTAAATTGATAAAAGTCAATAATTAGTAAATTTTTTGTTAGTATGGCAGCTTTTGTTTGCGATGGCGCGTCTAGCGATGTATATATGGATGTTTCACATAAAATTAGAAAAAAAAAAACACATAAATGCACTTTTCTCAAAAACTGAATGGTCAATTTTTATGATTTAAACAGCAAAAGAATGGGAAAATAGGGCCTTTATCCTTAACTACCGTGCAACTTGGGCCATTATCTTGGAAATAAGATAAAAGTTAGCAACGATTTTTGTTTTTCAATTAAAAAAGTGCCACCTAGTTGCATATATGGACATATGTTGCTTTGGCTGAATAGTCAAAACGTACATAATGCTATATACATAGAGAATGTGTGATAAATAGCTAAGGAATGTTTAAATAATGACAATTATGCATTACTATAGTTAATATTAAGTAATTTTAATTGATAAAAGTCTATAATTAGTAAATATTTTGTTAGTATGGCAGCTCTTGTTTGCGATGGCGCGTCTAGCGATGTATATATGGATGTTTCACCTAAAATGAGAAAATAAACACATAAATGCACTTTTCTCAAAAACTGTCCGATTTTTTTTCATGATTTAAACGGCAAAAGAATGAGAAAAATAGGGCCTATATCCCCAACTACCGTGCAACTTGGGCCATTATCTTGGAAATAAGATAAAAGTTAGCAACGATTTTTGTTTTTCAATTAAAAAAGTGCCACCTAGTTGCATATATGGACATATGTTGCTTTGGCTGAATAGTCAAAACGTACATAATGCTATATACATAGAGAATGTGTGATAAATAGCTAAGGAATGTTTAAATAATGACAATTATGCATTACTATAGTTAATATTAAGTAATTTTAATTGATAAAAGTCTATAATTAGTAAATATTTTGTTAGTATGGCAGCTCTTGTTTGCGATGGCGCGTCTAGCGATGTATATATGGATGTTTCACCTAAAATGAGAAAATAAACACATAAATGCCCTTTTCTCAAAAACTGTCCGATTTTTTTTCATGATATAAACGGCAAAAGAATGAGAAAAATAGGGCCTATATCCCCAACTACCGTGCAACTTTGGCCAGTATCTTGGAAATAAGATAAAAGTTAGCAACGATTTTTGTTTGTCAATTAAAAAAGTGCCACCTAGTTGCATATATGGACATATGTTGCTTAGGCTGAATAGTCAAAACGTACATAATGCTATATACATAGAGAATGTGTGATAAATAGCTAAGGAATGTTTAAATAATGACAATTATGCATTACTATAGTTAATATTAAGTAATTTTAATTGATAAAAGTCTATAATTAGTAAATATTTTGTTAGTATGGCAGCTCTTGTTTGCGATGGCGCGTCTAGCGATGTATATATGGATGTTTCCACCTAAAATGAGAAATAAACACATAAATGCACTTTTCTCAAAAACTGTCCGATTTTTTTTCATGATTTAAACGGCAAAAGAATGAGAAAAATAGGGCCTATATCCCCAACTACCGTGCACTTGGGCCATTATCTTGGAAATAGATAAAGTTAGCAACGATTTTTGTTTTTCAATTAAAAAAGTGCCACCTAGTTGCATATATGGACATATGTTGCTTTGGCTGAATAAACAAAACGTACATAATGCTATATGCATCCAAATATTTGATGCAGATCTTGTGGAATGTCAATTGCTATCTTCATACCAAATTTGGTGACTCTAGCTCGAAGTTTGTAAAGAGTGGGGTAAGGGGGGCTGGGGGCGGTATGGGTGGGCGTGGCATCCAAAGTTTTGCTGCGAATCTATGTGGAATTTCAATTGCTACCTTCCTTCCAAATTTGGGGACTCTAGCTCGAAGTTTGTTAAATGTGGGGAAAGGGGGGCTGGGAGCGGTATGGGTGGGCGTGGCATCCAAATTTTTGATGCAGATCTTTGTGAAATGTCAATTGCTATTTTCATACCAAATTTGGTGACTCTAGCTCGAAAATTTTAAAAAGTGGGGAAGGGGGCGAAATGGGTGGGCGTGGCTCCAAAACTTTGATGCAGATTTTTGGGGTCATTACCAGCTATCTTCCCACCAAATTTGGAGGCTCTAGCTCCACAACTCTGGAAGATACACGCATTCCCGTTTTTGACGAAGCGTTGGGGTGGATGGGGGCGGCTAGGGCAGTATTGGTGGGCGTGGCATCCAAACTTTTGATGCAGTTTTTAGGGGGTCATTATCACTTATCTTGGCACCAAATTTGGTGGCTCTAGCTCAAAAACTGTGGGAGATATAGCCATTTCTGATTTCAAAATGAGATATGAGATATAGGCGTTTTTGACTTTAAAATGCCGTGGGGCTGTGGGCGGAATGGGGGGGCGTGGCTCCAAAATTTTTGATGCAGTTTTTTGGGGGTTGCTAGTAGCTATCTTCTTACCAAATTTGGTAGTTCTAGCTGTAAGGATGTGCGAAATATGTGGATTTATCGGTTTTGAGTTATCGAATTTATCGATTTGCCAGCCCCCCAGTTATCGTAGAACCCCCATCTTGACACTTTAATTTACTATCCCAAAGATAAAGAGAATTGGAAAGTTTCAAGTCTCTAGCTTGAAGGGTGTGAAAAAACTTGCATACATACGGACGGACAGACACCATGACGGACATTGCACAAAACCAATATACTCTTTACCTTCGGTATCGAGTATAATAACAATACCATCACACGCAAATCTCACAGCATATAAACAGCAGAGCTGCGTGGACCGACCTTCTCATTCGACTGCCTCTCTGCAATTAAGCGCAAACAAAAATAATTCCGAGCTAGAACGCGAGAGCTTCCATTCGGCTCGAACCCGAAGTGCTATGGGAGCACTCAAAAGTTTTTCGTAAAAATGTACAGCATACGAGTTCCCAACAAGTCCCATACGCAATGATTGCTCTATAATCTTTTTACTTGGTGGTAATACTTACTGCGGATTTAATGCGGTCGTTTGAAAGTAATACGTCGGGCAGTCATTCTTAACCGGAGATTGAATGTTTTAGAAAACTATTTCACGTTCACAAATTTCAGTAAAATAATTGAAAGTTCCTTTCAATTCTCGAAGTCAAGTTAAAAATAATAATTTTTTGTCGCAAAGATTTTTTTGTTGCCGATTTTTCACGTGGAAATATTTTTCAGTAATCACACTATGTTGCCTTGACCGATAAATCCAGACGAATATTATATTCCGAATGTTTACGCTTCACATATTTCATGTTTCACATAAAATGAGAAAAAAAACACATAAATGCCCTTTTCTCAAAAACTGAATGGTCAATTTTTATGATTTAAACAGCAAAAGAATGAGAAAAATAGGGCCTTTATCCTTAACTACCGTGCAACTTGGGCCATTATCTTGGAAAAAGATAAAAGTTAGCAACGATTTTAGTTTTTGAGCAAAAAAGTGCCACCTAGTTGCTTATATGCACATATGTTGCTTTGGCTGAAAAGTCAAAACGTACATAATGGTATTTACATACAATAATGCGTGATAAATAGCTGAAGAATGTTTAAGTAATGACAATTATGCATCACTATAGTTAATATTAAGTAATTTAAATTGATAAAAGTCATAATTAGTAAATTTTTTGTTAGTATGGCAGCTTTTGTTTGCGATGGCGCGTCTAGCGATGTATATATGGATGTTTCACATAAAATGAGAAAAAAAACACATAAATGCCCTTTTCTCAAAAACTGAATGGTCAATTTTTATGATTTAAACAGCAAAAGAATGGGAAAATAGGGCCTTTATCCTTAACTACCGTGCAACTTGGGCCATTATCTTGGAAATAAGATAAAAGTTAGCAACGATTTTTGTTTTTCAATTAAAAAGTGCCACCTAGTTGCATATATGGACACATGTTGCTTTGGCTGAATAGTCAAAACGTACATAATGCTATATACATAGAGAATGTGTGATAAATAGCTAAGGAATGTTTAAATAATGACAATTATGCATTACTATAGTTAATATTAAGTATTTTAATTGATAAAAGTCTATAATTAGTAAATATTTTGTTAGTATGGCAGCTCTTGTTTGCGATGGCGCGTCTAGCGATGTATATATGGATGTTTCACCTAAAATGAGAAAATAAACACATAAATGCACTTTTCTCAAAAACTGTCCGATTTTTTTTCATGATTTAAACGGCAAAAGAATGAGAAAAATAGGGCCTATATCCCCAACTACCGTGCAACTTGGGCCATTATCTTGGAAATAAGATAAAGTTAGCAACGATTTTTGTTTTTCAATTAAAAAGTGCCACCTAGTTGCATATATGGACATATGTTGCTTTGGCTGAATAGTCAAAACGTACATAATGCTATATACATAGAGAATGTGTGATAAATAGCTAAGGAATGTTTAAATAATGACAATTATGCATTACTATAGTTAATATTAAGTAATTTTAATTGATAAAAGTCTATAATTAGTAAATATTTTGTTAGTATGGCAGCTCTTGTTTGCGATGGCGCGTCTAGCGATGTATATATGGATGTTTCACCTAAAATGAGAAAATAAACACATAAATGCACTTTTCTCAAAAACTGTCCGATTTTTTTTCATGATATAAACGGCAAAAGAATGAGAAAATAGGGCCTATATCCCCAACTACCGTGCAACTTTGGCCAGTATCTTGGAAATAAGATAAAGTTAGCAACGATTTTTGTTTGTCAATTAAAAAAGTGCCACCTAGTTGCATATATGGACATATGTTGCTTAGGCTGAATAGTCAAAACGTACATAATGCTATATACATAGAGAATGTGTGATAAATAGCTAAGGAATGTTTAAATAATGACAATTATGCATTACTATAGTTAATATTAAGTAATTTTAATTGATAAAAGTCTATAATTAGTAAATATTTTGTTAGTATGGCAGCTCTTGTTTGCGATGGCGCGTCTAGCGATGTATATATGGATGTTTCACCTAAATGAGAAAATAAACACATAAATGCACTTTTCTCAAAAACTGTCCGATTTTTTTTCATGATATAAACGGCAAAAGAATGAGAAAAATAGGGCCTATATCCCCAACTACCGTGCAACTTTGGCCAGTATCTTGGAAATAAGATAAAAGTTAGCAACGATTTTTGTTTGTCAATTAAAAAAGTGCCACCTAGTTGCATATATGGACATATGTTGCTTAGGCTGAATAGTCAAAACGTACATAATGCTATATACATAGAGAATGTGTGATAAATAGCTAAGGAATGTTTAAATAATGACAATTATGCATTACTATAGTTAATATTAAGTAATTTTAATTGATAAAAGTCTATAATTAGTAAATATTTTGTTAGTATGGCAGCTCTTGTTTGCGATGGCGCGTCTAGCGATGTATATATGGATGTTTCACCTAAAATGAGAAAATAAACACATAAATGCACTTTTCTCAAAAACTGTCCGATTTTTTTTCATGATTTAAACGGCAAAAGAATGAGAAAAATAGGGCCTATATCCCCAACTACCGTGCAACTTGGGCCATTATCTTGGAAATAAGATAAAAGTTAGCAACGATTTTTGTTTTTCAATTAAAAAAGTGCCACCTAGTTGCATATATGGACATATGTTGCTTTGGCTGAATAGTCAAAACGTACATAATGCTATATACATAGAGAATGCGTGATAAATAGCTAAGGAATGTTTAAATAATGACAATTATGCATCACTATAGTTAATATTAAGTAATTTTAATTGATAAAAGTCTATAATTAGTAAATATTTTGTTAGTATGGCAGCCTTTGCTTGTAATTGCATACATTTTATGTACCAGTCAGTTTTCCGCTGTGAACAAATGCGTACAACCCACGCCATATCATCCAGCTTTCTGTTGCGAAGTAGTTCAGCTCATGCTGGAACTACCAACTCGATAGGCCTTTTTAATGAACCAAAAAGGTTGACTTACATTTAATTAATTTTCTCAAAATCTGTCCGATTTATCTCTCTAAATTTTTTGCAATGGCTTCCTGAAACATGTAGCTTTAATTTGGTATAGCGTGCATTTGGGGCCATTATCTCTGAAAAAGTTATTTAGGATTGAAAAGCAAGCATTGATTTTGGCGGTCATTTTGTATGGGGCCTGTTTCGAGGTAGCTGCACTCATTCGAAATTTACTCAAAAACTGTGGGGACGATTTTTCTACAAATTTTACCATTAAATAGGTGAAATTGCAGGCTTTAATCGTGTATAAGCCGTATTCGGGGCCATTATTTCTGAGTTGAGATATTTAAGATAAGCTGGTTATGCGATTCTTTAATAGCTTGTTTAACCCATTTCAAAAGCTGAAATATGCCAAACGATGCATAAAAACAATAAATAATTAATTTTTTAACATTTTTGCATCAATTTTTATTTGATTCCATGCTGAAAAACATATATAAACAGTAAAATTCATTGGTGTTCCGACTCATGAACCAAGTTCCGTTTTTCGTTGCTGGTGAACCGTTGCTATCTTGACACACATTAAAGTGCAACGTGCTCGTAATGCCCCACAGACTGCCGGCTTTCCACAGCCTTTATTAAAGCAAATTTTCTCCGAATCCCTATAAAAATTTTCGAATCTACTTTTGTTTGCCGACATATTGTTTCACTTTTAAGGTCCGTAACAATTGCTGAACATTGATTCCATCAGTAATAACAGCACAGCTTTTATTTAACATTTTAATTGTTCAACACTAAGCTACTGCTTGTGACTAACAGAGCTACATACCAGTGTTTCGTAATACGGTACGGTCGCTGTACGAGACGTTTTTATTTTATATGAAGTTTCTACGGTACGGGTGATGTATGTTCTAGCATCTGCGTAGAGTCCTTAACACGATTTCACTTAACTCGAGGTTTTCGAGGAACGTAACCCCCGTGTTAAGCGAGGGCCAAGTGTATAGTGAAAAAGGAATTTTGAAAATCCGTCTTATTATGACCTTTTTACAACTTGCAATGCGTACGACCGTCACCAACGACACCATAGAATTGCCCATATGTATCTTCAGAACAGAAATAATAATAATTTTGTTTTTATTTTTATTTTACCCATAGGCAAAATGAGAAACGCATTGGCAGATACGACACCGGAAGAGAATCATCTTTTGCTTCGGCAGTAGGAGGAAAAGTTATCATAGGTTCTCCACTTCTGCCCCATTAAGTGGCATCGCTAAACAGCAAGCTGAAGCGCATCATTGTAATTTAGCAAATAGATGAAAACTATCACAAAGCACTGGACGATATACACGACCAGATGATTATTTCGGTTGTGGTAAGGCCCAGTTTGTATGGGCGACATTCGAGTAAATCTGTGATGGCTATTGCCACTGCAAATAACTTCTATGTGTTCGATCTGAAGGCTCTTGGTGCGATTTCTTCTGACCTGAAAGAGCTGTTGGTATCGGAGTCTCCAAGAAAAATTATGCACTATATCCATCGCATATGCGATATTTTGTTCCATCAGTTTAAAGTACGAGTTAATGGAGTTTGCGACACGTTCGTGTCTTGGTGTTTGGCTCGTCAAAGTAAGACTCATTTTTCGTTGCATGATGTAATTACCTTAACCTTTGACTTAAGGCCGACGGCGTGGGCCTGCCAAGATCTACATGACGTAAGTGATGCATTTCTCTTGAAGTTTCCCGGATTTGTACTTATGATTATATGTATATTATTTCTATTACTTAAGATCTGGGATTCGGTTCGCAACTTTACTGCACGCCCATTGACCAATGGTCAGATGAAGTACCTGGCAAAACTGGCCATATTGCAGCATAAGCTACACGATACTCTTATCTACGAAAACATTTTGGGCAAATTGGAAAAACTGACTTTAGACTTTTGCACTGATGACATAGAAACCACATCCGACGAGAATGAGGAACAGGAGCAGGAAATGGATCAGGAGCAGGAAAAGGAATGGGATCAGGAAAAGGAACAGGAGCCGGAAATAGAACAGGACCCGGAAAAGAAACAAGCCAAGACAACAAAACCTTAGCTCTGTTTATTGTTTTTCTTAGTTTTAAAAAGATTCCAGTCCTAAGAAACCGAAATAACCATTTAAGTTTAGTGTTTCTGAAGAATGAGTTTTATGAAATACTAACTCAAAATAACACATTTTTAATTTTTGTTCTGAAGAACATATCGAATTTAATTTAATTTTTTTCATGTATTTTTTAAGTATCTGAACTATTAAGTTCTGATAAACAGGCTGTGAAGATATCCTGAATTTAAATTCCTTATATTTTTAATAATTTTTAGTATTATCAAAAATTTAATTAATTTTTCAATTGTTACCAAGCAAACTATGAGCAAATGCTGAATACCAATGTTTATTTTTATATTTTTTTTTTAGAAATTTAATTCATACAATACAAAACAAGTGGAAACGTTGAAGTCGGACGCAACCGACTGCGGCATACTCGATACCAGTATTAAAACCGGTAAAGAGGCCTGCTTGCAAAGGGTACGGATGGGCAAGGGTGTACGCTGCCTTAACGATTCTCCGATGCAGATGGGGATGTCACCAGCTATCTTCCTTCCAAATTTGGTGGCTCTAGCTCAAAGTTTATAAGAGCTGTGGAAAGGGGGCTGGGGGTGGTATGGGTGGGCGTGGCATCCAAAGTTTTGATGCAGATCTGCGGGGAATGTCAATTGCTATCTTCTTACCAAATTTGGTGGCTCTAGCTTCACAACTCTGGAAGATACACGAATTCCCGTTTTTGACGAAGCGTTGGGGAGGATGGGGGCGGCTACGGCAGTATGGTGGGCGTGGCATCCAAACTTTTGATGCAGTTTTTAGGGGGTCATCATCACCTATCCTGGCAACAAATTTTGTGGCTATAGCTCAAAAACAAATATAGACTTTTTTGACTTTAAAATGCGGTGGGGCTGGGGGGCGGAATGGGTGGGCGTGGCTCCAAAACTTTGATGCAGTTTTTTGGGGATCGTTACCAGCTATCTTCCAACCAAATTTGGAGGCTCTAGCTTCACAACTTTGGAAGATACACGCATTACCGTTTTTGACGAAACATTGGGGTGGATGGGGGCGGCTAGGGCAGTATCGGTGGGCGTGGCATCGAAAGTTTTGATTCAGTTTTTGGGAGGTCATAATCACCTATCCTAGCACCAAATTTTGTGGCTATAGCTCAAAAACAAATATAGACTTTTTTGACTTTAAAATGCGGTGGGGCTGGGGGCGGAATGGGTGGGCGTGGCTCCAAAACTTTGATGCAGTTTTTCGGGGATCGTTATCAGCTATCTTCCAACCAAATTTGGAGGCTCTAGCTCCACAACTTTGGAAGATACACGCATTACCGTTTTTGACGAAACATTGGGGTGGATGGGGGCGACTAGGGCAGTATCGGTGGGCGTGGCATCGAAAATTTTGATGCAGATCTGTGTGGAATGTCAATTGCTATCTTCTTACCAAATTTGGTGGCTCTAGCTTCACAACTCTGGAAGATACACGAATTCCCGTTTTTGACGAAGCGTTGGGGAGGATGGGGGCGGCTACGGCAGTATTGGTGGGCGTGGCATCCAAACTTTTGATTCAGTTTTTGGGGGGTCATCATCACCTATCTTGGCACCAAATTTGGTGGCTATAGCTCAAAAACTCAAAAACAAATATAGACTTTTTTGACTTTAAAATGCGGTGAGGCTGGGGGCGGAATGGGTGGGCGTGGCTCCAAAATTTTTTATGCAGTTTTTTGGGGGTTTATAGTAGCTATCTTCTTACCAAGTTTGGTAGTTATAGCTGCAAGGATGTGCAAAATATGTGGATTTATCGGTTTTGATTTATCGAATTTATCGATTTGCCAGCCCCCCAGTTATCGTAGAGCCCTCATCTTGACACTTTAAGTTACTATCCCATAGTTAAAGAGAATTGGAAAGTTTAAAGTTTCTAGCTTAAAGGGTGTGGGAAAAAATTGAACACATACAGACAAACAGACGGACGGACACCATAACGGACATTGCACAAACCCAATATTCTCTTTACCTTCGCTATCGAGTACAAATATCACTTTAAATTTAAACCACATGTTATCATACATATGTGAGACTGGAAACTGACAAAGAATTTACATAAAAATTTTCGTTAAATTAAAATTAATAAGAAGTTAATTACGTATTATAATCTATGGAATATATACAAATTCGTTTCGTTTCCCACACAATATAATAGTAATAAGTACTTCATTATCGCTATGTAGCGTCAGTGTCAACTGACACTGTCAGTAATAGTTATTCAGTGTGATTTACCGTTGCCCCCTTTGTCAAAAGATCGACAATCGTAAACTGAGCTCTGCAGTGAAACCTGCTCTCTTCTGAATGTGTTTTTGTACACTCGCATTTTTGGTGCCATTACAAAGCGGCCTTCGGGCTTTGGACTTTGTTTTGGATTTGGACACTATAAGTCCCAGTGCCGGAGGCTTACGAGACCAGCGAATTCGTGTTTCCCCTTGCGGGAAACGGATCATGTGTATAGGAGCTGCCGCCCAAGATTGGAAATGCCGTCACCACCAACACCCGCCGTTTGGTTAGCTTTAAGCCCTCTATGATCCATAGTAGGTGGAATCGAGGTCGATTCCCTGTCAGGACGGCCGAGTTGTAAAGTATTTATTTCTGTGCAATATTTATATGTAATACTATCGATCGTTTATGTTATGTTATGTTCGTGTATACCGATATATCGTAAGCTAGTCTTATGGTATCGATGTTAGTATTAAGATTTATGAGAAAGTGTGGTTCGGCCACACTGAGCTTGCTTCTCTCTCTTTTCCGGTGAACCTTATGCGAAGCGCGCGCAATTATTTATACCAGAAAGTATCTTCCGAAATAAAAGCCATCCAACGTTTTTTAATGAATAATAGGAGTTTTATAATTACTAATATTTATTTTTTATAGACTGCACAGTTGAAAAAGCAGACAATATTAACAAAAACGTATGGCGAAGCGAAGGGCTGCCACCTTTAATATGTACATAAAGTTTGTCAACACACAGCAAAAGAATGAACATGAGCTCAACTTAATTTTGTGTTGTCAACGCGCCGATTGTGACTTCAACTTCAACTGTTGACAAAAAGTGTTTACACTATGTTTACACTCAGAGCAACAATTGATGATTTTCGCATTGTCATCTACTGTCAACGCAACAGTTGATCAAGTTGACAGCTGTTCACACTACGATTGATAAATGCAGCATTACCATTAGAGCACGTGCACCCATTTTGGAGAAAATGGAAAGAGCACTTAGCATTTGGATTTACGATAGCTACGAAAATAATATCCCTTTAAGCCAGCGGATCACTCAGGAAAAGGCACTCAGGATTTATGAACTGCTCAAGCAAAATGGAGAGCCCTTTTCGAGCATAGATTTTGCTGCTAGTAATGGATGGTTCGAGAAATTTAAAAAACGGTTCTCCATTCATAGCATCAAATTTAAAGGCGAAGCGGCATCGGCCAATAATGGAGTTGCTACCACATACCTAGAAGAAATTCGGGGGTTAATTGAAGAAGAGGAATTCTTGCCTGACCAAGTTTTCAATGCTGATGAAACTGGACTTTGCTGGAAAAAAATGACAAGTCGAACTTTTTTATAAAAGCTACCGGCTTTAGGCACAAAAGATCGCTTTACACTTTTGCTGTGTAGTAATGCATCAGGCGACAATCAAGTAAAGCCAATGCTTGTGTATAAGTCTTTGAATCCCCGTGCTTTTAAAGGGATAGACAAGAGCAAATTAGCCGTTTACTGGAAAGCAAATTCCAAAGTTGGGTAACTACAGAATTATTTAAAAGCTGGTTCTTAAATTGTTTTGTTCCTGAAGTTGAAAAATATTTGGAAAATTTACACTTTAAAGCACTTTTGTTGTTGGACAACGCCCCAGGTCATCCGAAAGATTTAAGCCATCCGAATGTTATAATAGAATTTCTTCCACCTAATACAACATCACTACTGCAGCCAATGGATCAGGGTATAATTTACACTTTCAAGACATATTACATCAGGCGCTCTATACGCTAGATTTTGGATACAACTGAAACTGACTCCATCGATGTAACCAGTGCTTGGAAATTATTTTCTATTAAAGACAGCCTTGAGTTGGTAGACTTTTCTTTAAAAGAGATTAAGGTGTCAACATGAAATAGATGCTGGCGAAAATTATGGCCAGAGGTTGTTAAAAGCCATGAAATAGAATTGCCAAAATGTGGATTCCAGGATATATTGGACCTTGCTCATTCAATTGAAGGTGAGGGTTTCGACGACATGGCATTTGATGATGTTCAAGAATTGTTTGATGACGAAGGAATTAAGACGGCCTGTACGCATGAGCCCCGTATGAGTTTTACGGACCTTAACGAGCAGTGTTAAAAAATTCACATATTGTGGCGCTTGGCTGATAACTTTCTCTAAATTAATCGCAAGTGCAACTTTGTTTTGTGTACTTAAATTGAAAATAATGATTCACTTCCAAAGCGCGCTACTTCTGTGATTGAGTAAAACCAATAACTATATACTTATTGGTACCATTAACGCCCTGCTGCTGGCGGTTGTTAAAAAAAAGGCAGGCTGCAAAACCAAGAAGCATTTTAAAGAATCCATATTTGATGAGCAGAGTTGAGATTACCAAAGATTATGATAATCATAACTGAAACCACTCAAAGACTCAAAGCAAATTCACCTTACTGATCTATACCCTGTAATAGACCAGTGCCAGTACAATCCAGTTTATATGTTATTTAAATTGTATTTTATTAATTAATTAATATATTTATATTCAATACTTCTTGCGCTGCATTGTCTACCAAAACAATAAGTATGGCTCTATTTTAGCCTGAATTAGGCCAACTTTGTTAAAATTTTCGAAAAATGTGTATGCCAGCTCTTACCCGACAATTTCCAATTTTCTCCCGCATTTAACGATTACGTTATTAAGGCCTGTACGCATGAGCCGCGTACAGCTCCCGTACAGTATACATGAGTTTTACGACCGTAACAACAAGTGTTGAAAAAAGCACATATTGTGGCGGTAGGCTAACACTTTTCTTAATAAATCGGAAATGCAACTGTGTTTTGTATACTTAATTCAAAATACTGATTCAAGACCAACGCGCGCTACTTTTGTGTTTGAGTACAACTAACGCCCTGCTGCTGGCGGTTGTGAAAAAAGCAGGCTGCAAAACCAAAAAGCATTTTAGTGAACCCATATTTATACTAAAATATTATGCTAAACATAACCGAAACCACTTAAAAGACTCAAGCAAATTCACCTTACAGATCTATAACTTGTAATAGATCAGTGGCAGTACAATCCTGTTTATATGTTACTTAAATTGTACCTTATTAATTTATTAATATATTTTTATTCAATACTTCCTGCGCAGCATTGACTTCCAAAACAATAAGTATGGCTCTATTGGAGCCTGGATTAGGTTAACTTTGTTAATATTATCAGAAAAATGTATAAGCCGGATCTTGACCGACATGTTGTTGTTTTTTTTACGACTGTAAATAGCTGCTGAAAGTTATTTACTGCCCGTAGCATTTTAACATAACCTTTTAACATTTTCATTCTTCAACACTACCGTACCAGCAGTAGCTAACAGAACTGCAGACCTAAAATGTACGTACTGTACTGAAGCTGTACGGGACCATTTTTTTATATGAAGTTTTTGCTGTACGGGAGCTGTACAGGCGTCTGCGTACAGGCCTTAAAGTGCAACGAGCTCGTAATGCCCCACAAGACTGCCGGCTTTCCACAGCCTTTATTAAAGCAAATTTTCTCCGAATCCCTATAAAAATTTTCGAATCTACTTTTGTTTGCCGACATATTGTTTCACTTTTAAGGTCCGTAAACAATTGCTGAACATTGATTCCATCAGTAATAACAGCACAGCTTTTATTTAACATTTTAATTGTTCAACACTAAGCTACTGCTTGTGACTAACAGAGCTACATACCAGTGTTTCGTAATACGGTACGGTCGCTGTACGAGACGTTTTTATTTTATATGAAGTTTCTACGGTACGGGTGATGTATGTTCTAGCATCTGCGTAGAGTCCTTAACACGATTTCACTTAACTCGAGGTTTTCGAGGAACGTAACCCCCGTGTTAAGCGAGGGCCAAGTGTATAGTGAAAAAGGAATTTTGAAAATCCGTCTTATTATGACCTTTTTACAACTTGCAATGCGTACGACCGTCACCAACGACACCATAGAATTGCCCATATGTATCTTCAGAACAGAAATAATAAATAATTTTGTTTTTATTTTTATTTTACCCATAGGCAAAATGAGAAACGCATTGGCAGATACGACACCGGAAGAGAATCATCTTTTGCTTCGGCAGTAGGAGGAAAAGTTATCATAGGTTCTCCACTTCTGCCCCATTAAGTGGCATCGCTAAACAGCAAGCTGAAGCGCATCATTGTAATTTAGCAAATAGATGAAAACTATCACAAAGCACTGGACGATATACACGACCAGATGATTATTTCGGTTGTGGTAAGGCCCAGTTTGTATGGGCGACATTCGAGTAAATCTGTGATGGCTATTGCCACTGCAAATAACTTCTATGTGTTCGATCTGAAGGCTCTTGGTGCGATTTCTTCTGACCTGAAAGAGCTGTTGGTATCGGAGTCTCCAAGAAAAATTATGCACTATATCCATCGCATATGCGATATTTTGTTCCATCAGTTTAAAGTACGAGTTAATGGAGTTTGCGACACGTTCGTGTCTTGGTGTTTGGCTCGTCAAAGTAAGACTCATTTTTCGTTGCATGATGTAATTACCTTAACCTTTGACTTAAGGCCGACGGCGTGGGCCTGCCAAGATCTACATGACGTAAGTGATGCATTTCTCTTGAAGTTTCCCGGATTTGTACTTATGATTATATGTATATTATTTCTATTACTTAAGATCTGGGATTCGGTTCGCAACTTTACTGCACGCCCATTGATCAATGGTCAGATGAAGTACCTGGCAAAACTGGCCATATTGCAGCATAAGCTACACGATACTCTTATCTACGAAAACATTTTGGGCAAATTGGAAAAACTGACTTTAGACTTTTGCACTGATGACATAGAAACCACATCCGACGAGAATGAGGAACAGGAGCAGGAAATGGATCAGGAGCAGGAAAAGGAATGGGATCAGGAAAAGGAACAGGAGCCGGAAATAGAACAGGACCCGGAAAAGAAACAAGCCAAGACAACAAAACCTTAGCTCTGTTTATTGTTTTTCTTAGTTTTAAAAAGATTCCAGTCCTAAGAAACCGAAATAACCATTTAAGTTTAGTGTTTCTGAAGAATGAGTTTTATGAAATACTAACTCAAAATAACACATTTTTAATTTTTGTTCTGAAGAACATATCGAATTTAATTTTAATTTTTTTCATGTATTTTTTAAGTATCTGAACTATTAAGTTCTGATAAACAGGCTGTGAAGATATCCTGAATTTAAATTCCATTATATTTTTAATAATTTTTAGTATTATCAAAAATTTAATTAATTTTTCAATTGTTACCAAGCAAACTATGAGCAAATGCTGAATACCAAATGTTTATTTTTATATTTTTTTTTTAGAAATTTAATTCATACAATACAAAACAAGTGGAAACGTTGAAGTCGGACGCAACCGACTGCGGCATACTCGATACCAGTATTAAAACCGGTAAAGAGGCCTGCTTGCAAAGGGGTACGGATGGGGCAAGGGTGTACGCTGCCTTAACGATTCTCCGATGCAGATGGGGATGTCACCAGCTATCTTCCTTCCAAATTTGGTGGCTCTAGCTCAAAGTTTATAAGAGCTGTGGAAAGGGGGCTGGGGTGGTATGGGTGGGCGTGGCATCCAAAGTTTTGATGCAGATCTACGGGAATGTCAATTGCTATCTTCCAACCAAATTTGGAGGCTCTAGCTTCACAACTTTGGAAGATACACGCATTACCGTTTTTGACGAAACATTGGGGTGGATGGGGGCGGCTAGGGCAGTATCGGTGGGCGTGGCATCGAAAGTTTTGATTCAGTTTTTGGGAGGTCATAATCACCTATCCTAGCACCAAATTTTGTGGCTATAGCTCAAAAACAAATATAGACTTTTTTGACTTTAAAATGCGGTGGGGCTGGGGGCGGAATGGGTGGGCGTGGCTCCAAAACTTTGATGCAGTTTTTCGGGGATCGTTATCAGCTATCTTCCAACCAAATTTGGAGGCTCTAGCTCCACAACTTTGGAAGATACACGCATTACCGTTTTTGACGAAACATTCGGGTGGATGGGGGCGACTAGGGCAGTATCGGTGGGCGTGGCATCGAAATTTTGATGCAGATCTGTGTGGAATGTCAATTGCTATCTTCTTACCAATTTGGTGGCTCTAGCTTCACAACTCTGGAAGATACACGAATTCCCGTTTTTGACGAAGCGTTGGGGAGGATGGGGGCGGCTACGGCAGTATTGGTGGGCGTGGCATCCAAACTTTTGATTCAGTTTTTGGGGGGTCATCATCACCTATCTTGGCACCAAATTTGGTGGCTATAGCTCAAAAACTCAAAAAACAAATATAGACTTTTTTGACTTTAAAATGCGGTGAGGCTGGGGCGGAATGGGTGGGCGTGGCTCCAAAATTTTTAATGCAGTTTTTTGGGGGTTTATAGTAGCTATCTTCTTACCAAGTTTGGTAGTTATAGCTGCAAGGATGTGCCAAATATGTGGATTTATCGGTTTTGATTTATCGAATTTATCGATTTGCCAGCCCCCCAGTTATCGTAGAGCCCTCATCTTGACACTTTAAGTTACTATCCCATAGTTAAAGAGAATTGGAAAGTTTAAAGTTTCTAGCTTAAAGGGTGTGGGAAAAAATTGAACACATACAGACAAACAGACGGACGGACACCATAACGGACATTGCACAAACCCAATATTCTCTTTACCTTCGCTATCGAGTACAAATATCACTTTAATTTAAACCACATGTTATCATACATATGTGAGACTGGAAACTGACAAAGAATTTACATAAAAATTTTCGTTAAATTAAAATTAATAAGAAGTTAATTACGTATTATAATCTATGGAATATATACAAATCGTTTCGTTTCCCACACAATATAATAGTAATAAGTACTTCATTATCGCTATGTAGCGTCAGTGTCAACTGACACTGTCAGTAATAGTTATTCAGTGTGATTTACCGTTGCCCCCTTTGTCAAAAAGATCGACAATCGTAAACTGAGCTCTGCAGTGAAACCTGCTCTCTTCTGAATGTGTTTTTGTACACTCGCATTTTTGGTGCCATTACAAAGCGGCCTTCGGGCAGTATGAGAACGAGGCACACACACATACATACTATCATTGGCATTAAACAGCGCTTGCTGCTGCTCACCAAGAAAGGGTGGAATAGACTTCACATGAACTTTGTGCAGTTGTAGTGCAAAACATGAGATACTCCAATATAATGTCTGTTTTATATGCTTATATACATATATTTTGGCAACAAGTTTGGGCTTTAACAACTTATAACATTAGTTGTTGTGAAGTAGGCCCAGCGCAGCCCTCCCCCACAATACATTAATTGTAAAATATACATATACCTTCAACATTACACACAGAATAGAATATTATTATATTAGACTTAACATTAACATGGAACATAGATATAGTATGGTAAAGGGTAAAGGCAAATAGTAAGCAATGCATAAGAGCAGCCGGACCAGCGTAAGAATAGCGAAGGTCGGATGCGCGTTCGCGACCCACGATCAAGTGGTCGCGATCCACAAGAAAAGGAATAGCGTGCTCAGGCCAAGCGCGATACCGAAAAATCAGTCGGTGGTTGGAATTAAAGTCGTGCGGTTATGTCCCACGATAGGAGGTCGTCAATTTGGAGCTCGCGGAATATTCGGGAATAGACATAGCTAATAAAGAACAATTGATTTATATAAGTATATATATATTGATACGTGATCGCTAGGAAGAAGACATGTAGGCTTAAGTGACTGAATAAATGAAAGTGAAGAAATAAAGAAAGATATCTAACCTAAGGCTATGTGTGCTCGTTTACTGTGGCCTTACAGATATACATATATATGAGTGCGCACATTCGCAGAAATGTAAGTGCGAACGCGTTCGGTATACAAATCTGAAGTGTATGCGCGTGGAAAGTGAGTATATACGGATTCTAGCGCCCGTGTGCGACCATTATCTGCCCGCCGAGAATAGTCTGTTTGATTAGAGGTACCTATCAGAGGGCTACCCTGTATGCTTCCCTAGCTACCCAGCCATTCCGGCAGTGCGACCCCAACATTACGCGACTTCGCAACGCTTGCCTCAATTTCATGAAGCGTCGCTGATTAAATATAAATATTTCTTGTGACGTGGGCCTTGGACAGACTGAGATTTGTACCCCGGCAAAATAACTACTTTACAAGTGGCGCTCGAGCAGGGACGCAATTCGGCAAAAAAGCCCCAAATGCACTATGAACAAGTGTGAAGTTCGCGGAGACCACGTATACTCGGCGATACTCTGTTTAACCGCGCGTGTATTAAGCAGCAAAGGTCAGCCGAAAATCTTTGTGCAATTGTCGCGGCACAAAGAAGTTGAAGGTCGAAACGGACGCGCCGATTATGAAACGGTAATTGAACACCTGCAAGTCAAATCGTTTGGGAAAGTAAAAGCGAAAACGGGCCTACCGATTATCGGTGTACAGCATGCGCCAAGTGAATTTGGTTTTGGGCGAATCTGCGAACAGTTGAACAGTGGAACAATATCGTCGGAAAGTGGTTTTTAACACGCTTTTATTAGCTTCACTTGTATGTATGTATGTATATTTGTATGTAACTCTCCTTTGGACTAAAAGCAAGTGGCTTATTACTGTCAGTATATCCCACTACCTCAAGTTCGTTCGTTGGCCGAGCGGTCTAAGGCGCGGGTCTTCGCTCCCGGATCTAATCCCGTCCACGGCCGGAAAAAAAAAATTGTTTTTTCAGTAATTTTCGGATTTGGTGCCGTAAATCAGAACCGCAATAACTTTAATATACGCTATCGGAGCTGAAACCACCGCGGCTGCTGGCACCAGACTTGCCCCCCAATGGATCTTCATAAAAGGATTGAAAATGCAGTCAATTTGATACGGGGCTTCAAATGTCAACCGTATCGTCACTATCCTCCCGTGACGAGAGTGGGTAATTTGCGCGCCTGCTGCCTTCCTTCGACGTGGTTACCGTTTCTCAGGCTCCCTCTCCGAAATCGAACCCTGATTCCCAGTTACCCGCCACAACACTGATCACTATAATTACTACTATTACAAAGTCGGTAAGGCAGAGGGAGCGCGCGATTGAAATACACCACGTATACAAATGCAACTGCGCAATTTTCTGCGCAAATGCGTTCCACTACCCAAGTATCCACCCCCGCTTAAGCCTATACTACTAGACCCAGTTACGTCATGTGCTGTAGTCGATGGTCGTATTCATATCCTAACAAAACAGTTTCAAAAAAAATTTTAATGAAATTTAAAAAATTAAAAAAAAACCGAACGTACTTGGTGTGCGTTTCTGTAATCGAAAAAGTAAAATTTTAGATACTATACGCGACGCACATACGCGCACGATTTTTTTTGCGTTTTATTTTCGTAATGTAACGAGAGAGCGGAGTGAGACTACCTATATACGTATGCATTGTTCTTAAGTATACCTTGCTCTCTGCTATTACAAACTACGTGTGGCTTGTAATTCTCAACTGATTTTAACTTCCACGTCATCTAGTGGTCGCTCGTATCTGATAACGCCATGTGTCGAAATCATGAATCATGCGCGTCTTCCGCTATGATGATCAAGCTTAGGGTTCTTTCTTTTAAACAAAGATTTTGATTTTTAACCCATAAAATGAATACACTTTCGTAATTTGTGCGCATCGCTGCTTAACTGTATGGTAGCAGCGTTGGCAAAATTGTTGGAGAGTGTCTTAGAACTGAAAACGTGAAAGAGTATGTATGACCAGCAATGAGAAACTGATAGTCGCCTGCTTAATACAGTGAAACTGTTCTTGTTAGGACAGAAACAGAATAATATCGATGAAAAAGTACACGAAAATATCAATAATTTAAAAAAAAATTGTGAACACTCGCAATAATTCAAAAGTAAAAATAGCAATACAATTAATTATAGACAGAAATTTCTCAATTGTCGACAATGAGTTTTATTAATAATATTGAATGATGCTTTTCTGCTAATTGAATTATTATTTCAATATTTCGCGGGATTTCTCTCATTCGTAAAATGGCGCTTGCGCGCATATCCACATGAAAATATGAGCGAAAGTGCTGATAAGGAAGAATGTTCAATTTGAATTGGGTGTGAATCCTGTGTGTAAGAGCTACCGTCCATGTAAACAACTGCGACGCACCCTATTGCGTAGAACAGAAACCTCTGAAACTGGATTTCAGACTGAAGTTTCGTGTCTACGCAAAGAATTATACGGCTTTAAGAGTTTTTATAGTTTATGAATGTCAGATTTTTGCACCGAAAAAAGTTTTAATCTAAAAATTTACGTTGCTATAGTTTATGCTGCATAAATTTATTAATTAAAAATAGAATTTATTAAAAAAGATTATCAGAAGTAAATTATCACAGTTTAATAACATGTAGTTTATGATTAAAAAACATAAATTTTAACATTAATTTATTTTTATAAATAAAAATTGTATAACCCTAAACAATGGTTCTGCTTCTGACACTGCACTTTTGAACGGTACTTGGTGCCAGACTCGACCGAGTCTGTGGATTAAGGCATCA
The DNA here is from genome assembly GCA_030179655.1 of Scaptomyza flava. NCBI lineage: Eukaryota > Metazoa > Arthropoda > Insecta > Diptera > Drosophilidae > Scaptomyza > Scaptomyza flava. The sequence continues at coordinate 159,960 of JARNME010000146.1, read as the reverse complement.
TGACTCAGCTCCAGTCAAGGGTAAATCAAAGGTAAGTCAAGGCAACGCCTACTCTTAGCGGATACTCAACGATTTAAGCACCCAGAGAGCAATTCGCTAGTTCTTAAGTAGACACAAATATTATGAGTTATGATGCACATTAAGGCTTCACAGCTTGTGTTTGTAACCAGGACACCTCCACGTGGTGACGGTGGGCAACAGAATTATCTGGCAAAGTTCCTGGGTTAACGACGTGTATGCCGTCATGGCAGGTACAAGTGATTAGTACCTTACGATGCAGGGATTCGGAATCCGAGTATCGGCGTCTGGTCAGGGTGTGAAAGCAGGCTCGCAGGCGTCGTCATCAAACGACTGCAGCTCTTTAGTAGTGGGCAACTTGGCTACTGGAGAGTATACTGTTACAAGATGTAATTATTCTAATTTATGTAATAAAGATCTCGATTCGTTTAGTAATATTTGTGGAGAATCTAATACAGAAAAGAATCGAGGATCGTTGTCCGCTAAGACAACAAGAACAGAGAATAGTAGACTAAAGTCTATTAAAAGAACTACAGGACTCTCAAGCGAGGAATTAGAGGAGAGAAAAAGAAAAGAAGGCTCTATATGAGAAATTACAGAGCCAAGCAGTCAAAGGAGGCCAGAGAAGCTCGTTTGCAGCAAATGCGTCAGCATGCAGCTGAGATCCGAGCCTCAGAATCCGAATTGGCCAGAGAAGCTCGTTTGCAGCAAGTGCGTCAGCACACAGCTCAAACTCGAGCCTCAGAATCTGGAAAAAGCAAAGAAGCTCGTTTGCAGCAAGTGCGTCAGCATGCTGCTGAGATCCGAGTCTCGGAATCCGAATTAGCCAAAGCAACTCGTTTGCAGCAAATGCAGCAACGAAACGCTGAGTCCAGAAGATCAAGTAGAGCCAGTATAACGGGCTTTAGACAGACAATTAACACATTTGTGATAAAATATGTGAAATTTGCACTAAACGGTGCTATCAACATCAAATTTCTAAGTGGATTGTAAATACTAAAATGGCACGATACTTGCCTGACGAATGAAAACAAAAAATTGCTTGGTTGTTTGTAATCGTTGCATGACCCATTTGGCCTCAAAGAAAAATATTGCACCATCTAAGTCTTATTGGAATAACCTGGATCAAGGCCCTATTCCAGAAGTTATTGCCGAGTTATCACAAGCCGAGCAGAGGCTGATTTCACGCATTATACCATTCGTGAAAATCATAAAACTAAGCGGCGTATTTCGGCAATATAGTTTTCGAGGTCAGGCAGTATTGTTCGCTTAGGACGTTTTCGAAGTCACTGAAAATCTTCCGAAGATGTTACCAAGATCTACAAGTAATGCTGGAATAGTTGTCATTACTGAGCGTCTTGAAAATATTAACGTTACATGACAGTTTTCAGTATCTAGGCAAAAAGTTTATGACGCACTAACTTGGTTAGTTACTTTACAAAGACGTGAATTTCGATCAAATGTTGTTATGAACGGTGAGGATATAATTAGAGTAGAAGAAGCACCAGCGGAGATTACTGAGGAGACCAACGAAGAACCTGACGTGAATGTCAGTGCGTACATTTATATCAATGATTTTTCGAGAATTGTTGTTTTTGGGAGGTCATAATCACTTATCCTAGCACCAAATTTTGTGGCTATAGCTCAAAAACAAATATAGACTTTTTTGACTTTAAAATGCGGTGGGCTGGGGGCGGAATGGGTGGGCGTGGCTCCAAAACTTTGATGCAGTTTTTCGGGGATCGTTATCAGCTATCTTCCAACCAAATTTGGAGGCTCTAGCTCCACAACTTTGGAAGATACACGCATTACCGTTTTTGACGAAACATTGGGGTGGATGGGGGCGACTAGGCCGTATCGGTGGGCGTGGCATCGAAAATTTTGATGCAGATCTGTGTGGAATGTCAATTGCTATCTTCTTACCAAATTTGGTGGCTCTAGCTTCACAACTCTGGAAGATACACGAATTCCCGTTTTTGACGAAGCGTTGGGGAGGATGGGGGCGGCTACGGCAGTATTGGTGGGCGTGGCATCCAAACTTTTGATTCAGTTTTTGGGGGGTCATCATCACCTATCTTGGCACCAATTTGGTGGCTATAGCTCAAAACTCAAAAAACAAATATAGACTTTTTTGACTTTAAAATGCGGTGAGGCTGGGGGCGGAATGGGTGGGCGTGGCTCTAAAATTTTTTATGCAGTTCTTTGGGGGTTTATAGTAGCTATCTTCTTACCAAGTTTGGTAGTTATAGCTGCAAGGATGTGCAAAATATGTGGATTTATCGGTTTTGATTTATTGAATTTATCGATTTGCCAGCCCCCCAGTTATCGTAGAGCCCTCATCTTGACACTTTAAGTTACTATCCCATAGTTAAAGAGAATTGGAAAGTTTAAAGTTTCTAGCTTAAAGGGTGTGGGAAAAAATTGAACACATACAGACAAACAGACGGACGGACACCATAACGGACATTGCACAAACCCAATATTCTCTTTACCTTCGCTATCGAGTACAAATATCACTTTAAATTTAAACCACATGTTATCATACATATGTGAGACTGGAAACTGACAAAGAATTTACATAAAAATTTTCGTTAAATTAAAATTAATAAGAAGTTAATTACGTATTATAATCTATGGGATATATACAAATCGTTTCGTTTCCCACACAATATAATAGTAATAAGTACTTCATTATCGCTATGTAGCGTCAGTGTCAACTGACACTGTCAGTAATAGTTATTCAGTGTGATTTACCGTTGCCCCCTTTGTCAAAAAGATCGACAATCGTAAACTGAGCTCTGCAGTGAAACCTGCTCTCTTCTGAATGTGTTTTTGTGCACTCGCATTTTTGGTGCCATTACAAAGCGGCCTTCGGGCAGTATGAGAACGAGGCACACACACATACATACTATCATTGGCATTAAACAGCGCTTGCTGCTGCTCACCAAGAAAGGGTGGAATAGACTTCACATGAACTTTGTGCAGTTGTAGTGCAAAACATGAGATACTCCAATATAATGTCTGTTTTATATGCTTATATACATATATTTTGGCAACAAGTTTGGGCTTTAACAACTTATAACATTAGTTGTTGTGAAGTAGGCCCAGCGCAGCCCTCCCCCACAATACATTAATTGTAAAATATACATATACCTTCAACATTACACACAGAATAGAATATTATTATATTAGACTTAACATTAACATGGAACATAGATATAGTATGGTAAGGGTAAAGGCAAATAGTAAGCAATGCATAAGAGCAGCCGGACCAGCGTAAGAATAGCGAAGGTCGGATGCGCGTTCGCGACCCACGATCAAGGGGTCGCGATCCACAAGAAAAGGAATAGCGTGCTCAGGCCAAGCGCGATACCGAAAAATCAGTCGGTGGTTGGAATTAAAGTCGTGCGGTTATGTCCCACGATAGGAGGTCGTCAATTTGGAGCTCGCGGAATATTCGGGAATAGACATAGCTAATTAAGAACAATTGATTTATATAAGTATATATATATTGATACGTGATCGCTAGGAAGAAGACATGTAGGCTTAAGTGACTGAATAAATGAAAGTGAAGAAATAAAGAAAGATATCTAACCTAAGGCTATGTGTGCTCGTTTACTGTGGCCTTACAGATATACATATATATGAGTGCGCACATTCGCAGAAATGTAAGTGCGAACGCGTTCGGTATACAAATCTGAAGTGTATGCGCGTGGAAAGTGAGTATATACGGATTCTAGCGCCCGTGTGCGACCATTATCTGCCCGCCGAGAATAGTCTGTTTGATTAGAGGTACCTATCAGAGGGCTACCCTGTATGCTTCCCTAGCTACCCAGCCATTCCGGCAGTGCGACCCCAACATTACGCGACTTCGCAACGCTTGCCTCAATTTCATGAAGCGTCGCTGATTAAATATAAATATTTCTTGTGACGTGGGCCTTGGACAGACTGAGATTTGTACCCCGGCAAAATAACTACTTTACAAGTGGCGCTCGAGCAGGGACGCAATTCGGCAAAAAAGCCCCAAATGCACTATGAACAAGTGTGAAGTTCGCGGAGACCACGTATACTCGGCGATACTCTGTTTAACCGCGCGTGTATTAAGCAGCAAAGGTCAGCCGAAAATCTTTGTGCAATTGTCGCGGCACAAAGAAGTTGAAGGTCGAAACGGACGCGCCGATTATGAAAACGGTAATTGAACACCTGCAAGTCAAATCGTTTGGGAAAGTAAAAGCGAAAACGGGCCTACCGATTATCGGTGTACAGCATGCGCCAAGTGAATTGGTTTTGGGCGAATCTGCGAACAGTTGAACAGTGGAACAATATCGTCGGAAAGTGGTTTTTAACACGCTTTTATTAGCTTCACTTGTATGTATGTATGTATATTTGTATGTAACTCTCCTTTGGACTAAAAGCAAGTGGCTTATTACTGTCAGTATATCCCACTACCTCAAGTTCGTTCGTTGGCCGAGCGGTCTAAGGCGCGGGTCTTCGCTCCCGGATCTAATCCCGTCCACGGCCGGAAAAAAAAAATTGTTTTTTCAGTAATTTTCGGATTTGGTGCCGTAAATCAGAACCGCAATAACTTTAATATACGCTATCGGAGCTGAAACCACCGCGGCTGCTGGCACCAGACTTGCCCCCCAATGGATCTTCATAAAAGGATTGAAAATGCAGTCAATTTGATACGGGGCTTCAAATGTCAACCGTATCGTCACTATCCTCCCGTGACGAGAGTGGGTAATTTGCGCGCCTGCTGCCTTCCTTCGACGTGGTTACCGTTTCTCAGGCTCCCTCTCCGAAATCGAACCCTGATTCCCAGTTACCCGCCACAACACTGATCACTATAATTACTACTATTACAAAGTCGGTAAGGCAGAGGGAGCGCGCGATTGAAATACACCACGTATACAAATGCAACTGCGCAATTTTCTGCGCAAATGCGTTCCACTACCCAAGTATCCACCCCCGCTTAAGCCTATACTACTAGACCCAGTTACGTCATGTGCTGTAGTCGATGGTCGTATTCATATCCTAACAAAACAGTTTCAAAAAAATTTTAATGAAAATTTAAAAATTAAAAAAAAACCGAACGTACTTGGTGTGCGTTTCTGTAATCGAAAAAGTAAAATTTTGATACTATACGCGACGCACATACGCGCACGATTTTTTTTGCGTTTTATTTTCGTAATGTAACGAGAGAGCGGAGTGAGACTACCTATATACGTATGCATTGTTCTTAAGTATACCTTGCTCTCTGCTATTACAAACTACGTGTGGCTTGTAATTCTCAACTGATTTTAACTTCCACGTCATCTAGTGGTCGCTCGTATCTGATAACGCCATGTGTCGAAATCATGAATCATGCGCGTCTTCCGCTATGATGATCAAGCTTAGGGTTCTTTCTTTTAAACAAAGATTTTGATTTTTAACCCATAAAATGAATACACTTTCGTAATTTGTGCGCATCGCTGCTTAACTGTATGGTAGCAGCGTTGGCAAAATTGTTGGAGAGTGTCTTAGAACTGAAAACGTGAAAGAGTATGTATGACCAGCAATGAGAAACTGATAGTCGCCTGCTTAATACAGTGAAACTGTTCTTGTTAGGACAGAAACAGAATAATATCGATGAAAAGTACACGAAAATATCAATAATTTAAAAAAAAATTGTGAACACTCGCAATAATTCAAAAGTAAAATAGCAATACAATTAATTATAGACAGAAATTTCTCAATTGTCGACAATGAGTTTTATTAATAATATTGAATGATGCTTTTCTGCTAATTGAATTATTATTTCAATATTTCGCGGGATTTCTCTCATTCGTAAAATGGCGCTTGCGCGCATATCCACATGAAAATATGAGCGAAAGTGCTGATAAGGAAGAATGTTCAATTTGAATTGGGTGTGAATCCTGTGTGTAAGAGCTACCGTCCATGTAAACAACTGCGACGCACCCTATTGCGTAGAAACAGAAACCTCTGAAACTGGATTTCAGACTGAAGTTTCGTGTCTACGCAAAGAATTATACGGCTTTAAGAGTTTTTATAGTTTATGAATGTCAGATTTTTGCACCGAAAAAAGTTTTAATCTAAAAATTTACGTTGCTATAGTTTATGCTGCATAAATTTATTAATTAAAAATAGAATTTATTAAAAAAGATTATCAGAAGTAAATTATCACAGTTTAATAACATGTAGGTTATGATTAAAAAACATAAATTTTAACATTAATTTATTTTTATAAATAAAAAATTGTATAACCCTAAACAATGGTTCTGCTTCTGACACTGCACTTTTGAACGGTACTTGGTGCCAGACTCGACCGAGTCTGTGGATTAAGGCATCATGACTCAGCTCCAGTCAAGGGTAAATCAAAGGTAAGTCAAGGCAACGCCTACTCTTAGCGGATACTCAACGATTTAAACACCCAGAGAGCAATTCGCTAGTTCTTAAGTAGACACAAATATTATGAGTTATGATGCACATTAAGGCTTCACAGCTTGTGTTTGTAACCAGGACACCTCCACGTGGTGACGGTGGGCTACAGAATTATCTGGCAAAGTTCCTGGGTTAACGACGTGTATGCCGTCATGGCAGGTACAAGTGATTAGTACCTTACGATGCAGGGATTCGGAATCCGAGTATCGGCGTCTGGTCAGGGTGTGAAAGCAGGCTCGCAGGCGTCGTCATCAAACGACTGCAGCTCTTTAGTAGTGGGCAACTTGGCTACTGGAGAGTATACTGTTACAAGATGTAATTATTCTAATTTATGTAATAAAGATCTCGATTCGTTTAGTAATATTTGTGGAGAATCTAATACAGAAAAGAATCGAGGATCGTTGTCCGCTAAGACACAAGAACAGAGAATAGTAGACTAAAGTCTATTAAAAGAACTACAGGACTCTCAAGCGAGGAATTAGAGGAGAGAAAAAAGAAAGAAGGCTCTATATGAGAAATTACAGAGCCAAGCAGTCAAAGGAGGCCAGAGAAGCTCGTTTGCAGCAAATGCGTCAGCATGCAGCTGAGATCCGAGCCTCAGAATCCGAATTGGCCAGAGAAGCTCGTTTGCAGCAAGTGCGTCAGCACACAGCTCAAACTCGAGCCTCAGAATCTGGAAAAAGCAAAGAGGCTCGTCTGCAACAACTGCGACAGCATGCAGCTGAGATCCGAGCCTCGGAATCCGAATTAGCTAAAGAAGCTCGTCTGCAACAAATGTGTCAGCATGCAGCTGAGATCCGAGCCTCAGAATCCGAATTGGCCAGAGAAGCTCGTTTGCAGCAAGTGCGTCAGCATGCTGCTAAGATCCGAGTCTCGGAATCCGAATTAGCCAAAGCAACTCGTTTGCAGCAAATGCAGCAACGAAACGCTGAGTCCAGAAGATCAAGTAGAGCCAGTATAACGGGCTTTAGACAGACAATTAACACATTTTGTGATAAAATATGTGAAATTTGCACTAAACGGTGCTATCAACATCAAATTTCTAAGTGGATTGTAAATACTAAAATGGCACGATACTTGCCTGACGAATGAAAACAAAAAATTGCTTGGTTGTTTGTAATCGTTGCATGACCCATTTGGCCTCAAAGAAAAATATTGCACCATCTAAGTCTTATTGGAATAACCTGGATCAAGGCCCTATTCCAGAAGTTATTGCCGAGTTATCACAAGCCGAGCAGAGGCTGATTTCACGCATTATACCATTCGTGAAAATCATAAAACTAAGCGGCGTATTTCGGCAATATAGTTTTCGAGGTCAGGCAGTATTGTTCGCTTAGGACGTTTTCGAAGTCACTGAAAATCTTCCGAAGATGTTACCAAGATCTACAAGTAATGCTGGAATAGTTGTCATTACTGAGCGTCTTGAAAATATTAACGTTACATGACAGTTTTCAGTATCTAGGCAAAAAGTTTATGACGCACTAACTTGGTTAGTTACTTTACAAAGACGTGAATTTCGATCAAAATGTTGTTATGAACGGTGAGGATATAATTAGAGTAGAAGAAGCACCAGCGGAGATTACTGAGGAGACCAACGAAGAACCTGACGTGAATGTCAGTGCGTACATTTATATCAATGATTTTTCGAGAATTGTACGTGCTTCGTGGCATCAAGGAAACAATGCCATATTTACGTCAGGATTTGCAAGTGTACAATGCTGTACGATGGCATTGGCAAACATTCTAAGAGCCAGTATTCTCTCACCACAGCATTGGTCTACAAATACCCTCAATCTTAATATGATAACAGGTGACCAGATCTACAGTAATATAAGATTTGAAACGGATATAAGTTTAACGGCTTATCCTATTGAGAATGATGGATATCTATCGGTGCGAAATTTCAATGTGGTCAAAGATCAATTGTTCGCATTTGGCAAAAGGTTTGAGACTTTTGACGATGAACCGAGCATATATGGAAGCTTAAACGATAAGTATAATGCAGAGCTTGGTCGCACCCTTTGTCAAGGTCTGGAAGACTTGTTCGTGTTACATAGTGCTGGCATATTAATAACAGGTGGTCAATCATTCGGAGTGATGCACATGCTACAATGATAAATACTACTTTAGTAATTCACATTCTTGTGGTCAAAGGGATCCAAAGCGAAAGACAGCAATGGAAAAGCTTGCATCATCGAATGCAATAATTTAGAAGAGTTTGTGAGGGTTTTTAAACGTACAACAGGCAGTAGAAATGTACAGTATACTCTTGATTATGTTGACGTCGAAGTCTTTGATATAAACGATCATCCTGAGGAAACTGAAATACAGCAGAGTATTGCGACGGTAACGGCAACGTCTGAAACGATCACTTCTCAACAAGATCCAACTGATCGAATAATCCAACTGCAGACATCAGTGATGGCACCGATTGATGTAATGCAACCCAATGTGGAAGATGAACTACAAGCTTCACGAAATCTCAATGAGATTACCCGCAAATCGAAAGACAATATCGTTAATGTAGGTTGTTGAGCTATTGAGCTTTTTCAATAGCTATCGAATTTCCGAAATGTCACTCAACAAATTATAAATGCTGCGAGATTGCATTGATGAATATAGTACATATATTTTAATTTGCCTTCGTGGCCGAACTTAAATTACTTTACAAATTTTTAAAGTTGTGTTTTGCAACTTACCCCGATTTGGGCTGTGCAATAAGAAGCGATTTTTTCGTTTGTCGCGAGACAGACAAACGACCGAAGTTGAGCTACCGACGAATTTGATAAAACTGAACGGCTGCAGAACTGCAGCAGCGGCTTGCACTCAGATGTAATAAACTAAATATAAGAGCTTATGCAAAACAATAGTTGGACATTACGTTAAGTTGCTCTTATGCTGCGCAGAGCATGATAGGTTATAGCGATTAGAGAGAGTAATGGTTCTGTTGATGCTGGTTTTTGTTTAGTTAACTGCGTAACCAAACATTCTCCCCCCGTTGGAAGACATGGGCTTTCAACAACATCCTGTTTGGGAAGTGCACATAATTTGCGCACAGCTCTCTTGATAATCCCAGTTGATGTCTTGAGAACAGCTACTCGGGAGACGCCGTCAGCACCAGCAACAAGCTCTACCACACGAGCCAGTGGCCATTTAAGGGATGGCAAGTTTTCGTCCTTTACCAGAACGACATCATTGATAAGAACACCAGGCTGCGATGTCCGCCATTTGGAGCGCTGCTGAAGAAGCGTTAAATATTCCTCACGCCAGCGATTCCAGAAAATTTGTTGGTAATACGCTGCCAGCGATCTAGGCGGCTAACGTTCAGCGCCGTGACAGCAGGCTCTGGGTACAGTACGAGTGGCACACTACCAAGGAAGTGCGCAGGGTTAGTACGTCCAGATCTGCAGGGTGCTCTGCAAGTGGAAAAATAGGTCGTGAGTTTATAATAGCAGCAATGTGGCAAACGAGTGTGTGAAGATCATCCAGGGGCAAAAGCGAGGGTCCGACCGATCGATAAAAATGATATTTTGCTGTCTTCACCGCCGCCTCCCAAAGTCCACCGAAGTGTGGCGAACGAGGTGGGATGAAATCCCATTCAATGTCATCGGACGTACAAATTCTCGGACAGCGTCGATGTGCTTCTCGCTGAGGATTAGCTGCTTGAGATCAGCTAGTTCATTCTTGCCTCCCACGAAATAAGTAGCATTGTCCGACCATATGCGAGTAGGTTTACATCTAGTTAGAATGAAACGCTTAAGTGCATTTAGAAAAGCGGCTGTAGACAAATCAGGAACCAGTTCGAGATGCACTGCCTTTGTCGCAAAGCAAATGAACACCGAGATGTAGACCTTTGTTTCGAACTTCACTCTTGAAGTAAAATGGTCCACAGTAGTCCACTCCAGTGACAGCGAAAGGATGCGAACCACTCACACGATCCCGGGGAAGATCCGGCATGATTGTCTCAGCTAGGACCGGTTTAGCTCGAAAGCACATGATGCATTTGCTTGTCACGCTGGAGACAGTCTTGCGACCACCAATAGGCCAATAGTGGAGCCGAATGTGAGCAAGAAGCGAACGAGGTCCAGCATGCAGCTGACGCCTGTGAAAATGCATGATGATGGCGCGTGTGACAGGGTGATGGCTTGGAAGAATTACAGGATGCTGCGCATCGAAATCCAGACTCGAGTGCTTTAGACGGCCACCAACACGTAGAAGTCCAAACTCATCCATGAACGGGGTAAGCGAGGCAATAGAGCTGGATGATTTGATGGTTCGTCCGCTGTGAAGATTCCTATATTCATCGCTTAGGTTGGCCATCTGGATGCTGCGCAACAGTAATTGGGTGCCTTTGTGTATACACTCTGCTGTAAGACCGGGATGCCTGATTTGATATCGAAATTTATGTATGAAACCGAACACACGCCGTAGGTGATGAAAGGAGTTTACAAATTTACATCCTATGCTGACATCAAAAGATTTAGAAACACCAATTAGTACTCTTTGCCGGAGCTCTGGAAGCGTCTGGGCCGGCGTCTGGGCCGGCAATTCATTTGAGCTACCTCTCGAATTAGCTGTGAAAGAATTGCAGCAGCAGATAACTCCAGCTTTGGTATTGTAAAAGTCCGCAAGGGTGCCACTCGAGACTTAGAGCACAAAAGATGAGCTACGCGCCTTCCACCTGTTATAGATATGACGTAAATGCATCCACCGTAGGCTTCAATGCTATCATCACTAAATCCATGAACTTCGATGATGCCCTTTGGAACTATAACCAGACGCGGAAGCTTTATTTTCTCCGTATGAGAAATGTCAGCACACAAACTTTTCCAGGAACAATGCAAGGAAGCAGGAAGACTTTCATCCCAATCCAAATGTTCTCTCCAAAGGTGCTGCATAAAGATCTTGGCCTTGGATATCACGGGTCCGATAAGCCCAAGCGGATCATAGAATCGAGCAATGGTAGAAAGTACAGTCCGTTTGCTAGGAGTACAGTCCGTTTGCTAGGCTTGCCAGGCGCTTTCATTAGAGAGAAGTTAAACAGAAGGCAGTCTGAAGCTAGATCCCATGCCAATCCAAGCGTCTTAGTGATATCTGTGCCATCATCAAACTTTAGAAAGGTCTCTTTGTCTTCATCAGGCACCTGTTGAAGCACGCTAGGATCATTGGAACACCATTTCCGAAGCTTGAAATTCCCTTTCCGTAAAAGACTGACTGTTTGATGCATGACTTCAAGTACTTCTTGGGCAGAGTCGCCTCCATGATGAGATCATCTACGTAGAAATCGCTCAAGACCACCTTAGATCCAACAGGAAACGATCTTCTTTCATCAATGGCCAATTGCTGCATGGCCCGAAAAGCCAGGTTGGCTCTGTGCCAAAGGTAACGGTATCGAGTTTAAAAACTTGAATTTCCAGATGAGGCGCATCACGCCAAAGGATGCATTGCAGGTACGAGTCGGATTCAGCCATCCTAACGCACCTATACATTTTGCAAATGTCACCAGTCAAGGCTACTGGAAATGCTCTAAATTGCAAAAGAGTGCTGAAAAGCTTGCGTTGAATTGTTGGGCCTGTCATGAGGATTTCATTAAGCTAATAACCAGACGAAGACACAGCTCAACCATCAACACAACTCTAAGCTTAGTGGTTGAGCTATCCTCTTTCAGCACGCAATGACGAGGTAAATAATATTTGCAGCGACTTAGCATGTGCGACTCAACAATAGACATGTGATTAGGTCCACATACTCTTTGATGAACGCGGAATACTGAGATTTCAACTCAGGATGACGCTCCAATTTGCGTTCCAGGTTACAAAACGGCGATAAGCTTGCTGATCGGAATCCCCAATCAGATCCACAGGATGTTTAACTGGAAGGCGAACCGAATGTTCGCCAGTGCCTAAACGATCAAAAGTTTGTTTAAAATGGGCTTCACAGTCAAGTTCCTCCTTAGTAGATTCATTTACTACACTAGAACAGGATTCTAACTCCCAAAAATGACGAACGATTTCATCAAGCTTATGATCAGGGCTAGTAGTTGGCGTTGAAATCGAGCGAGTGGCCATCAATGAGGCAGGGCTTGTTGACGACGTTCCTCCTGTCACTATCCAACCTAATTGAGTTTTTTGGAGAATGGGTAAGCCAGGAGCGAGTTTCATTTGGCCAACGCATAACAATTCAAAAAACAGAGCAGCTCCAATTAGTAGATCGATTTGTTGTGGCTTAAAGAATTCTGGATCAGCCAATCGAATATTTGAGGGTATATTCCAACGATCAGTGCTAACACCATAGCTCGGCTGATTTCCAGTAATAGACGGAGCAATTAAAACTGAGATGCTAGCAGCGTAGTCAGTTGTTCACGATTTAAGACTTATATCAGCTGCATAGCCTTCTGAGACAACACTAGACTCCCCAGTCCTGAAATCGAAGTAGGCGACCGATGCTTACGTAGCTGGAGGTAGTGAGCTAAACGGGATGTAATAATGTGCACCTGTGAACCAGAATCGAGTAGAGCATGGCAAGGAACAAGAACCCCAGTGCGCTGATGACAGCAGTTGCCAATAGCACAATGTCTTGACTGAGATTTTGGGCTACAAGTGTTGACGAGGATTTTGCAGCAGGCGTATGCGGAGCAGATATAATTTGAGAGCCCTCAATCTGAGTCTCAAAATGAAGAAGAGTGTGATGCTTGGCCTTACAACGATTGCAGGCGGTCGAACTGCTTTCTTTCATTCTATGCCCCTTGCGCAGGCAATTAATGCAAAGAGACAACTTCTTAACCTCGCGAAGACGCAGTTGCGGAGAAAGATTTCCAAAACCGGAGCAATTGTAAATCAAATGGCCTGATGATTCACAAAACACGCATTCATTTGTGCTGGAGTTAGTAGCGACAAAGGCTTTTCTGCTGGTGTTAAGGGTTTTGCTACTTTTTCCCATACGTTGGCATAGAGTGTTCCACATTTTCCAACCTTTGACATCGCCTATCCAAAAAAGCCATGCATTGTTCACAGGTCGGGATTGTATCCATCGGTGCTGTCTCCTCCCACTGGTCTGAGTTGCCTTGTCCATTTTCTGTAGCAAGCTGTGCACAATAATAAATCCTGCAATCTGCTCAACGCTGCCCATGCCTTGAAGAGCGCGGATGTTGGCGTTTACGGTATCCGAAAGGGTTCGAAGTTTAACCGCTGACGACGAATCGATGCAATCCAAACCCAAAATCTCAGTGACATATGCCTGAAAAATAAGACGCTTGTTATTAAACCGCTTTTTTAGTAAATCTAACGCAATTGAATAGTTAGCACTGCTGATTTCCAACGATGAAACACACTCCAGGGCTGGTCCTTTCAGGCACGATCGCAAATGCTGAAACTTCTCTACATCTGATAATCCTAAGTCGCTGTCAATGATTGACGAGAACATTGAAATGAAATCTGCATACTTTGTGTAGCCCCCGCTGAACTCTGGAAGCTTAAGCTCAGGCAATCGAATCCGGCTCTGAGACAATGTGTGATTGTCAGCAGATGCTTTATGCCTCATGGTGGAACACAAAGGTGATGATAACTTTCGCTTATTAAGTTCGCGGCGCAAGCTAGTCTCAACGAGTATTGACAATTCATCAAAAGATTCACGTAATTCACTCCCGATTTCATTATAATCCAGCTCCTCGAATGCGTAATGCATAATAATTGCTGCTGCGCGCTTTCAAGACCCTTAAGCCGGATCGCCGATTCCTCTTCGCTGAGATACCCAATATGCTCCGGAGCAATAGCTTTGGCCATCCGCTTCACTTGCTCGTTAATAGCCTTGGCCTTAGCTTCATAAACGGAGCACCAAGTGACGGAACTGCAGGATTATTAATCACCTCAACAGTATTCGGCATGTTGAATATGTTTTGATTTTATATGTACACGCACGCGAAATAAAGTTTTAGAGCCACTGAATGTCGGACACTTGCAAGCTATTGTTTAAAGCACAGAGTATGTCAATCACAATTCAATTTATTGCCTCGAAAAACACTTTCATATATTACAGTTTTGTATACACTGAATTCTTGCGATTTACTTATTTTTGCAAGAGCAGCTAGTAACAACGTAACGATTTAATTGCACAAATATACCAAGGTCAAAAAGGGCAAACACCTTGAGCACAAGCAAATGCAAAGCGAATCGGGAGCAGTAATAGCAATGCAGAAACGATTGCTGCAGCGGTAAAATGTTTAAAGAGACAAGAGAAGATAATGCGCGGGCTTCAATGCAGGTCAAACACCTTAATGCAAAAGTGAACGCAAAAACGAAGCGACAACAGCGAAAACGATAAAAGAGCGCGGGCGCGCTTTACTAACTCTATAAGTTCAATAATTTTTTATTATTTAAACAAATGCAGAGTATCACGTCGGGGTCACCAAATGTTGAGCTATTGAGCTTTTTCAATAGCTATCGAATTTCCGAAATGTCACTCAACAAATTATAAATGCTGCGAGATTGCATTGATGAATATAGTACATATATTTTAATTTGCCTTCGTGGCCGAACTTAAATTACTTTACAAATTTTTAAAGTTGTGTTTTGCAACTTACCCCGATTTGGGCTGTGCAATAAGAAGCGATTTTTTCGTTTGTCGCGAGACAGACAAACGACCGAAGTTGAGCTACCGACGAATTTGATAAAACTGAACGGCTGCAGAACTGCAGCAGCGGCTTGCATTCAGCTGAAGGCCAAGGGCAAACAATAGAGAATGTGATAAACTAAATATAAGATCTTATGCAAAACAATAATTGGACATTACGTTAAGTTGCTCTTATGCTGCGCAGAGCGTGATAGCTTATAGCGATTAGAGAGAGTTATGGTTCTGTTGATGCTGGTTTTTGTTTAGTTAACTGCGTAACCAAACATAGGTCATGAACTGAAAGCAGAAGAATTTGCCTGGTACTTCTTGTTTCCTTATGGAAAAAATGTTTTTAAAGAGCAAAGACCTGTAAATATTACAGCATTAGACTACTTTCAGTTCAGAATTTTGGGAAGTGATACAAGATTTCAACGCAACGACTATCTCTTTTATGCCTTATCTCTCTTTGAGTATTATCGTATCAAAAGCACTATTTCAGCATGAGGCAAGAAAATCGTTAATCAAAAAGGAGCGGTCGAAGTCTGTATGTGAAAAATTTGAGGGGTTCTGCAGCTTATTGGAGATCAGCCTTGAACGAGCTATTAGCTCAAATCAGATGTTTAGGAGCTCCAACCTATTTTGTAACATTTAGCTCGATCTCAACTGGTTGGAACAACGAAAAGCTTTGTTAATATCTGATGGTAGACCTGATGTTGATCCTAGAACGCTTGACATTTATGAGACTCAAAGACTTATCGAAAAGTACCCAGTCATTTTGAGTCGACATTTCATGGTTAGAGTAAATGCTCTAATGAAATTTATCAAAAACAATGGTAATGTATTTGGCGGCAAAGTGAAAGATCATTGGTGGCGTATTGAGTTCCAGAATCGGGGCAGTCTTCACCTTCATATGGTGATCTGGATTGAAAATCATCCAGAGTTGACTCAGATGAAGGAAAACTTCTTCTCGATCGTAACTGTTGCTGCAGAATGCCTACAGAAGAAGAACATTCAGAGCTTCACGATTTAGTTAAGAAATGTCAAACTCATCGGCATACACAACTTGTACAAAAAAAATACCTCTGTAAGGTGCCGATTTAACTTTCCACGTCAAGAATGTCACGAAACACGAATCGTGTCTCATTCTTAAGATGATTTTCTTCGTAACGGAGGTAGAATTTGTTTACTTAAGCTTCTAAAGGAAGATGCGTGGGTAAATAATTACCACCCAGAGCTATAAAGACTGTGGACAGGCGACATGGATATTCAGCCCTGCGGATCAAACGAAGCGATAGCGTACTATATAGCAAAGTATCTGTCGAAAGCAGAACCTGAAGGCGTAGATTCTGGAATCGCGCAAGCCATGCAGATTTTCAACGTGAAGAAACTGATATTTCACGTAAACTGTTCAGGATATGCATGAAGATTCTTCATGAACGACAAGTATCGGCTGCAGAATGTGCGTATCGACTTTGTCATATCCCATTACGAGACAGCTCACGGAGCTGCATTTTTGTGAACACAAGGACACGCAACAGGCTATTTTAGCAATATCTTTGAAGGATATGAACAACGTCCGCTAAAACATTCTGACTACGATTTTGCGAACATGAGCTTGCAATGTGGTTTGAACCATTCTATCCGAAAAAGGTAAGCGAGACTGAGGAAAGTGTAGATCATGACGGCATCGACCGTCCATAAGATGCAAGGTTGTACAGTTGATCATGCAGTCATTTCTCTGGGCTCTCGACTGTTTGCTGCTGGACAAGCTTATGTAGCACTTAGTCGGTGCAGATCTTTGGACGGTATTCGAATTGAAGAACTCGATTGCTCAAAGTTAACAGGTAAAACTCCATGTAACAGTGAAGCATTAGAGGAAATGATTCGATTACGAAATAATAATTCATAAGACTCCTCAATATCTTTTGTTCGCAAATAATGCAACATAACTCAGTGTGGCTGTTTATATTGGCAATACAGAAGTTTTGAAACGACTTTTAAATCAAAGTCCAAAATTATTACATAGAGGTGAGTATTAATGGTTTCGAAGATTAAAACAGTTAATGATAGCAATCATGGAATAAGGATGACAGAGCAACTGTTGAAAAAAGGTACTAAAGTCAATACTGTAGAAAATGGGTCCACTGTTCAAATCTAGCTCGCTGTTTCTATTGACAACATAGAAATCTTGAATTGTCATTCAAATTAAAGTCCAAAACTGCTTGTACAGTAGAAAATATTAATAACTTAAAAGATTGCTGCAATCAATGATAGTAACCATGGAAAATTGATAATAAAATATCTGCTGAATTATTCCAAAAATTGTTCACTTTAAAAAGTGCATAAAAATGGATTTAAGATGCAGATTTTTGGGGGTCGTTGCCAGCTGTCTTCTTACCAAATTTTGTGGCTCTAGCTTCACAACTCTGGAAGATAAACGCACTCCCGTTTTTGACGAAATTGGGGCAGATGGGGTGGCTAGGGTGGTATTGGTGGGCTAGGCATCCAAACTTCTGATGCAGTATTTGGGGTATCATCATCACCTATCTTGGCACCAAATTTGGTGGCTATAGCTCAAAAACTGTGGGAGATAAAGCTATTTGTGATTTCAAAATGCGGGGATGCTGGGGGCGGAATGGGTGAGCGTGGCTCCAAAACTTTGATGCAGTTCTTTTGGGATCGTTACCAGCTATCTTAATACCAAATTTAGAGGCCATAGCTCCACAACTCTGGAAGATACACGCTTTCCCGTTTTTTGACGAAGCGTTGGTATGGGGGCGGCTAGGGCAGTATTGGTGGGCGTGGCATCCAAAATTTTGATGCATTGTTTTAGGGGTCACCGACACCTATGATGGCACTAAATTTGGTGGCTATAGCTCAAAAATTGTGGGAGATGTAGGCTTTGTTGATATTAAAACGCGGATTGGCTGGGCGCGGACAAAACCAATATACTCTTTACCTTCGGCATCGAGAGTAATAAATATAGTTTGAAAGCAACCAGTGTTTTTTGATTACAACACTCGAATAGATATTGATACACTCAATGCTATAATAAGAAAATTAAACAGAAGAGCATATCCAGTTGTAGCAATCACCTCTGATTTGGGTGCTGGCAACCAAGATTATGGAGAGAGCTTGGCATATCGGAAAGTAATTGTGTTATCTTTTTTTTAATCGGAAAAAAGTCATAGTTGGTTTTTATACTCGATACCTAAGGTAAAGATAATATTGGGTTTGTGCAATGTCCGTCATGGGGTCTGTCCGTCTGTATGAACGCAACTTTTTTCCACACCCTTCAAGCTAGAGACTTGAAACTTTCCAATTCTCTTTATCTATGGGATAGTAACTTAAAGTGTCAAGATTGGGGTTCTACGATAACTAGGGGGCTGTCAAATCGATAAATTTGATAACTTTAAAACGATAAGTCCGCATATTTCACACACCCTTACAGCTAGAACTACCAAATTTGGTAAGAAGATAGCTACTAGCAACCCCCAAAAAACTGCATCAAAAATTTTAGAGCCACGCTCACCCATTCCGTTCCCAGCCCCCCCGCATTTTAAAGTCACAAAGCCTATATCTAAAAGTTTGAATGCCACGCCTACCAATATCACCCTAGCCGCCCCCAGATGCCCCAACGCTTCGTCAAAAACGGGAATGCGTGTATCTTCCAGAGTAGTGGAGCTAGAGCCACCAAATTTGGCAGGAAGATAGCTTGCAACGACCCCCAAAAAAGAGCATCAAACTTTTGGAGGCACGCGCACCCCTTCCACCCCCTTTTCCCACCTTTTTCAATCTTTGAGCTAGAGTCACCAAATTTTGTATGAAGATAGCAATTGACATTCCACACAGATCTGCATCAGAAATTTTGATGCTACGCCCACCCATACCGCCCCCAGCCCCCCTCTCCCCACATTTAACAATTTTCGAGCTAGAGTCACCAAATTTGGTATGAAGATAGCAATTGACATTCCACAAAGATCTGCATCAAAATTTGGATGCCACAGCCAGCCATACTGCCCCCAGCCCTCCTTTCCCCACTTTTCCCAAACTTCGAGCTGGAGTCACCAAATTTGGTATGAAGATAGCAATTGACATTTCACAAATATCTGCAGTTAAAATATGGATGCCACACCCACCCATACCGTCCCCAGCCCCTCTTTCCCCACTTTTTACAAACTTCGAGCTAGAGTGACCAAATTTGGTTTGAAGATAGCAATTGACATTCCACAAAGATCTGCATGCAAAATTTGGATGCAACGCCCAGCCATACTGCCCCCAGCCCCCCTTTCAACAGCTCTTACAAACTTTCAGCTAGAGTCATCAAATTTGGAAGGAAGATAGTTGGTGGCATCCCTATCTGCATCGGAGAATCTTTAAGGCTGCGTACACCCTGCCCCATCCGTACCCCTTTGCAATCGGGCCTCTTTTTACCTGTTTTAATACTGGTATCGAGTATGCTGCAGTCAGTTGCGTCCGACTGCAACGTTTCCACTTGTTTGTGTATATCTTCAGCAAGAACGTGGTTTAGCCATCCAGCTGATGACCAACTTAAAATTTAATTTTTTCGGGTACTCCTAATTTAATTATGCTTATCCGGAATTACTTCGTGGATTCTGGTTTAATCATAAACGGAAATAAGCTGACTAAAACGACAGTCCAACAGACACTTGATCATTGTGGCAAGTCAGATCTGTCAATTATGTTTAAGAATGGAAAACCATTTAAATGTTCGCTCACTTGCTAAGCAGAAAGTTAAACTGGCAACACAGCAGTTTTCTAACACAACCGCTAGCTCCATCCGACGCTGCTATTCATTGGGCTATGAAGTCCAAAATGCATGCGAACTGCAGATCTGTTTAAATGATTAATGATTGGTTCGACGTTTTTAATTCAAAGTTATCCACGTCAAATTCAATCGAAACAACGCAAGCGAATGGGAAGCAGCTTGAAATTTAGCGAGAAATTTTTAAAATATGTCTCAGACTATGCGCGGGGAATCTTTATGCCAATCCAATAGGCTCCCATTCCAAACTGGCATTCTTGTCAATAACTCAAGAAAAGTATAGCCTGCAATACATATTATCAAGTCGACTAAACCAAGACATGGTGGAACATTTATTTGGTGCCCTGGCCGCAAAGGGTGGACAGTTTGACCATCCTACTTCACTCCAATTCAAATATAGATTACAAAAATAAATCACAGTTATGACCAATCAACTAACGAACAATAATGAGAATTATTAATAATAATGAGAGTTGACAAATTTTTAGCTTTATGTTTCAGAAAAGTTTTGATCGTGAATGTTGGTAGTTATGTTCTGTTTTTTTGTATTTATGTTTTTCTTTTCGAATTTCATTTATTAATAATCCTATATTTTATTCAGCCAAAATACAGAAATGTTGTCAAATCATAGAAACGTCGAGGGTGAGAACTGTGATAATTGGCTTAATATAGACATAAGTTCACTTTGTACTGCAAACAAAGAAAACGATACAGCAGAAATTGAAATCGAAATCGCAAACAATATAGTACCTGCAGAAAACGACATCGATGAGTTAACGGAAGATGCCGTCGAATACATAGCAGGCTATGTTATTAAAAGTTCAAGCCTTACTAACGATTCCGCAGAAAGATCGACATTAACCTACGTTGATGAAGTGACTAGTAGTAAAACCATCCGAACAATTTAAAAATAAGCTAAAACAACTAGAAAATATATTTTTAAACAATGTTAAAGAGCACTTTAATTTAAAAAATAATGTTATGCATAAGTTATTAATTTCGGCGCAAAATGTTGACATTGATCTGTGTGTCAAAACTTTTTATTTTAAAATTATAATTTATTTTAGAATTAAGAACCTTAACAAGAAAATTTAAATTCAAAATCAAAAACAAAGATTAATTGCAAATTCAAAATTATTAAAAATAAACTATAAAAAATCACTTTGTATTATAATTGGCTATTTTACAAACCACGGACCAGTCTAGGGTTAATCAACACACTGTACAGCCGTTTCGCTTACACTCATTGCTATGATAGATAAGCCATCAAATTTGCCGACGAGACCACCTTATACTAATTTCATCATGGTATAGATATTGATTGTGCTGCTGTTGCTACTCACCTCTCTTTGTTCGAGCCAAATTATTGTTAGGTTCATGATGGAATATTCCATCATGGTTAGGTGGTTTAGGTGTGACACACACACACATGCATACGAATAGAAGAGCTCAAATACAACAGTCGTCAATGGCCTGTGCTTAGTGGTTTTTCTGCTACTGAAAGTGAGCTGCAACATCCAGCAGCGATCGGGAGAGTATACTTGAATTGTAAGTGGACTCAAAACACGCACTAACGGAACAACGACATGACAATGCAATTTGCTCTAACTGTGTGGCGACTTGACGGTATGTGGCTCAAAGGTTTTAAGTTTCTGGTTTCACATCACAAAAATATATGATATTAAAAAAGAATGCATAATATATAAATAAAATAATAAAAACTGCTACCGTTCTTTAACACAAAGATAATTTTTTTAAAATCACGACTTTAATTATGAGACTTGTTACAAACACAGTCACATTTTCGAGTTCATAATATATTATGCAACTCATACTTATTTTCAAAAATCACATCAAAATTTTGTGTTAACGAAGAGCACCACAAATTCGCGCCATCATTTGCAACAAAAATCTAACATACAGCAAGCGAGTCACAGCCAGTCAATACAAACCGTCAGAGCTTGAACCACTTGAGAATTACAAGCCTCAGTCTCTGGTATCACTTTTTCAGTTGCATACTTCTAGGGCGCTGTTTCCGAAATTGACCGTTCATTTTTAATAGCTTTTTATTAGCTTCACTTGAGGCCGAGTGAGTTACTCAAAAGAAAGTATAAATTTAATAAATTTTTAATCGATTTTTTGTATTTTTTAATACTTAATATTCTGTAGTAATATTATAATTATAATAAATATATTTAGAATAAAAAACTAAAAAATGCGCTTTTTAAAAACATTGAACTAAAAAGTAAAATATATATATGGTTTGAAAAAAATAAAAATACGCTTTTTGAAAAACTTGAACTAAAAACTTAAAAATAATTTCTAATGTAAGCTTAAATAATCTAAAATTCTTGAATTATTGTGAAAAAGCGTCTGGCGCTCGATACACGAAAAATACATCACAAAACGCCCACTCTTTTTTTTACAATAATTCAAGAATTTTTAGATTTTTTAAGCTTACATTAGAAATTATTTATTAAATTTGTGGTTCTATGTTTTTAATAGCGTATTTTTTAGTTTTTTCAAACTATATTTATTATACTCGATGCCGAAGGTAAAGAGTATATTGGTTTTGTCCGCGCCCCAGCCACTCGGAATTTTAAATGCAACAAAGCCTATATCTCCCACAGTTTTTGAGCTATAGCCACCAAATTTAGTGCCATGATAGGTGTCGATGACCCCCAAACAATGCATCAAAATTTTGGATGCCACGCCCACCCATACCGCCACCAGCCCCCCTTCCCTACCTTTTACAAACTTCGAGCTAGAGTCACCAAATTGGTATGAAGATAGCAATTGACATTTTACATAGATCTGCATTAAAATTTGGTATGAAGATAGCAATTGACATTCCACAAAGATCTGCATCAGAAATTTGGATGCCACGCCCACCCATACCGCCACCAGCCCCCCTTCCCTACCTTTTACAAACTTCGAGCTAGAGTCACCAAATTTGGTATGAAGATAGCAATTGACATTTTACATAGATCTGCATTAAAATTTGGTATGAAGATAGCAATTGACATTCCACATAGACCTGCATCACAAATTTGGATACCACGCCCACCCATACCGCCCCCAGCCCCCCTTTCCCCACCTTTTACAAACTTCAAGCCAGAGTCACCAAATTTGATATGAAGATAGCAATTGAAATTCCACATAGACCTGCATCACAAATTTGGATGCCACGCCCACCCATACCGCCACCAGCCCCCCTTCCCTATCTTTTACAAACTTCGAGCTAGAGTCACCAAATTTGGTATGAAGATAGCAATTGACATTTTACATAGATCCGCATTAAAATTTGGTATGAAGATAGCAATTGACATTCCACAAAGATCTGCATCAGAAATTTGGATGCCACACCTACCCATACCGCCCCCAGCCCCCTTTCTCCACATTTTACAAACTTTGAGCTAGAGTCACCAAATTTGGAAGGAAGATAACTGGTGGCATCCTCATCTGCATCGGAGAATCTTTATGGCAGCGTACACCCCTGCCCAGTCCGTACCCCTTTGCAATCGACTGCAACGTTTCCACTTGTATTTTATTATAAAAAAAATAACATTTTAGAATTTTTCCAAGTTGTTAAAAAATTCAGTCGTTTTCCACAGAATTGATTGAAATAAAGCCTTCCATTACTTCAATTTTTAAATAAGTTACAATATTAATAAATAAATAAATAAAATAAAACTAAATATAATACAAAATAATACAAATTTAACAGTCAGCAGTCATTTTTCAATCAATTTGAAATTTTAGAACAGCCAGATATTATCAATCCTGAACTTGGAGAAGAAGAATTACCAGAGGTAGAAATGAGCAATGATCAATTCCAATTGTTCATCTTTATTACAGAGAGTATCAAAACGGTGATTTTAAACGAGAGAAAATTTTTGTAACCGGTGGAGCAGGCACGGGAAAAACTTTCCACTTTTATCTATTGAAAAACCAAGTTAACCGATGTTATGGAAAAACGGTAGTGAAAGTTGCTGCTCTCACTGGAGTTGCAGCAAGGTTGATCGGTGGATCTACGCTACACCGTCTGCTTAAACTACCAGTACAAAAAGATGGAGTTATTGTTAGCATGCCACTTCTAACTGGTAATTATTTAACAGGGATGCGCCAATTATGGCAAAACGTTGAGTTTCTGTTCATAGATGAAGTTTCTATGGTACCTTATGAGATGCTTTGCATGATCGACTCTCGTTTGCGTCAATTGAAAAGCGCGGACATTGTTTTGGAGGCATAAATGTTTTACTCTTCGGTGATCTAATGCAGTTGCCACCTGTCCGAGGACATCAAGTATTTCAACAATCAGAACACATGAAACCCGCTACACATTTGTGGCGGCAATTCCGACTGGTTGAACTCAAACAAAACATGCGCCAACAAGGAGACACGACATTTATAGATGTGCTTAATGCTCTAAGAATTAGAGAATTGACATCTGTGCATCTCGAAGTTCGTCTTGGAAAAGTATCAACAGATACGACTAATGAATTTTCAATAGAGAGAGTATTAAGAATTTATCCAACGAATGACCAAGTTGCTAGACATAATGAAAAAGTCCTCCAGTGTTTTGAGGATCAGGGGACTGTTATTTATACAATTAAAGCACAGGACGAGCTCGTTGATGCTACACGAAATTTAGGTAATAAAGACTTAAATTCTGTGATACCTAATGATATAAATAAAACAGGAGGTCTTCCCAATGTTTTGAAAATATTTGTGGGAGCTCAAGTTATGTTAAGGTCGAATATTGATGTGTCAAAAGGTTTAGTGAATGGTAACAAGGGTTTTATTATAGAAATCATCTGGCCAATTTTCGCTGAGAGACGAATGTTGCCATTAATTCTGAGTTGGGCATCGACCGTCCATAAGATGCAAGGTTGTACAGTTGATCATGCAGTCATTTCTCTGGGCTCTCGACTGTTTGCTGCTGGACAAGCTTATGTAGCACTTAGTCGGTGCAGATCTTTGGACGGTATTCGAATTGAAGAACTCGATTGCTCAAAGTTAACAGGTAAAACTCCATGTAACAGTGAAGCATTAGAGGAAATGATTCGATTACGAAATAATAATTCATAAGACTTCTCAATATCTTTTGTTCGCAAATAATGCAACATCACTCAGTGTGGCTGTTTATATTGGCAATACAGAAGTTTTGAAACGACTTTTTAATCAAAGTCCAAAATTATTACATAGAGGTGAGTATTAATGGTTTCGAAGATTAAAACAGTTAATGATAGCAATCATGGAATAAGGATGACAGAGCAACTGTTGAAAAAAGGTACTAAAGTCAATACTGTAGAAAATGGGTCCACTGTTCAAAATCTAGCTCGCTGTTTCTATTGACAACATAGAAATCTTGAATTGTCATTCAAATTAAAGTCCAAAACTGCTTGTACAGTAGAAAATATTAATAACTTAAAAGATTGCTGCAATCAATGATAGTAACCATGGAAAATTGATAATAAATATCTGCTGAATTATTCCAAAAATTGTTCACTTTAAAAAGTGCATAAAAAATGGATTTAAGATGCAGATTTTTGGGGGTCGTTGCCAGCTGTCTTCTTACCAAATTTTGTGGCTCTAGCTTCACAACTCTGGAAGATAAACGCACTCCCGTTTTTGACGAAATTGGGGCAGATGGGGGTGGCTAGGGTGGTATTGGTGGGCTAGGCATCCAAACATCTGATGCAGTATTTGGGGTATCATCATCACCTATCTTGGCACCAAATCTGGTGGCTATAGCTCAAAAACTGTGGGAGATAAAGCTATTTGTGATTTCAAAATGCGGGGATGCTGGGGGCGGAATGGGTGAGCGTAGCTCCAAAACTTTGATGCAGTTCTTTTGGGATCGTTACCAGCTATCTTAATACCAAATTTAGAGGCTCTAGCTCCACAACTCTGGAAGATACACGCTTTCCCGTTTTTGACGAAGCGTTGGGATGGGGGCGGCTAGGGCAGTATTGGTGGGCGTGGCATCCAAAATTTTGATGCATTGTTTTAGGGGTCACCGACACCTATCATGGCACTAAATTTGGTGGCTATAGCTCAAAAATTGTGGAAGATATAGGCTTTGTTGACATTAAAACGCGGATTGGCTGGGCGCGGACAAAACCAATATACTCTTTACCTTCGGCATCGAGAGTAATAAATATAGTTTGAAAGCAACCAGTGTTTTTTGATTACAACACTCGAATAGATATTGATACACTCAATGCTATATTAAGAAATTAAACAGAAGAGGATATCCAGTTGTAGCAATCATCTCTGATTTGGGTGCTGGCAACCAAAGATTATGGAGAGAGCTTGGCATATCGGAAAGTAAGTGTGTTACAATTTTTAATCGGAAAAGAGTCATAGTTGGTTTTTACACTCGATACCTAAGGTAAAGATAATATTGGGTTTGTGCAATGTCCGTCATGGTGTCTGTCCGTCTGTATGAACGCAACTTTTTTCCACACCCTTCAAGCTAGAGACTTGAAACTTTCCAATTCTCTTTATCTATGGGATAGTAACTTAAAGTGTCAAGATTGGGGTTCTACGATAACTAGGGGGCTGGCAAATCGATAAATTTGATAACTTTAAAACGATAAGTCCGCATATTTCACACACCCTTACAGCTAGAACTACCAAATTTGGTAAGAAGATAGCTACTAGCAACCCCCAAAAAAATGCATCAAAAATTTTAGAGCCACGCTCACCCATTCCGTTCCCAGCCCCCCCGCATTTTAAAGTCAAAAAGCCTATATCTCCCACAGTTTTTAAGCTAGAGCCACCAAATTTGGTGCCAAGAGATGTGATGATGACCCCCCAAAAACTGCATAAAAAGTTTTAATGCCACGCCCACCAATACCACCCTAGCCGCCCCAGATGCCCCAACGCTTCGTCAAAAACGGGAATGCGTGTATCTTCCAGAGTAGTGGAGCTAGAGCCACCAAATTTGGCAGGAAGATAGCTTGCAACGACCCCCAAAAAAGTGCATCAAACTTTTGGAGGCACGCGCATCCCTTCCACCCCCTTTTCCCACCTTTTTCAATCTTTGACCTAGAGTCACCAAATTGTTATGAAGGTAGCAATTGACATTCCACATAGATCTGCATTACAAATTTGGTATGAAGATAGCAATTGACATTCCACAAAGATCTGCATCAGAAATTTGGATGCCACACCTACCCATACCGCCCCCAGCCCCCTTTCTCCACATTTTACAAACTTTGAGCTAGAGTCACCAAATTTGGAAGGAAGATAACTGGTGGCATCCTCATCTGCATCGGAGAATCTTTATGGCAGCGTACACCCCTGCCCAGTCCGTACCCCATTGCAATCGACTGCAACGTTTCCACTTGTATTTTATTATGAAAAACAATAACATTTTAGAATTTTTCCAAGTTGTTAAAAAATTCAGTCGTTTTCCACAGAATTGATTGAAATAAAGCCTTCCATTACTTCAATTTTTAAATAAGTTTCAATATTAAAAAAAAAAAATAAAATAAAACTAAATATAATACAAAATATAATACAAATTTAACAGTCAGCAGTCATTTTTCAATCAAGTACATGCATTTGAAATTTTAGAACAGCCAGATATTATCAATCCTGAACTTGGAGAAGAAGAATTCCCAGAGGTAGAAATGAGCAATGATCAATTCCAATTGTTCATCTTTATTACAGAGAGTATCAAAACGGTGATATTAAACGAGAGAAAATTTTTGTAACCGGTGGAGCAGGCACGGGAAAAACTTTCCACTTTAATCTATTGAAAAACTAAGTTAACCGATGTTATGGAAAATCGGTAGTGAAAGGTGGTGCTCTCACTGGAGTTGCAGCACGGTTGATCGGTGGATCTACGCTACACCGTCTGCTTAAACTACCAGTACAAAAAGATGGAGTTATTGTTAGCATGCCACTTCTAACTGGTAATTATTTAACAGGGATGCGCCAATTATGGCAAAACGTTGAGTTTCTGTTCATAGATGAAATTTCTATGGTACCTTATGAGATGCTTTGCATGATCGACTCTCGTTTGCGTCAATTGAAAAGCGCGGACATTGTTTTGGAGGCATAAATGTTTTACTCTTCGGTGATCTAATGCAGTTGCCACCTGTCCGAGGACATCAAGTATTTCAACAATCAGAACACATGAAACCCGCTACACATTTGTGGCGGCAATTCCGACTGGTTGAACTCAAACAAAACATGCGCCAACAAGGAGACACGACATTTATAGATGTGCTTAATGCTCTAAGAATTGGAGAATTGACATCTGTGCATCTCGAAGTTCGTCTTGGAAAAGTATCAACAGATACGACTAATGAATTTTCAATAGAGAGAGTATTAAGAATTTATCCAACGAATGACCAAGTTGCTAGACATAATGAAAAAGTCCTCCAGTGTTTTGAGGATCAGGGGACTGTTATTTATACAATTAAAGCACAGGACGAGCTCGTTGATGCTACACGAAATTTAGGTAATAAAGACTTAAATTCTGTGATACCTAATGATATAAATAAAACAGGAGGTCTTCCCAATGTTTTGAAAATATTTGTGGGAGCTCAAGTTATGTTAAGGTCGAATATTGATGTGTCAAAAGGTTTAGTGAATGGTAACAAGGGTTTTATTATAGAAATCATCTGGCCAAATTTTCGCTGAGAGACGAATGTTGCCATTAATTCTGAGTTGGGCATCGACCGTCCATAAGATGCAAGGGTGTACAGTTGATCATGCAGTCATTTCTCTGGGCTCTCGACTGTTTGCTGCTGGACAAGCTTATGTAGCACTTAGTCGGTGCAGATCTTTGGACGGTATTCGAATTGAAGAACTCGATTGCTCAAAGTTAACAGGTAAAACTCCATGTAACAGTGAAGCATTAGAGGAAATGATGCGATTACGAAATAATAATTCATAAGACTCCTCAATATCTTTTGTTCGCAAATAATGCAACATCACTCAGTGTGGCTGTTTATATTGGCAATACAGAAGTTTTGAAACGACTTTTTAATCAAAGTCCAAAATTATTACATAGAGGTGAGTATTAATGGTTTCGAAGATTAAAACAGTTAATGATAGCAATCATGGAATAAGGATGACAGAGCAACTGTTGAAAAAAGGTACTAAAGTCAATACTGTAGAAAATGGGTCCACTGTTCAAAATCTAGCTCGCTGTTTCTATTGACAACATAGAAATCTTGAATTGTCATTCAAATTAAAGTCCAAAACTGCTTGTACAGTAGAAAATATTAATAACTTAAAAGATTGCTGCAATCAATGATAGTAACCATGGAAAATTGATAATAAAATATCTGCTGAATTATTCCAAAAATTGTTCACTTTAAAAGTGCATAAAAAATGGATTTAAGATGCAGATTTTTGGGGGTCGTTGCCAGCTGTCTTCTTACCAAATTTTGTGGCTCTAGCTTCACAACTCTGGAAGATAAACGCACTCCCGTTTTTGACGAAATTGGGGCAGATGGGGGTGGCTAGGGTGGTATTGGTGGGCTAGGCATCCAAACTTCTGATGCAGTATTTGGGGTATCATCATCACCTATCTTGGCACCAAATCTGGTGGCTATAGCTCAAAAACTGTGGGAGATAAAACTATTTGTGATTTCAAAATGCGGGGATGCTGGGGGCGGAATGGGTGAGCGTGGCTCCAAAACTTTGATGCAGTTCTTTTGGGATCGTTACCAGCTATCTTAATACCAAATTTAGAGGCTCTAGCTCCACAACTCTGGAAGATACACGCTTTCCCGTTGTTGGGATGGGATGGGGGCGGCTAGGGCAGTATTGGTGGGCGTGGCATCCAAAATTTTGATGCATTGTTTTAGGGGTCACCGACACCTATCATGGCACTAAATTTGGTGGCTATAGCTCAAAAATTGTGGAAGATATAGGCTTTGTTGACATTAAAACGCGGATTGGCTGGGCGCGGACAAAACCAATATACTCTTTACCTTCGGCATCGAGAGTAATAAATATAGTTTGAAAGCAACCAGTGTTTTTGATTACAACACTCGAATAGATATTGATACACTCAATGCTATATTAAGAAAATTAAACAGAAGAGGATATCCAGTTGTAGCAATCATCTCTGATTTGGGTGCTGGCAACCAAAGATTATGGAGAGAGCTTGGCATATCGGAAAGTAAGTGTGTTACAATTTTTAATCGGAAAAGAGTCATAGTTGGTTTTTATACTCGATACCTAAGGTAAAGATAATATTGGGTTTGTGCAATGTCCGTCATGGTGTCTGTCCGTCTGTATGAACGCAACTTTTTTCCACACCCTTCAAGCTAGAGACTTGAAACTTTCCAATTCTCTTTATCTATGGGATAGTAACTTAAAGTGTCAAGATTGGGGTTCTACGATAACTAGGGGCTGGCAAATCGATAAATTTGATAACTTTAAAACGATAAGTCCGCATATTTCACACACCCTTACAGCTAGAACTTCCAAATTTGGTAAGAAGATAGCTACTAGCAACCCCCAAAAAAATGCATCAAAAATTTTAGAGCCACGCTCACCCATTCCGTTCCCAGCCCCCCCGCATTTTAAAGTCAAAAAGCCTATATCTCCCACAGTTTTAAGCTAGAGCCACCAAATTTGGTGCCAAGAGATGTGATGATGACCCCCCAAAAACTGCATAAAAAGTTTTAATGCCACGCCCACCAATACCACCCTAGCCGCCCCCAGATGCCCCAACGCTTCGTCAAAAACGGGAATGCGTGTATCTTCCAGAGTAGTGGAGCTAGAGCCACCAAATTTGGCAGGAAGATAGCTTGCAACGACCCCCAAAAAAGTGCATCAAACTTTTGGAGGCACGCGCACCCCTTCCACCCCCTTTTCCCACCTTTTTCAATCTTTGAGCTAGAGTCACCAAATTTGTTATGAAGATAGCAATTGACATTCCACACAGATCTGCATCAGAAATTTGGATGCCACGCCCACCCATACCGCCCCCAGCCCCCCTCTCCCCACATTTAACAATTTTCGAGCTAGAGTCACCAAATTTGGTATGAAGATAGCAATTGACATTCCACAAAGATCTGCATCAAAAATTTGGATGCCACGGCCAGCCATACTGCCCCCAGCCCTCCTTTCCCCACTTTTCACAAACTTCGAGCTGGAGTCACCAAATTTGGTATGAAGATAGCAATTGACATTTCACAAATATCTGCAGTTAAAATATGGATGCCACACCCACCCATACCGTCCCCAGCCCCTCTTTCCCCACTTTTTACAAACTTCGAGCTAGAGTGACCAAATTTGGTTTGAAGATAGCAATTGACATTCCACAAAGATCTGCATGAAAAATTTGGATGCAACGCCCAGCCATACTGCCCCCAGCCCCCCTTTCAACAGCTCTTACAAACTTTCAGCTAGAGTCATCAAATTTGGAAGGAAGATAGTTGGTGGCATCCCTATCTGCATCGGAGAATCTTTAAGGCTGCGTACACCCCTGCCCCATCCGTACCCCTTTGCAATCGGGCCTCTTTTTACCTGTTTTAATACTGGTATCGAGTATGCCGCAGTCAGTTGCGTCCGACTGCAACGTTTCCACTTGTTTGTGTATATCTTCAGCAAGAACGTGGTTTAGCCATCCAGCTGATGACCAACTTAAAATTTAATTTTTTCGGGTACTCCTAATTTAATTATGCTTATCCGGAATTACTTCGTGGATTCTGGTTTAATCATAAACGGAAATAAGCTGACTAAAACGACAGTCCAACAGACACTTGATCATTGTGGCAAGTCAGATCTGTCAATTATGTTTAAGAACGAAAAACCATTTAAATGTTCGCTCACTTGCTAAGCAGAAAGTTAAACTGGCAACACAGCAGTTTTCTAACACAACCGCTAGCTCCATCCGACGCTGCTATTCATTGGGCTATGAAGTCCAAAATGCATGCGAAACTGCAGATCTGTTTAAAATGATTAATGATTGGTTCGACGTTTTTAATTCAAAGTTATCCACGTCAAATTCAATCGAAACAACGCAAGCGAATGGGAAGCAGCTTGAAATTTAGCGAGAAATTTTTAAAAATATGTCTCAGACTATGCGCGGGGAATCTTTATGCCAATCCAATAGGCTCCCATTCCAAACTGGCATTCTTGTCAATAACTCAAGAAAAGTATAGCCTGCAATACATATTATCAAGTCGACTAAACCAAGACATGGTGGAACATTTTTTTGGTGCCCTGGCCGCAAAGGGTGGACAGTTTGACCATCCTACTTCACTCCAATTCAAATATAGATTACAAAAATAAATCACAGGTATGACCAATCAACTAACGAACAATAATGAGAATTATTAATAATAATGAGAGTTGACAAATGTTTAGCTTTATGTTTCAGAAAAGTTTTGATCGTGAATGTTGGTAGTTATGTTCTGTTTTTTTGTATTTATGTTTTTCTTTTCGAATTTTCATTTATTAATAATCCTTATATTTTATTCAGCCAAAAATACAGAAATGTTGTCAAATCATAGACATAAGTTCACTTTGTACTGCAAACAAAGAAAACGATACAGCAGAAATTGAAATCGAAATCGCAAACAATATAGTACCTGCAGAAAACGACATCGATGAGTTGACGGAAGATGCCGTCGAATACATAGCAGGCTATGTTATTAAAAAGTTCAAGCTTACTAACGATTCCGCAGAAAGATCGACATTAACCTACGTTGATGAAGTGACTAGTAGTAAAACCATCCGAACAATTTAAAAATAAGCTAAAACAACTAGAAAATATATTTTTAAACAATGTTAAAGAGCACTTTAATTTAAAAAATAATGTTATGCATAAGTTATTAATTTCGGCGCAAAATGTTGACATTGATCTGTGTGTCAAAACTTTTTATTTTAAAATTATAATTTATTTTAGAATTAAGAACCTTAACAAGAAAATTAAATTCAAAATCAAAAACAAAGATTAATTGCAAATTCAAAATTATTAAAAATAAAACTATAAAAAATCACTTTGTATTATAATTGGCTATTTTACAAACCACGGACCAGTCTAGGGTTAATCAACACACTGTACAGCCGTTTCGCTTACACTCATTGCTATGATAGATAAGCCATCAAATTTGCCGACGAGACCACCTTATACTAATTTCATCATGGTATAGATATTGATTGTGCTGCTGTTGCTACTCACCTCTCTTTGTTCGAGCCAAATTATTGTTAGGTTCATGATGGAATATTCCATCATGGTTAGGTGGTTTAGGTGTGACACACACACACATGCATACGAATAGAAGAGCTCAAATACAACAGTCGTCAATGGCCTGTGCTTAGTGGTTTTCTGCTACTGAAAGTGAGCTGCAACATCCAGCAGCGATCGGGAGAGTATACTTTAATTGTAAGTGGGCTCAAAACACGCACTAACGGAACAACGACATGACTTGACGGTATGTGGCTCAAAGGTTTTAAGTTTCTGGTTTCACATCACAAAAATATATGATATTAAAAAAGAATGCATAATATATAAATAAAATAATAAAAACTGCTACCGTTCTTTAACACAAAGATAATTTTTTTAAAAATTACAAACACAGTCACATTTTCGAGTTCATAATATATTATGCAACTCATACTTATTTTCAAAAATCACATCAAAAATTTGTGTTAATGAAGAGCAACACAAATTCGCGCCAATATTTGCAACAAAAATCTAACATACAGCAAGCGAGTCAAAGCCAGTCAATACAAACCGTCAGAGCTTGAACCACTTGAGAATTACAAGCCTCTGTCTCTGGTATCACTTTTTCAGTTGCATACTTCTAGGGCGCTGTTTCCGAAATTGACCGTTCATTTTTAATAGCTTTTTATTAGCTTCACTTGAGGCCGAGTGAGTTACTCAAAAGAAAGTATAAATTTAATAAATTTTAATCGATTTTTGTATTTTTTTATACTTAATATTCTGTAGTAATAACTATAATTATAATAAATATATTTAGAATAAAAAACAAAAAATGCTCTTTTTAAAAACATTGAACTAAAAAGTAAAAAATAAATATGGTTTGAAAAAAATAAAAAATACGCTTTTTAAAAAACTTGAACTAAAGACTTAAAAATAATTTCTAATGTAAGCTTAAATAATCTAAAAATTCTTGAATTATTGTGAAAAAGCGTCTGGCGCTCGATACACGAAAAATACATCAAAAAGCGCCCACTCTTTTTTTACAATAATTCAAGAATTTTTAGATTTTTAAGCTTACATTAGAAATTATTTATTAAATTTGTGGTTCTATGTTTTTAAATAGCGTATTTTTTAGTTTTTTCAAACTATATTTATTATACTCGATGCCGAAGGTAAAGAGTATATTGGTTTTGTCCGCGCCCAGCCACTCGGCATTTTAAATGCAACAAAGCCTATATCTCCCACAGTTTTTGAGCTATAGCCACCAAATTTAGTGCCATGATAGGTGTCGATGACCCCCCAAACAATGCATCAAAATTTTGGATGCCACGCCCACCCATACCGCCACCAGCCCCCTTCCCTACCTTTTACAAACTTCGAGCTAGAGTCACCAAATTTGGTATGAAGATAGCAATTGACATTTTACATAGATCTGCATTAAAATTTGGTATGAAGATAGCAATTGACATTCCACAAAGATCTGCATCAGAAATTTGGATGCCACGCCCACCCATACCGCCACCAGCCCCCCTTCCCTACCTTTTACAAACTTCGAGCTAGAGTCACCAAATTTGGTATGAAGATAGCAATTGACATTTTACATAGATCTGCATTAAAATTTGGTATGAAGATAGCAATTGACATTCCACATAGACCTGCATCACAAATTTGGATACCACGCCCACCCATACCGCCCCCAGCCCCCCTTTCCCCACCTTTTACAAACTTCAAGCCAGAGTCACCAAATTGATATGAAGATAGCATTTGAAATTCCACATAGACCTGCATCACAAATTTGGATGCCACGCCCACCCATACCGCCACCAGCCCCCCTTCCCTATCTTTTACAAACTTCGAGCTAGAGTCACCAAATTGGTATGAAGATAGCAATTGACATTTTACATAGATCTGCATTAAAATTTGGTATGAAGATAGCAATTGACATTCCACAAAGATCTGCATCAGAAATTTGGATGCCACGCCCACCCATACCGCCACCAGCCCCCCTTCCCTACCTTTACAAACTTCGAGCTAGAGTCACCAAATTTGGTATGAAGATAGCAATTGACATTTTACATAGATCTACATTAAAATTTGGTGTGAAGATAACAATTGACATTCCACATAGACCTGCATCACAAATTGGATACCACGCCCACCATACCGCCCCCAGCCCCCCTTTCCCCACCTTTTACAAACTTCAAGCCAGAGTCACCAAATTTGATATGAAGATAGCAATTGAAATTCCACATAGACCTGCATCACAAATTTGGATGCCACGCCCACCCATACCGCCACCAGCCCCCCTTCCCTATCTTTTACAAGCTTCGAGCTAGAGTCACCAAATTTGGTATGAAGATAGCAATTGACATTTTACATAGATCCGCATTAAAATTTGGTATGAAGATAGCAATTGACATTCCACAAAGATCTGCATCAGAAATTTGGATGCCACACCTACCCATACCGCCCCCAGCCCCCTTTCTCCACATTTTACAAACTTTGAGCTAGAGTCACCAAATTTGGAAGGAAGATAACTGGTGGCATCCTCATCTGCATCGGAGAATCTTTATGGCAGCGTACACCCCTGCCCAGTCCGTACCCCTTTGCAATCGACTGCAACGTTTCCACTTGTATTTTATTATAAAAAAAATAACATTTTAGAATTTTTCCAAGTTGTGTAAAAATTCAGTCGTTTTCCACAGAATTGATTGAAATAAAGCCTTCCATTACTTCAATTTTAAATAAGTTACAATATTAAAAAAAAAAAATAAAATAAAACTAAATATAATACAAAATATAATACAAATTTAACAGTCAGCAGTCATTTTTCAATCAAGTACATGCATTTGAAATTTTAGAACAGCCAGATATTATCAATCCTGAACTTGGAGAAGAAGAATTACCAGAGGTAGAAATGAGCAATGATCAATTCCAATTGTTCATCTTTATTACAGAGAGTATCAAAAACGGTTTTAAACGAGAGAAAATTTTTGTAACCGGTGGAGCAGGCACGGGAAAAACTTTCCACTTTAATCTATTGAAAAACTAAGTTAACCGATGTTATGGAAAATCGGTAGTGAAAGGTGGTGCTCTCACTGGAGTTGCAGCACGGTTGATCGGTGGATCTACGCTACACCGTCTGCTTAAACTACCAGTACAAAAGATGGAGTTATTGTTAGCATGCCACTTCTAACTGGTAATTATTTAACAGGGATGCGCCAATTATGGCAAAACGTTGAGTTTCTGTTCATAGATGAAATTTCTATGGTACCTTATGAGATGCTTTGCATGATCGACTCTCGTTTGCGTCAATTGAAAAGCGCGGGACATTGTTTTGGAGGCATAAATGTTTTACTCTTCGGTGATCTAATGCAGTTGCCACCTGTCCGAGGACATCAAGTATTTCAACAATCAGAACAGATGAAACCCGCTACACATTTGTGGCGGCAATTCCGACTGGTTGAACTCAAACAAAACATGCGCCAACAAGGAGACACGACATTTATAGATGTGCTTAATGCTCTAAGAATTGGAGAATTGACATCTGTGCATCTCGAAGTTCGTCTTGGAAAAGTATCAACAGATACGACTAATGAATTTTCAATAGAGAGAGTATTAAGAATTTATCCAACGAATGACCAAGTTGCTAGACATAATGAAAAAGTCCTCCAGTGTTTTGAGGATCAGGGGACTGTTATTTATACAATTAAAGCACAGGACGAGCTCGTTGATGCTACACGAAATTTAGGTAATAAAGACTTAAATTCTGTGATACCTAATGATATAAATAAAACAGGAGGTCTTCCCAATGTTTTGAAAATATTTGTGGGAGCTCAAGTTATGTTAAGGTCGAATATTGATGTGTCAAAAGGTTTAGTGAATGGTAACAAGGGTTTTATTATAGAAATCATCTGGCCAAATTTTCGCTGAGAGACGAATGTTGCCATTAATTCTGAGTTGGGCATCGACCGTCCATAAGATGCAAGGTTGTACAGTTGATCATGCAGTCATTTCTCTGGGCTCTCGACTGTTTGCTGCTGGACAAGCTTATGTAGCACTTAGTCGGTGCAGATCTTTGGACGGATCGAATTGAAGAACTCGATTGCTCAAAGTTAACAGGTAAAACTCCATGTCAAACTAAAGTCAATACTGTAGAAAATGGGTCCACTGTTCAAAATCTAGCTCGCTGTTTCTATTGACATAGAAATCTTGAATTGTCATTCAAATTAAAGACCAAAACTGCTTGTACAGTAGAAAATATTAATAACTTAAAAGATTGCTGCAATCAATGATAGTAACCATGGAAAATTGATAATAAAATATCTGCTGAATTATTCCAAAAATTGTTCACTTTAAAAAGTGCATAAAAAATGGATTTAAGATGCAGATTTTTGGGGGTCGTTGCCAGCTGTCTTCTTACCAAATTTTGTGGCTCTAGCTTCACAACTCTGGAAGATAAACGCACTCCCGTTTTTGACGAAATTGGGGCAGATGGGGGTGGCTAGGGTGGTATTGGTGGGCTAGGCATCCAAACTTCTGATGCAGTATTTGGGGTATCATCATCACCTATCTTGGCACCAAATCTGGTGGCTATAGCTCAAAAACTGTGGGAGATAAGCTATTTGTGATTTCAAAATGCGGGGATGCTGGGGGCGGAATGGGTGAGCGTGGCTCCAAAACTTTGATGCAGTTCTTTGGGATCGTTACCAGCTATCTTAATACCAAATTTAGAGGCTCTAGCTCCACAACTCTGGAAGATACACGCTTTCCCGTTTTTGACGAAGCGTTGGGATGGGGGCGGCTAGGGCAGTATTGGTGGGCGTGGCATCCAAAATTTTGATGCATTGTTTTAGGGGTCACCGACACCTATCATGGCACTAAATTTGGTGGCTATAGCTCAAAAATTGTGGAAGATATAGGCTTTGTTGACATTAAAACGCGGATTGGCTGGGCGCGGACAAAACCAATATACTCTTTACCTTCGGCATCGAGAGTAATAATATAGTTTGAAAGCAACCAGTGTTTTTTGATTACAACACTCGAATAGATATTGATACACTCAATGCTATATTAAGAAAATTAAACAGAAGAGGATATCCAGTTGTAGCAATCATCTCTGATTTGGGTGCTGGCAACCAAAGATTATGGAGAGAGCTTGGCATATCGGAAAGTAAGTGTGTTACAATTTTTAATCGGAAAAGAGTCATAGTTGGTTTTTATACTCGATACCTAAGGTAAAGATAATATTGGGTTTGTGCAATGTCCGTCATGGTGTCTGTCCGTCTGTATGAACGCAACTTTTTTCCACACCCTTCAAGCTAGAGACTTGAAACTTTCCAATTCTCTTTATCTATGGGATAGTAACTTAAAGTGTCAAGATTGGGGTTCTACGATAACTAGGGGGCTGGCAAATCGATAAATTTGATAACTTTAAAACGATAAGTCCGCATATTTCACACACCCTTACAGCTAGAACTACCAAATTTGGTAAGAAGATAGCTACTAGCAACCCCCAAAAAACTGCATCAAAAATTTTAGAGCCACGCTCACCCATTCCGTTCCCAGCCCCCCCGCATTTTAAAGTCAAAAAGCCTATATCTCCCACAGTTTTTAAGCTAGAGCCACCAAATTTGGTGCCAAGAGATGTGATGATGACCCCCAAAAACTGCATAAAAGTTTGAATGCCACGCCCACCAATACCACCCTAGCCGCCCCCAGATGCCCCAACGCTTCGTCAAAAACGGGAATGCGTGTATCTTCCAGAGTAGTGGAGCTAGAGCCACCAAATTTGGCAGGAAGATAGCTTGCAACGACCCCCAAAAAAGTGCATCAAACTTTTGGAGGCACGCGCACCCCTTCCACCCCCTTTTCCCACCTTTTTCAATCCTTGAGCTAGAGTCACCAAATTTTGTATGAAGGTAGCAATTGACATTCCACATAGATCTGCATTACAAATTTGGATTCCACGCCCACCCATACCGCCCCCAGCCCCCCTTTCCCCACTTATTACAAACTTTGAGCTAGAGTCACCCAATTTGGTATGAAGATAGCAATTGACATTCCACACAGATCTGCATCAGAAATTTGGATGCCACGCCCACCCATACCGCCCCCAGCCCCCCTCTCCCCACATTTAACATTTTCGAGCTAGAGTCACCAATTTGGTATGAAGATAGCACTTGACATTCCACAAAGATCTGCATCAAAATTTGGATGCCACGGCCAGCCATACTGCCCCCAGCCCTCCTTTCCCCACTTTTTACAAACTTCGAGCTGGAGTCACCAAATTTGGTATGATGATAGCAATTGACATTCCACAAAGATCTGCATGACAAATTTGGATGCAACGCCCAGCCATACTGCCCCCAGCCCCCCTTTCAACAGCTCTTACAAACTTTCAGCTAGAGTCATCAAATTTGGAAGGAAGATAGTTGGTGGCATCCCTATCTGCATCGGAGAATCTTTAAGGCTGCGAACACCCCTGCCCCATCCGTACCCCTTTGCAATCGGGCCTCTTTTAGCTGTTTTAATACTGGTATCGAGTATGCCGCAGTCAGTTGCGTCCGACTGCAACGTTTCCACTTGTTTGTGTATATCTTCAGCAAGAACGTGGTTTAGCCATCCAGCTGATGACCAACTTAAAATTTAATTTTTCGGGTACTCCTAATTTAATTATGCTTATCCGGAATTACTTCGTGGATTCTGGTTTAATCATAAACGGAAATAAGCTGACTAAAACGACAGTCCAACAGACACTTGATCATTGTGGCAAGTCAGATCTGTCAATTATGTTTAAGAACGGAAAACCATTTAATGTTCGCTCACTTGCTAAGCAGGAAGTTAAACTGGCAACACAGCAGTTTTCTAACACAACCGCTAGCTCCATCCGACGCTGCTATTCATTGGGCTATGAAGTCCAAAATGCATGCGAAACTGCAGATCTGTTTAAAATGATTAATGATTGGTTCGACGTTTTTAATTCAAAGTTATCCACGTCAAATTCAATTGAAACAACGCAAGCGAATGGGAAGCAGCTTGAAATTCAGCGAGAAATTTTTAAAAATATGTCTCAGATTATGCGCGGGAATATTTTATGCCAATCCAATAGGCTCCCATTCCAAACTGGCATTCTTGTCAATAATTCAAGAAAAGTATAGCCTGCAATACATATTATCAAGTCGACTAAACCAAGACATGGTGGAACATTTTTTGGTGCCCTGGCCGCAAAGGGTGGACAGTTTGACCATCCTACTCCACTCCAATTCAAATATAGGTTACAAAAATAAATCACAGGTATGACCAATCAACTAACGAACAATAATGCGAATTATTAATAATAATGAGAGTTAACAAATGTTTAGCTTTATGTTTCAGAAAAGTTTTGATCGTGAATGTTGGTAGTTATGTTCTGTTTTTTTGTATTTATGTTTTTCTTTTCGAATTTTCATTTATTAATAATCCTTATATTTTATTCAGCCAAAAATACAGAAATGTTGTCAAATCATAGAAACGTCGAGGGCGACAACTGTGATAATTGGCTTAATATAGACATAAGTTCACTTTGTACTGCAAACAAAGAAAACGATACAGCAGAAATTGAAATCGAAATCGCAAACAATATAGTACCTGCAGAAAACGACATCGATGAGTTGACGGAAGATGCCGTCGAATACATAGCAGGCTATGTTATTAAAAAGTTCAAGCCTTACTAACGATTCCGCAGAAAGATCGACATTAACCTACGTTGATAAAGTGACTAGAAGTAAAACCATCCGAACAATTTAAAATAAGCTAAAACAACTAGAAAATATATTTTTAAACAATGTTAAAGAGCACTTTAATTTAAAAAATAATGTTATGCATAAGTTATTAATTTCGGCGCAAAATGTTGACATTGATCTGTGTGTGCGCTGCGAATCTATGTGGAATTTCAATTGCTACCTTCCTTCCAAATTTGGTGACTCTAGCTCGAAGTTTGTTAAATGTGGGGAAAGGGGGGCTGGGAGCGGTATGGGTGGGCGTGGCATCTAAATTTTTGATGTAGATCTTTGTGAAATGTCAATTGCTATTTTCATACCAAATTTGGTGACTCTAGCTCGAAAATTTTAAAAAGTGGGGAAGGGGGGCGAAATGTTTGGGCGTGGCTCCAAAACTTTGATGCAGATTTTTGGGGGTCGTTACCAGCTATCTTCCCACCAAATTTGGAGGCTCTAGCTCCACAACTCTGGAAGATACACGCATTCCCGTTTTTGACGAAGCGTTGGGGTGGATGGGGGCGGCTAGGGCAGTATTGGTGGATGTGGCATCCAAACTTTTGATGCAGTTTTTAGGGGGTCATTATCACTTATCTTGGCACCAAATTTGGTGGCTCTAGCTCAAAAACTGTGGGAGATATAGCCATTTCTGATTTCAAAATGTGGGGGGGCTTGGGGCGTAATGGGTGGGCGTGGCTCCAAAACTTGATACAGTTTTTTGGGGGTCGTTACCAGCTATCTTCCTACCAAATTCGCTGGCTCTAGCTCCACAACTCTGGAAGATACACGCATTCCCGTTTTTGACGAAGCGTTGGAGCGGATGGGGGCGGCTAGGGCAGTATTGGTGGGCGTGGCATCCAAACTTTTGATGTAGTTTTTGGGGGGTCCTCATCACCTATCTTGGCACCAAATTTGGTGGCTATAGCTCAAAAACTGTGGGAGATATAGGCGTTTTGACTTTAAAATGCCGTGGGGCTGGGGGCGGAATGGGGGGGCGTGGCTCCAAAATTTTTGATGCAGTTTTTTGGAGGTTGCTAGTAGCTATCTTCTTACCAAATTTGGTAGTTCTAGCTGTAAGGATGTGCGAAATATGTGGATGTATCGGTTTTGAGTTATCGAATTTATCGATTTGCCAGCCCCCAGTTATCGTAGAACCCCATCTTGACACTTTAATTTACTATCCCATAGATAAAGAGAATTGGAAAGTGTCAAGTCTCTAGCTTGAAGGGTGTGGAAAAAACTTGCATACATACGGACGGACAGACGGACAGACACCATGACGGACATTGCACAAAACCAATATACTCTTTACCTTCGGTATCGAGTATAAAAAATCACTTTGTATTTTAATTGGCTATTTTACAAACCACGGACCAGTCTAGGGTTAATCAACACACTGTACAGCCGTTTCGCTTACACTCATTGCTATGATAGATAAGCCATCAAATTTGCCGACGAGACCACCTTATACTAATTTCATCATGGTATAGATATTGATTGTGCTGCTGTTGCTACTCACCTCTCTTTGTTCGAGCCAAATTATTGTTAGGTTCATGATGGAATATTCCATCATGGTTAGGTGGTTTAGGTGTGACACACACACACATGCATACGAATAGAAGAGCTCAAATACAACAGTCGTCAATGGCCTGTGCTTAGTGGTTTTCTGCTACTGAACATCCAGCAGCGAACGGGAGAGTATACTTTAATTGTAAGTGGACTCAAAACACGCACTAACGGAACAACGACATGACAATGCAATTTGCTCTAACTGTGTGGCGACTTGACGGTATGTGGCTCAAAGGTTTTAAGTTTCTGGTTTCACATCACAAAAATATATGATATTAAAAAAGAATGCATAATATATAAATAAAATAATAAAAACTGCTACCGTTCTTTAACACAAAGATAATTTTTTTAAAAATCACGACTTTAATTATGAGACTTGTTACAAACACAGTCACATTTTCGAGTTCATAATATATTATGCAACTCATACTTATTTTCAAAAATCACATCAAAAATTTGTGTTAACGAAGAGCACCACAAATTCGCGCCATCATTTGCAACAAAAATCTAACATACAGCAAGCGAGTCACAGCCAGTCAATACAAACCGTCAGAGCTTGAACCACTTGAGAATTACAAGCCTCAGTCTCTGGTATCACTTTTTCAGTTGCATACTTCTAGGGCGCTGTTTCCGAATTGACCGTTCATTTTTAATAGCTTTTTATTAGCTTCACTTGAGGCCGAGTGAGTTACTCAAAAAAAAGTATAAATGTAATAAATTTTTAATCGATTTTTGTATTTTTTAATACTTAATATTCTGTAGTAATAATTATAATTATAATAAATATATTTAGAATAAAAAACAAAAAAATGCGCTTTTTAAAAACATTGAACTAAAAAGTAAAAAATAT
The DNA here is from genome assembly GCA_030179655.1 of Scaptomyza flava. Lineage (NCBI taxonomy): Eukaryota > Metazoa > Arthropoda > Insecta > Diptera > Drosophilidae > Scaptomyza > Scaptomyza flava. The sequence continues at coordinate 116,779 of JARNME010000146.1, read as the reverse complement.
ATATGGTTTGAAAAAAATAAAAAATACGCTTTTTGAAAAACTTGAACTAAAAACTTAAAAATAATTTCTAATGTAAGCTTAAATAATCTAAAAATTCTTGAATTATTGTGAAAAAGCGTCTGGCGCTCGATACACGAAAAATACATCACAAAGCGCCCACTCTTTTTTTTACAATAATTCAAGAATTTTTAGATTTTTTAAGCTTACATTAGAAATTATTTATTAAATTTGTGGTTCTATGTTTTTAAATAGCGTATTTTTTAGTTTTTTCAAACTATATTTATTATACTCGATGCCGAAGGTAAAGAGTATATTGGTTGTGTCCGCGACCAGCCACTCGGCATTTTAAATGCAACAAAGCCTATATCTCCCACAGTTTTTGAGCTATAGCCACCAAATTTAGTGCCATGATAGGTGTCGATGACCACCCAAACAATGCATCAAAATTTTGGATGCCACGCCCACCCATACCGCCACCAGCCCCCCTTCCCTACCTTTTACAAACTTCGAGCTAGAGTCACCAAATTTGGTATGAAGATAGCAATTGACATTTTACATAGATCAGCATTAAAATTTGGTATGAAGATAGCAATTGACATTCCACAAAGATCTGCATCAGAAATTTGGATGCCACGCCCACCCATACCGCCACCAGCCCCCCTTCCCTACTTTTTACAAACTTCGAGCTAGAGTCACCAAATTTGGTATGAAGTTAGCAATTGACATTTTACATAGATCTGCATTAAAATTTGGTATGAAGATAGCAATTGACATTCCACATAGACCTGCATCACAAATTTGGATACCACGCCCACCTATACCGCCCCCAGCCCCCTTTCCCCACCTTTTACAAACTTCAAGCCAGAGTCACCAAATTTGATATGAAGATAGCAATTGAAGTTCCACATAGACCTGCATCACAAATTTGGATGCCACGCCCACCCATACCGCCACCAGCCCCCCTTCCCTATCTTTACAAACTTCGAGCTAGAGTCACCAAATTTGGTATGAAGATAGCAATTGACATTTTACATAGATCCGCATTAAAATTTGGTATGAAGACAGCAATTGACATTTCACAAAGATCTGCATCAGAAATTTGGATGCCACACCTACCCATACCGCCACCAGCCCCCTTCCCTACCTTTTACAATCTTCGAGCTAGAGTCACCAAATTGGTATGAAGATAGCAATTGACATTTTACATAGATCTGCATTAAAATTTGGTATGAAGATAGCAATTGACATTCCACATAGACCTGCATCACAAATTTGGATACCACGCCCACCCATACCGCCCCCAGCCCCCTTTCCCCACCTTTTACAAACTTTAAGCCAGAGTCACCAAAATTGATATGAAGATAGCAATTGAAATTCCACATAGACCTGCATCACAAATTTGGATGCCACGCCCACCCATACCGCCACCAGCCCCCCTTCCCTATCTTTTACAAACTTCGAGCTAGAGTCACCAAATTTGGTATGAAGATAGCAATTGACATTTTACATAGATCCGCATTAAAATTTGGTATGAAGATAGCAATTGACATTCCACAAAGATCTGCATCAGAAATTTGGATGCCACACCTACCCATACCGCCCCCAGCCCCCTTTCTCCACATTTTACAAACTTTGAGCTAGAGTCACCAAATTTGGAAGGAAGATAACTGGTGGCATCCTCATCTGCATCGGAGAATCTTTATGGCAGCGTACACCCCTGCCCAGTCCGTACCCCATTGCAATCGACTGCAACGTTTCCACTTGTATTTTATTATGAAAAACAATAACATTTTAGAATTTTTCCAAGTTGTTAAAAAATTCAGTCGTTTTCCACAGAATTGATTGAAATAAAGCCTTCCATTACTTCAATTTTTAAATAAGTTTCAATATTAAAAAAAAAAATAAAATAAAACTAAATATAATACAAATATAATACAAATTTAACAGTCAGCAGTCATTTTTCAATCAAGTACATGCATTTGAAATTTTAGAACAGCCAGATATTATCAATCCTGAACTTGGAGAAGAAGAATTCCCAGAGGTAGAAATGAGCAATGATCAATTCCAATTGTTCATCTTTATTACAGAGAGTATCAAAAACGGTGATATTAAACGAGAGAAATTTTTGTAACCGGTGGAGCAGGCACGGGAAAACTTTCCACTTTAATCTATTGAAAAACTAAGTTAACCGATGTTATGGAAAATCGGTAGTGAAAGGTGGTGCTCTCACTGGAGTTGCAGCACGGTTGATCGGTGGATCTACGCTACACCGTCTGCTTAAACTACCAGTACAAAAAGATGGAGTTATTGTTAGCATGCCACTTCTAACTGGTAATTATTTAACAGGGATGCGCCAATTATGGCAAAACGTTGAGTTTCTGTTCATAGATGAAATTTCTATGGTACCTTATGAGATGCTTTGCATGATCGACTCTCGTTTGCGTCAATTGAAAAGCGCGGACATTGTTTTGGAGGCATAAATGTTTTACTCTTCGGTGATCTAATGCAGTTGCCACCTGTCCGAGGACATCAAGTATTTCAACAATCAGAACACATGAAACCCGCTACACATTTGTGGCGGCAATTCCGACTGGTTGAACTCAAACAAAACATGCGCCAACAAGGAGACACGACATTTATAGATGTGCTTAATGCTCTAAGAATTGGAGAATTGACATCTGTGCATCTCGAAGTTCGTCTTGGAAAAGTATCAACAGATACGACTAATGAATTTTCAATTGAGAGAGTATCAAGAATTTATCCAACGAATGACCAAGTTGCTAGACATAATGAAAAAGTCCTCCAGAGTTTTGAGGATCAAGGGACTGTTATTTATACAATTAAAGCACAGGACGAGCTCGTTGATGCTACACGAAATTTAGGTAATAAAGACTTAAATTCTGTGATACCTAATGATATAAATAAAACAGGAGGTCTTCCCAATGTATTGAAAATATTTGTGGGAGCTAAAATTATGTTAAGGTCGAATATTGATGTGTCAAAAGGTTTAGTGAATGGTAACATGGGTTTTATTATAGAAATCATCTGGCCAAATTTTCGCAGGAACCAAATGTATGCAGAAGACATCCCGTCAGTTCGTATAGATTTCGGTTTAGATGGTTTACACTTAATTAAGCCAATATCGATACAGTTTCCAGCAAAATACAGCTATGGAACTGCTGAGAGACGAATGTTGCCATTAATTCTGAGTTGGGCATCGACCGTCCATAAGATGCAAGTTGTACAGTTGATCATGCTGTCATTTATCTGGGCTCTCGACTGTTTGCTGCTGGACAAGCTTACGTAGCACTTAGTCGGTGCAGATCTTTGGACGGTATTCGAATTGAAGAACTCGATTGCTCAAAGTTAACAGGTAAAACTCCATGTAACAGTGAAGCATTAGAGGAAATGATTCGATTACGAAATAATAATTCATAAAACTCTTCAATATCACTTGTTCGCAAATAATGCAACATCACTCAGTGTGGCTGTTTATATTGGCAATACAGAAGTTTTGAAATGACTTTTAAATCAAAGTCCAAAATTATTACATAGAGGTGAGTATTAATGGTTTCGAAGATTAAAACAGTTAATGATAGCAATCATGGAATAAGGATGACAGAGCAACTGTTGAAAAAAGGTACTAAAGTCAATACTGTAGAAAATGGGTCCACTGTTCAAAATCTAGCCATTTCAAAGGTCTCGCTGTTTCTATTGACAACATAGAAATCTTCAATTGTCATTCAAATTAAAGTCCAAAACTGCTTGTACAGTAGAAAATATTAATAACTTAAAAGATTGCTGCAATCAATGATAGTAACCATGGAAAATTGATAATAAAATATCTGCTGAATTATTCCAAAAATTGTTCACTTTAAAAAGTGCATAAAAAAATGGATTTAAGATGCAGATTTTGGGGGTCGTTGCCAGCTATCTTCCTACCAAATTTAGAGGCTCTAGCTCCACAACTCTGGAAGATACTCGCTTTCCCGTTTTTGACGAAGGTAGGGATGGGGGCGGCTAGGGCAGTATTGGTGGGCGTGGCATCCAAAATTTTGATGCATTGTTTTGGGGGTCACCGACACCTATCATGGCACTAAATTTGGTGGCTATAGCTCAAAAATTGTGGGAGATATAGGCTTTGTTGACATTAAAATGCGGATTGGCTGGGCGCGGACAAAACCAATATACTCTTTACCTTCGGCATCGAGAATAATAAATATAGTTTGAAAGCAACCAGTGTTTTTGATTACAACACTCGAATGGATATTGATACACTCAATGCTATAATAAGAAAATTAAACAGAAGAGGATATCCAGTTGTAGCAATCACCTCTGATTTGGGTGCTGGCATCCAGAGATTATGGAGAGAGCTTGGCATTTCGGAAAGTAAGTGTGTTACAATTTATTAATCGGAAAAAAGTCATAGTTGGTTTTTTGTGTATATTTTCAGCAAAAACGTGCTTTAGCCATCCAGCTGATGACCAACTTAAATTTAATTTTTTCGGATACTCCTCATTTAATTAAGCTTATCCGGAATTAACGAAAATAAGCTGACTAAAACGACAGTCCAACAGACACTTGATCATTGTGGCAAGTCAGGTCTGTCAATTATGTTTAAGAACGGAAAACCATTTAAATGTTCGCTCACTTGCTAAGCAGAAAGTTAAACTGGCAACACAGCTATTTTCTAACACAACCGCTAGCTCCATCCGACGCTGCTATTCATTGGGCTATGAAGTCCAAAATGCATGCGAATCTGCAGATCTGTTTAAAATGATTAATGATTGGTTCGACGTTTTTAATTCAAAGTTATCCACGTCAATTCAATCGAAACAACGCAAGCGAATGGGAAGCAGCTTGAAATTTAGCGAGAAATTTTTAAAAATATGTCTCAGATTATGCGCGGGAAAATTTTATGCCAATCCAATAGGCTTCCATTCCAAACTGGCATTCTTGTCAATAATTCAAGAAAAGTATAGCCTGCAATACATATTATCAAGTCGACTAAACCAAGACATGGTGGAACATTTTTTTGGTGCCCTGGCCGCAAAGGGTGGACAGTTTGACCATCCTACTCCACTCCAATTCAAATATAGGTTACGAAAATATATCACACGTATGACCAATCAATTAACGAACAATAATGAGAATTATTAATAATAATTAGAGGTGACAAATGTTTAGCTTTATGTTTCAGAAAAGTTTTGATCGTGAATGTTGGTAATTATGTTCTGTTTTTTATACTCGATACCGAAGGTAAAGAGTATATTGGTTTTGTGCAATGTCCGTCATGGTGTCTGTCCGTCTGTCCGTCCGTATGGTTGCAAGTTTTTTCCACACCCTTAAAGCTAGAGACTTGAAACTTTCCAATTCTCTTTATCTATGGGATAGTAAATAAAGTGTCAAGATGGAGGTCCTACGATAACTGGGGGGCTGGCAAATCGATAAATTAGATAACTCAAAACCGATAAATCCACATATTTCGCACATCCTTACAGCTAGAACTACCAATTTTGGTAAGAAGATAGCTACTAGCAACCTCCAAAAAACTGCATCAAAAATTTTGGAGCCACGCCCCCATTCCGCCCCCAACCCCCCCGTATTTTAAAGTCAAAAAAGCCTATATCTCCCTCAGTTTTTGAGCTATAGCCACAAAATTTGGTGCCAAGATAAGTGATGATGACCCCCCAAAAACTGCATCAAAATTTTGAATGCCACGCCCACCGATTCTGCCCTGGCCGCCCCCATCCTCCCCAACGCTTCGTCAAAAACGGGAATGCGTGTATCTTCCAGAGTTGTGGAGTTAAAGCCTCCAAATTTGATAGAAATCTAGCTGGTAAGTGATGATGACCCCCTAAAAACTGCATCAAAAGTTTGGATGCCACGCCCACCAATACTGCCCTAGCCGCCCCCATCCAACCCAACGCTTCGAGCTATTTTGAGCTATAGCCACAAAATTTGGTGCCAAGATAAGTGATGATGACCCCCCAAAAACTGCATCAAAATTTTGAATGCCACGCCCACCGATTCTGCTCTGGCCGCCCCCATCCTCCCCAACGCTTCGTCAAAAACGGGAATGCGTGTATCTTACAGAGTTGTGGAGCTAGAGCCACCAAATTTGGTAGGAAGATAACTGGCAACAACCCCCAAAAATCTGCATCAAAGTTTTGGAGCCACGCCTACTCATTTCGCCCCCCCTTTCCCCACCTTTTACATACTTTAGATAGAGTCACCAAATTTGGTATGAAGAAAGCAATTGACATTTCACAAAGATCTACATCACAAATTTGGATGCCACGTCCACCTATACCGCCCCCAGCCCCCCTTCCCTATCTTTTACAAATTTCCAGCTAGAGTCACCAAATTTGGTATGAAGAAAGCAATTGACATTTTACAAAGATCTGCATCAAAAATTGGGATGCGACGCCCACCCATACCGCCCCCAGCCCCCCTTTCCTACCTTTTACAAACTTTGAGCTAGAGTCACCAAATTTGTTATGAAGATAGCAATTGACATTCCACAAAGATCTGCATCAAAAATTTGGATGCAATTCCACCCATACCGCCCACAGCCCCCTTTCCCCACTTTATACAAACTTCGAGCTAGAGTCACCAAATTTGGTATGAAGATAGCAATTGACATCCCACATGGATGGGCATCAAAATTTTTAATACTGGTATCGAGTATACTACAGTCGGTTGCGGCCGACTGCAACGTTTCCACTTGTTTTATTTATGTTTTTCTTTTCGAATTTTCATTTATTAATAATCCTTATATTTTATTCAGCCAAAAATACAGAAATGTTGTCAAATCATAGAAACGTCGAGGGCGACAACTGTGATAATTGGCTTAAAATAGACATAAGTTCACTTTGTACTGCAAACAAAGAAAACGATACAGCAGAAATTGAAATCGAAATCGCAAACAATATAGTACCTGCAGAAATGACATCGATGAGTTGACGGAAGATGCCGTCGAATACATAGCAGGCTATGTTATTAAAAAGTTCAAGCCTTACTAACGATTCCGCAGAAAGATCGACATTAACCTACGTTGATGAAGTGACTAGTAGTAAAACCATCCGAACAATTTAAAAATAAGCTAAAACAACTAGAAAATATATTTTTAAACAATGTTAAAGAGCACTTTAATTTAAAAAATAATGTTATGCATAAGTTATTAATTTCGGCGCAAATGTTGACATTGATCTGTGTGTCAAAACTTTTTATTTCAAATTATAATTTATTTAAAATTGAGAACCTTAACAAGAAATTTAAATTCAAAATCAAAAACAAAGATTAATTGCAAATTCAAATTATTAAAAATAAGACTATAAAAATCACTTTGTATTATAATTGGCTATTTTACAAACCACGGACCAGTCTAGGGTTAATCAACACACTGTACAGCCGTTTCGCTTACACTCATTGCTATGATAGATAAGCCATCAAATTTGCCGACGAGACCACCTTATACTAATTTCATCATGGTATAGATATTGCTTGTGCTGCTGTTGCTACTCTCCTCTCTTTGTTCGAGCCAAATTATTGTTAGGTTCATGATGGAATATTCCATCATGGTTAGGTTTAGGTGTGACACACACACACACGCATACGAATAGAAGAGCTCAAACACAACAGTCGTCAATGGCCTGTGCTTAGTGGTTTTCTGCTAGTGAAAGTGAGCTGCAACATCCAGCAGCGATCGGGAGAGTATACTTTAATTGTAAGTGGGCTCAAAACACGCACTAACGGAACAACGACATGACTTGACGGTATGTGGCTCAAAGGTTTTAAGTTTCTGGTTTCCCATCACAAAAATATATGATATTAAAAAAGAATGCATAATATATAAATAAAATAATAAAAACTGCTACCGTTCTTTAACACAAAGATAATTTTTTAAATCACGACTTTAATTATGAGACTTGTTACAAACACAGTCACATTTTCGAGTTCATAATATATTATTCAACTCATACTTATTTTCAAAATCACATCAAAAATTTGTGTTAACGAAGAGCAACACAAATTCGCGCCATCATTTGCAACAAAAATCTAACATACAGCAAGCTAGTCACAGCCAGTCAATACAACCGTCAGAGCTTGAACCACTTGAGAATTACAAGCCTCTGTCCCTGGTATCACTTTTTCAGTTGCATACTTCTAGGGCGCTGTTTCCGAAATTGACCGTTCATTTTTAATAGCTTTTTATTAGCTTCACTTGAGGCCGAGTGAGTTACTCAAAAGAAAGTATAAATTTAATAAATTTTTAATCGATTTTTATTACTTTTTTATACTTAATATTCTGTAGTAATAATTATAATTATAATAAATATATTTAGAATAAAAAACTAAAAAATGCGCTTTTTAAAAACATTGAACTAAAAAGTAAAAATAAATATGGTTTGAAAAAAATAAAAATACGCTTTTTAAAAAACTTGAACTAAAAACTTAAAAATAATTTCTAATGTAAGCTTAAATAATCTAAAAATTCTTGAATTATTGTGAAAAAGCGTCTGGCGCTCGATACACGAAAAATACATCACAAAGCGCCCACTCTTTTTTTTACAATAATTCAAGAATTTTTAGATTTTTTAAGCTTACATTAGAAATTATTTATTAAATTTGTGGTTCTATGTTTTTAAATAGCGTATTTTTTAGTTTTTTCAAACTATATTTATTATACTCGATGCCGAAGGTAAAGAGTATATTGGTTTTGTCCGCGCCCAGCCACTCGGTATTTTAAATGCAACAAAGCCTATATCTCCCACAGTTTTTGAGCTATAGCCACCAAATTTAGTGCCATGATAGGTGTCGATGACCCCCCAAACAATGCATCAAATTTTGGAAGCCATGCCCACCAATACTGCCCTAGCGGCCCCCATCCGCCACAACGCTTCGTCAAAACGGGAATGCGTGTATCTTCGAAAGTAGTGGAGATAAATTTGGTAGGAAGATAGCTGGCAACGACCCCCAAAAATCTGCATCAAAGTTTTGGAGCCACGCCCACCCATTTCGCCCCTTTATTTGAGTTAGAGCCACCAATTGTGGTGTGAAGATAGCAATTAACATTCCACATACACCCCTGCCCAGTCCGTACCCCTTTGCAATCGACTGCAACGTTTCCACTTGTATTTATTATAAAAAAATAACATATTAGAATTTTCCAAGTTATTAAAAAATTCAGTCGTTTTCCACAGAATTGATTGAAATAAAGCCTTCCATTACTTCAAATTTTAAATAAAATTTAATATTAAAAGAAAAAAAAAAAAGAAAAAAAACTAAATATAATACAAAATATAATACAAATTTAACAGTCAGCAGTCATTTTTCTGTACTTAAACAAATTCATTGATTCAATTTAATTATTTTTAAGTTCTTGTAAAAGTCTTCGTTTCAATTTTTTTTCCTTTTTGATTCCTTAGCGTAGTTTTCTATGTTATATATGGTTCTGTATATCCTAATTTATTGAAATGTTTTGTCAAATTGTTTTGTTTACAGAAAACTAACAACACCACACTTCCAAAAGCAAACGATGTAACGTATCTGGGCGTACACTTAGACAGAAGACTAACATGGCATGTCCAGAGAGCCCAGTCAAAATATTGAGAACCATTACCGGGGCACCGTGGTATGTTCGAAACGAAAACATTCATAAAGACTTAAACATCTCAACAGTCAAGGAGGAAATAGCGGAACAAAAATTAAAATATTTTAGTAAGCTCTCATCGCACACAAATCATCTCCCGAGAGGTCTCACAAGGCTGCGCAGCCGATCCCGTCTTCGTCGTAACGACTTACCAACCCAGCGATGATTTTTAGTGACGCGCACTCAGAATACAGTCAAAAAAAATAAAATGAACTGTTAATAAGATTTGTATACTTATTGTTAGTTTTCTAATTCACTAGAAAAGATTCAATAAATAAAACAAGCAATTTAAAAAAAAAAAAAAAAAAAAAAAAAACTAACTCATATGGACAATAATTGTGTGTCATAGAAGGGAATATCGAAGCCATACATCCCAGTCAGTTTTATCAACCGAGATATATGATCTAATACATTCGTTAAAATTCTATGACTTCTTTCTATTGTTCCAACTGTCTGGTGGTGGTGTGCTGTAGACGTTATGTTGTCTATTTTTAAATACTTGCATAAGTCATTTATAATTGAGTTCTTATATTCTGTTCCCATGTCCGCAATGAACGTCTTCATTGGAACATCAGAACAAATGATTCAAATATTGCTTTTGCACTTTTATTCGCAATTGGCTACTAATTATTTGGTTGAATCACATATTAGTGAGACTATATACTCGTTCCCATTTTCAGATGTAGGTAAGGGATCAATAGTGTCAACTGTTACTCTGTCGAAAGAACTTATCGGTGTTTCTGTCGGTGTAAGGGGAGTTTTTGTATGCGTTGTTACTTTTGCTGCTTGACATTTTTGAAATTTTCGTATGTACTCAGTTATATCTTTAGACATACCTTTCCAAAAATAATATCTTTTAACCTTGGCCAAGGTTTTTGAAATGCCTGTATGACCTTCTTGAATAGGTTCATCATGGTGTGTAGACAATATAGCTTCTTTTTTCATTTTGAGTTTTTTCGGGTTGAGTAGCGCTACTCTCAATGTTTTTAAAATTTTATTGCCCATTTCTTTAAATCTATCCATTGAAATATTTTCAAAGATATTTTCCCACGGTGCCATTTTGAGTTGGCTGATTTCATGTATACCGGCTTGCATTTCAAGCCTTGGAAGAACTAATATCATATCTTGCAGTAATTTTTCTTCCATGTTTAAAGAAGCCTATCATATTATTGACATGCAAGGTCACTACTTGAAGTACCTCGTCATTTTTGATGACTTCATATACGTTGGGCTTTGAAGCTTTTTTTAAAGATTGCATTGGAAATTCTTCTTATATCTCCTGCGCAGGATTTTTGTCTACGTTGGTGCCTGGTAGTGACTTTCAGGACTTTTACTTGTATGTCTTTGAGTTCTTGAATGGTTATTCTTGATAACGCATCCGCTACATGATTGTCCTTGCCCTTAAGATACTCTACTGTGAACTCATACTCTTCTAAATCAAGCCTAATTCTGGTTAATTTTGATGTAGGGTTAACCATTGAAAATAAGTAGGTTAAGGGACTGTGGTCTGTTTTGACTGTGAAATGTCTAACATATTCATATGGTTTGAAGTGATTAATTGCTCAAAGAATTGCTGATAGGTCTTGTTCAGTTGTTGATTTATTACTTTCACCTTTTGTGAAACTGCGAGATGCATATTCTACAAGTAATTTAGTTCCACTATAGTTTTGTGTTAATACTCCTCCACATGCCTCTTTGCTGGCATCTGTGATTATGCAAAATTCTTTGCTAAAATCGGGGTATTGCATTAAAGTTGGATTCATTAGTTCCGTCTTAAGGTGTTCGAAGGCATGCCGGAAGTCAGCTGTCCATTCGAATTTTACATCCTTTTTACATAATCTTGTTATGTGACGAGAATAATCGGCAAAATTTTTAATAAAACGTCTGTTATAGTTACCAAATGCAACAAAATTTCTAGCGCTGTCTGCGTCCGTAGGGAGTGATATTTCTCAATGACATCTTACTTTTTGTCATCTGGGAGAATTCCTTTATCAGTACATTTATGACCAAGAAAGGTCACTTCATGCATGAAAAATGTGCACTTATCAGGGTGCAATTTAAGGATGTTTTTCCTGCATAAATCAATAGCATTTCTAAGGTTTTTAATCATGTGCGTTTCTGATCAACCTATGACAGATAGGTCATCCATGTACAGGAAGGCCTGGGATGGTTCAAGACCAGAATATGCAATTGTCATCATTCTTTGGAAAGAGTTTGGCGCTATTTTCAAACCGTAAGGTAATCGTATGAAACGATATGAGCCATTGCTTGTTGAAAAGGCGTTATATTTCTTGAGTTTTCTTCAAATTCTATTTGGCCTAGTTGATCAAGAATATCATCTTTTATTGAAAGTGGAAATTTATCAGCTAATAATTATTGTTAATTTAACGATAGTCTATTACTAAACGCCATCTTTTTAGACCCTTAAGAAGGGAATTGCCGGTTCTACGCCAGGAAGTAGCTGTCACTTTTATTACCCCACTTGAGAATCAGCGATCGCTTTTTTTAAATCTTTTATTACCCACTTGAGAATCAGTGATCATAGGATCTGGTTTCAAGTGTGTTCCTGTTTTTAGTGCATTGCCTTGCACACATGCAAGCCAGCAACAGTATGCATTGTTTTTTGTCAAAAGCAGTAACAATAACAACATTCATGTGGAATTTTTAAGCAAGGAATCTGGTGTCAAGGATACGCCTGTTTAACGAGCAAGCCATAAACATTGAGCATAGTTATTGGGAAAATCAGTTTTGGCAATTTAACCATTTATTATTAGAGTCAAATACAGGCTAAGCCACACCATGCATTGTTTTTTTTTTTTGTCAAAAGCAGTAACATAAAAACATTCAACTGGGTTATTTGATCATATGATCTGGTGTCAGGATACGCCTGTTTAACGAGCTAGCCATAAACATGGATAATAATTATTGGGAAAATCAGTTTTGGCTCTTTAACCATTTATTATTAGAGTCAAATACTGGCTAAGCCACAGCATGCATTGTTTTTTTGTCATAAGCTATCTTAAACTATCCTTCCAAATTTGGTGACTCTAGCTCAAAGATTGTACGAGCTCTGGAAAGGGGGGCTGGGGGCGGTATGGGTGGGTGTAGCATCTAAATTTTTACTGCAGATCTTTGCGAAATGTAAAAAGTGGGGAAAGGGGACTTGGGGCGGTATGGGTGGGCGTGGCATCCCAATTTTTGATGCAGATCTTTGTGAAATGTCAATTGCTATCTTCATACCAAATTTGGTGACTCTAGCTCGAAATTTGTAAATAGTGGGGAAAGGGGGGCTGGGGGCGGTTTAGGTGGACGTGGCATCCAAATTTGTGATGCAGATCTTTGTGAAATGTCAATTGCTTTCTTCATACCAAATTTGGTGACTCTATCTAAAAGTTTGTAAAAGGTGGGGAAAGGGGGGCGAAATGGGTGGGCGTGGCTCCAAAACTTTGATGCAGATTTTTGGGGGTTGCTAGTAGCTATCTTCTTACCAAATTGGTAGTTCTAGCTGTAAGGATGTGCGAAATATGTGGATTTATCGGTTTGAGTTATCGAATTTATCGATTTGCCAGCCCCCCAGTTATCGTAGAATCTCCATCTTGACACTTTAATTTACTATCCCATAGATAAAGAGAATTGGAAAGTTTCAAGTCTCTAGCTTGAAGGGTGTGGAAAAAACTCGCAACCATACGGACGGACAGACGGACAGACACCATGACGGACATTGCACAAAACCAATATACTCTTTACCTTCGGTATCGAGTATAAAAATACTGGCTATTCGCTGTTTCCCCATTTGTCCGCTTCGTGGTTGCGACTCTGTTAATAAACATAACATTCCAGCTCTTAAGACCCGTCTTGTAACATTATTTGTCTATGGTCTTTAGAAGTCTTTATTTTGTCTCTTGGCGAACGTTGGCGGTAACGATCGGTAGCGTTCGGCTATGCAGCAACAGCGCACAGTGGGGCCTTTGCTCATTTAACTTTGCAAAAATCATAACATAACTTTGCTATGAGGGAAAAAAAGCGTAGCACAGTCGGCAAGCCGAGTGGCTTGATAATCGGGCACGAAATGCGCTGGCAGAGCAAAAAGTCTACAGCAGCGCTCTGTGAGAGAGGTGTCGCCACGATTGCCTATTCCAACTGGCAGTCAGAATTGGCCTCATGACGACTCTATATGAGTTCTATTCTCGTTGGATTGTATAGACCATGATGATGTACATAATGTAAGGTGGTCTCGTCGGCAGCAGAGGCTCGCTCATTTTGATCAACGAGCAGGCCCAGCAACAATGAAGCAAACGCACATGCATAGGCATACTAACACATTTTTACCGTTCTTGCTTTCCGCTGGCCCGCCGCCTCTCCTTTAATGCACTGGGCGCTGAACGCAAAGCAGAACTGAAACAAACCAAGCAACGTGCTGGCTTGTCGTAGATGAGACGCACAAACTGAACAAATACAAGTGGAACGTTGCAGTCGGACGCAACCGACTGCGGCATACTCGATACCAGTACAGATGTAGATTACAGTATTTTTTTTAAATTTGTAACTTGTGTAACTTATATTATACATAATTATATATAAAACTAACCTAACTTCGCCGCTCGAATTTGCTCCCGATTAATAATTTCAATCGGTATCCAGGGAGGCCATCACGACTGTAATGGGGCTCTTATATAACTTTAAGAGCCTTCGAGTCGACTTGAAATAATGTTCCCCACTTAAAATTACCTTAAATTTTTTTTTAATTTTTGCAACAAATAAATGCATATGTGAAATATAATATAAATAAATACGTAATGCTTAAAACAAAATAGATAAATAAAAAATAAATAATAAAAATATGTAAATAAATAAAATAAAAAATAGAATTATAATAATTATTTGGAGAATTGGCGAAATCTGATGCGTTCGATTAAAGCGTTCGTTTCAAAATGAGTAAAAAGAGAGAAAAGACACATACACGCTAAAAGTAACGGGACTAGCTAATTTTGAGTATAGCATTTCTATGTATTGGTGTGGCTAGCAGCACCAAGTAAAAAGATTATAGAGCAATCATTGCGTATGGGACTTGTTGGGAACTCGTATGCTGTACATTTTTACGAAAAACTTTTTGAGTGCTCCTATAGCACTTAGGGTTCGAGCCGAATGGAAGCTCTCGCGTTCTAGCTCAGAATTATTTTGTTTGCGCTTAATTGCAGAGAGGCAGTCGAATGAGAAGATCGGTCCATGCAGCTCTGCTGTTTATATGCGTGTGAGATTTGCGTGTGATGGTATTGCTATTTTTGCGTGATTGTTTTGTTATTTTTGGGTGGGATTTTTTGATTTGAACAGTGAATGAGCGTGTGCGCTCACATTTATGCGTTAATAGTTATTGTATGTATGTCATGGTAAAAGAACCTGTCTCAGTTTTTATGATATTTTTATTTATTTTTACAGGTGTATATTTAAGACTTGCTTATTTTGTTTATTAAAAAGCACATATGAATAATTTAAAAATTTTGCCATATTTTTATTTATTTAATTATATCTATGATTGATGATTACATAATAAATTTCTTATTCTATTAACATATACTTAAGTCATATTAAACAATACATTTAAGATAAAGCATTTTTCACAAGCAGCAACAAAAATGTGTAAACACCCAGCAATCTATGAATTCCTTTTTGTATGCCCACAAACAGCAACACAAGAAAATGCTATTTCGAAAAAGCCTATTTGCTAGATTATCAAGTTTGCCGCTCGTAGAGTTACCCACAACGAAATATGTTATTTTATCAGACTATTTTTTAGCGATTTCTCAATTGTTAGCTTAGTGCCAACTTATTCTAATCAAAATATACAACCATAACAAATATATTATTAAATTACATATCAACAATAGCACTTATATTATATTAGAGTATCCAACACTCAACATTCGTCTGTTCATACTCTTATTCAACATGTTCGCTATTTGAGTCTATTAGTGTGCGTGTGTGTATTCACAAAAGAAGCAAAACAGAACTGCCGCACAAATATAAAATCGACAAATTCAGACTTCTGCTTGAATCTGCTTTATGCAGTCCAACTTGGGAGGGTAGTATAAACTTAATATGAAATTTGTCAACTTGATAGCAAAACGTGAGATACTTTAATATTATTTAAAATATAAGTATCTATCAATTAAGTCATATTCATGTTCCACACTTAAACTACCTTATTCCTTAAACGCAAAAGTATTAAAATGCATACGTAAACTTAATTTATAATTATTATTTTTTTTTGTATTTTTTGTATTTTGTTTTTTTTTTTTGTGTTTTTGTTTTATTTATTTTTTGGAATGCATACTTATTTATTGTTTTATTATTTTGAGTTTTTTCTTATATGCTGTTGAATGCTTAATAAGTTTGTCAGTGAGCCACTTACAGTTTTTTCTAATCAAATAAGAATACACTCATTAACCAGGTTATACCTATGTTCAAAGCATTTATCGGACTTATTAAACCAGTCTGCATATGTGTCGAAATGAGATGTTATGATAACGCATTTTTGTACAATTAATTTTTTTAAGTGGAATGTACTGTGTACTACTACTACTGTACTACTACTGCTACTAATTATTTGGTGAATCACATATTAGTGAGACTATATACTCGTTCCCATTTTCAGATGTAGGTAAGGGATCAATAGTGTCAACTGTTACTCTGTCGAAAGAACTTATCGGTGTTTCTGTCGGTGTAAGGGGAGTTTTTGTATGCGTTGTTACTTTTGCTGCTTGACATTTTTGAAATTTTCGTATGTACTCAGTTATATCTTTAGACATACCTTTCCAAAAATAATATCTATTAACCTTGGCAAAGGTTTTTGAAATGCCTGTATGACCTTCTTGAATAGGTTCATCATGGTGTGTAGACAATATAGCTTCTTTTTTATTTTGAGTTTTTTCGGGTTGAGTAGCGCTACTCTCAATGTTTTAAAATTTTATTGCCCATTTCTTTAAATCTATCCATTGAAATATTTTCAAAGATGAGATTCCCACGGTGCCATTTTGAGTTGGCTGATTTCATGTATACCGGCTTGCATTTCAAGCCTTTGGAAGAACTAATATCATATCTTGCAGTAATTTTTCTTCCATGTTTAAAGAAGCATATCATATTATTTACATGCAAGGTCACTACTTGAAGTACCTCGTCATTTTTGATGACTTCATATACGTTGGGCTTTGAAGCTTTTTTTAAAGATTGCATTGGAAATTCTTCTTATTATCTCCTGCGCAGGATTTTTGTCTACGTTGGTGCCTGGTAGTGACTTTCAGGACTTTTACTTGTATGTCTTTGAGTTCTTGAATGGTTATTCTTGATACGCATCCGCTACATGATTGTCCTTGCCCTTAAGATACTCTACTGTGAACTCATACTCTTCTAAATCAAGCCTCATTCTGGTTAATTTTGATGTAGGGTTAACCATTGAAAATAAGTAGGTTAAGGGACTGTGGTCTGTTTTGACTGTGAAATGTCTAACATATTCATATGGTTTGAAGTGATTAATTGCTCAAAGAATTGCTGATAGGTCTTGTTCAGTTGTTGATTTATTACTTTCACCTTTTGTGAAACTGCGAGATGCATATTCTACAGGTAATTTAGTTCCACTATAGTTTTGTGTTAATACTCCTCCACATGCCTCTTTGCTGGCATCTGTGATTATGCAAAATTCTTTGCTAAATCGGGGTATTGCATTAAAGTTGGATTCATTAGTTCCGTCTTAAGGTGTTCGAAGGCATGCCGGAAGTCAGCTGTCCATTCGAATTTTACATCCTTTTTACATAATCTTGTTATGTGACGAGAATAATCGGCAAAATTTTTAATAAAACGTCTGTTATAGTTACCAAATGCAACAAAATTTTCTGCGCTGTCTGCGTCCGTAGGGAGTGAGTATTTCTCAATGACATCTTACTTTTTGTCATCTGGGAGAATTCCTTTATCAGTACATTTATGACCAAGAAAGGTCACTTCATGCATGAAAAATGTGCACTTATCAGGGTGCAATTTAAGGATGTTTTTCCTGCATAAATCAATAGCATTTCTAAGGTTTTTAATCATGTGCGTTTCTGATCAACCGATGACAGATAGGTCATCCATGTACAGGAATGCCTGGGATGGTTCAAGACCAGAATATGCAATTGTCATCATTCTTTGGAAAGAGTTTGGCGCTATTTTCAAACCGTAAGGTAATCGTATGAAACGATATGAGCCATTGCTTGTTGAAAAGGCGTTATATTTCTTGAGTTTTCTTCAAATTCTATTTGGCCTAGTTGATCAAGAATATCATCTATTATTGAAAGTGGAAATTTATCAGCTAATAATTTATTGTTAATTTAACGATAGTCTATTACTAAACGCCATCTTTTTAGACCCTTAAGAAGGGAATTGCCGGTTCTACGCCAGGAAGTAGCTGTCACTTTTATTACCCCACTTGAGAATCAGCGATCGCTTTTTTTAAATCTTTTATTACCCACTTGAGAATCAGTGATCATAGGATCTGGTTTCAAGAGTGTTCCTGTTTTTAGTGCATTGCCTTGCACACATGCAAGCCAGCAACAGTATGCATTGTTTTTTGTCAAAAGCAGTAACAATAACAACATTCATGTGGAATTTTTAAGCAAGGAATCTAGTGTCAAGGATACGCCTGTTTAACGAGCAAGCCATAAACATTGAGCATAGTTATTGGGAAAATCAGTTTTGGCAATTTAACCATCTATTATTAGAGTCAAATACAGGCTAAGCCACACCATGCATTGTTTTTTTTTTTTTTTGTCAAAGCAGTAACATAAAAACATTCAACTGGGTTATTTGATCATATGATCTGGTGTCAGGGATACGCCTGTTTAACGAGCTAGCCATAAACATGGATAATAATTATTGGGAAAATCAGTTTTGGCTCTTTAACCATTTATTATTAGAGTCAAATACTGGCTAAGCCACAGCATGCATTGTTTTTTTGTCATAAGCTATCTTAAACTATCCTTCCAAATTTGGTGACTCTAGCTCAAAGATTGTACGAGCTCTGGAAAGGGGGGCTGGGGGCGGTATGGGTGGGTGTGGCATCTAAATTTTTACTGCAGATCTTTGCGAAATGTAAAAGTGGGGAAAAGGGGACTTGGGGCGGTATGGGTGGGCGTGGCATCCCAATTTTTGATGCAGATCTTTGTGAAATGTCAATTGCTATCTTCATACCAAATTTGGTGACTCTAGCTGGAAATTTGTAAATAGTGGGGAAAGGGGGGCTGGGGGCGGTTTAGGTGGACGTGGCATCCAAATTTGTGATGCAGATCTTTGTGAAATGTCAATTGCTTTCTTCATACCAATTTGGTGACTCTATCTAAAAGTTTGTAAAAGGTGGGGAAAGGGGGTGAAATGGGTGGGCGTGGCTCTAAAACTTTGATGCAGATTTTTGTGGGTTGCTAGTAGCTATCTTCTTACCAAAATTGGTAGTTCTAGCTGTAAGGATGTGCGAAATATGTGGATTTATCGGTTTTGAGTTATCGAATTTATCGATTTGCCAGCCCCCCAGTTATCGTAGAATCTCCATCTTGACACTTTAATTTACTATCCCATAGATAAAGAGAATTGGAAAGTTTCAAGTCTCTAGCTTGAAGGGTGTGGAAAAAACTTGCAACCATACGGACGGACAGACGGACAGACACCTTCGGTATCGAGTATAAAATACTGGCTATTCGCTGTTTCCCCATTTGTCCGCTTCGTGGTTGCGACTCTGTTAATAAACATAACATTCCAGCTCTTAAGACCCGTCTTGTAACATTATTTGTCTATGGTCTTTAGAAGTCTTTATTTTGTCTCTTGGCGAACGCTGGCGGTAACGATCGGTAGCGTTCGGCTATGCAGCAACATCGCACAGTGGGGCCTTTGCTCATTTAACTTTGCAAAAATCATAACATAACTTTGCTATGAGGGAAAAAAAGCGTAGCACAGTCGGCAAGCCGAGTTGCTTGATAATCGGGCACGAAATGCGCTGGCAGAGCAAAAAGTCTACAGCAGCGCTCTGTGAGAGAGGTGTCGCCACGATTGCCTATTCCAACTGGCAGTCAGAATTTGGACTCATGACGACTCTATATGAGTTCTATTCTCGTTGGATTGTATAGACCATGATGATGCACATAATGTAAGGTGGTCTCGTCGGCAGCAGAGGCTCGCTCATTTTGATCAACGAGCAGCCCAGCACAATGAATCAAACGCACATGCATAGGCATACTAACACATTTTTACCGTTCTTGCTTTCCGCTGGCCCGCCGCCTCTCCTTTAATGCACTGGGCGCTGAACGCAAAGCAGAACTGAAACAAACCAAGCAACGTGCTGGCTTGTCGTAGATGAGACGCACAAACTGAACAAATAACAAGTGGCTTGTCGTAGATGAGACGCACAAACTGAACAATAACAAGTGGAAACGTTGCAGTCGGACGCGACCGACTGCGGCATACTCGATACCAGTACAGATGTAGATTACAGTATTTTTTTTAATTTGTAACTTGTGCAACTTATATTATACATAATTATATATAAACTAACCTAACTTCGCCGCTCGAATTTGCTCCCGATTAAAAATTTCAATCGGTATCCAGGGAGGCCATCACGACTGTAATGGGGCTCTTATATAACTTTAAGAGCCTTCGAGTCGACTTGAAATAATGTTCCCCACTTAAAATTACCTTAAATTTTTTTTTAATTTTTGCAACAAATGAATACATATGTGAAAAAAAATTAAATAAATACGTAATGCTTAAAACAAAATAGATAATTAAAAAAATAAATAATAAAATATGTAAATAATAAATAAAAAAATAGAATTATAATAATTATTTGGAGAATTGGCGAATCTGATGCGTTCGATTAAAGCGTTCGTTTCAAAATGAGTAAAAAGAGAGAAAAGACACATACACGCTAAAAGTAACGGGACTAGCTAATTTTGAGTATAGCATTTCTATGTATTGGTGTGGCTAGCAGCACCAAGTAAAAAGATTATAGAGCAATCATTGCGTATGGGACCTGTTGGGAACTCGTATGCTGTACATTTTTACGAAAAACTTTTTGAGTGCTCCCATAGCACTTAGGGTTCGAGCCGAATGGAAGCTCTCGCGTTCTAGCTCAGAATTATTTTGTTTGCGCTTAATTGCAGAGAGGCAGTCGAATGAGAAGATCGGTCCATGCAGCTCTGCTGTTTATATGCGTGTGAGATTTGCGTGTGATGGTATTGTTATTTTTGCGTGATTGTTTTGTTATTTTTGGGTGGGATTTTTTGATTTGAACAGTGAATGAGCGTGTGCGCTCACATTTATGCGTTAATAGTTATTTGTATGTATGTCATGGTACAAGAACCTGTCTCAGTTTTTATGATATTTTTATTTATTTTTACAGGTGTATATATTTAAGACTTTCTTATTTTGTTTATTAAAAAGCACATATGAAATAATTTAAAAATTTTGCCATATTTTTTATTTATTAATTATATCTATGATTGATGATTACATAATAAATTTATTATTCTATTAACATATACTTAAGTCATATTAAAACAATACATTTAAGATAAAGCATTTTTCACAAGCAGCAACAAAAATGTGTAAACACCCAGCAATCTATTATTTCCTTTTTGTATGCCCACAAACAGCAACACAAGAAAATGCTATTTCGAAAAAGCCTATTTGCTAGATTATCAAGTTTGCCGCTCGTAGAGTTACCCACAACGAAATATGTTATTTTATCAGACTATTTTTAGCGATTTCTCAATTGTTAGCTTAGTGCCAACTTATTCTAATCAAAATATACAACCATAACAAATATATTATTAAATTACATGTCAACAATAGCACTTATATTATATTAGAGTATCCAACACTCAACATTCGTCTGTTCATACTCTTATTCAACATGTTCGCTATTTGAGTCTATTAGTGTGCGTGTGTGTATTCACAAAAGAAGCAAAACAGAACTGCCGCACAAAATATAAAATCGACAAATTCAGACTTCTGCTTGAATCTGCTTTATGCAGTCCAACTTGGGAGGGTAGTATAAACTTAATATGAACTTGTCAAACTTGATAGCAAAACGTGAGATACTTTAATATTATTTAAAATATAAAGTATCTATCAATTAAGTCATATCCATGTTCCCCACTTAAACTACCTTATTCCTTAAACGCAAAAGTATTAAAATGCATACGTAAACTTAATTTATAAATTATTATTTTTTTTTTTGTATTTTTTGGATTTTGTTTGTTTTTGTGTTTTTTGTTTTATTTATTTTTTTGGAATGCATACTTATTTATTGTTTTATTATTTTGAGTTTTTTCTTATATGCTGTTGAATGCTTAATAAGTTTGTCAGTGAGCCACTTACAGTTTTTTCTAATCAAAATAAGAATACACTCATTAACCAGGTTATACCTATGTTCAAAGCATTTATCGGACTTATTAAACCAGTCTGCATATGTGTCGAAATGAGATGTTATGATAACGCATTTTTGTACAATTAATTTTTTAAGTGGAATGTACTGTGTACTACTACTACTGTACTACTACTGCTACTAATTATTTGGTTGAATCACATATTAGTGAGACTATATACTCGTTCCCATTTTCAGATGTAGGTAAGGGATCAATAGTGTCAACTGTTACTCTGTCGAAAGAACTTATCGGTGTTTCTGTCGGTGTAAGGGGAGTTTTTGTATGCGTTGTTACTTTTGCTGCTTGACATTTTTGAAATTTTCGTATGTACTCAGTTATATCTTTAGACATACCTTTTCAAAAATAATATCTTTTAACCTTGGCCAAGGTTTTTGAAATGCCTGTATGACCTTCTTGAATAGGTTCATCATGGTGTGTAGACAATATAGCTTCTTTTTTCATTTTGAGTTTTTTTCGGGTTGAGTAGCGCTACTCTCAATGTTTTTAAAATTTTATTGCCCATTTCTTTAAATCTATCCATTGAAATATTTTCAAAGATATTTTCCCACGGTGCCATTTTGAGTTGGCTGATTTCATGTATACCGGCTTGCATTTCAAGCCTTTGGAAGAACTAATATCATATCTTGCAGTAATTTTTCTTCCATGTTTAAAGAAGCATATCATATTATTTACATGCAAGGTCACTACTTGAAGTACCTCGTCATTTTTGATGACTTCATATACGTTGGGCTTTGAAGCTTTTTTTAAAGATTGCATTGGAAATTCTTCTTATTATCTCCTGCGCAGGATTTTTGTCTACGTTGGTGCCTGGTAGTGACTTTCAGGACTTTTACTTGTATGTCTTTGAGTTCTTGAATGGTTATTCTTGATAACGCATCCGCTACATGATTGTCCTTGCCCTTAAGATACTCTACTGTGAGCTCATACTCTTCTAAATCAAGCCTCATTCTTGTTAATTTTGATGTAGGGTTAACCATTGAAAATAAGTAGGTTAAGGGACTGTGGTCTGTTTTGACTGTGAAATGTCTAACATATTCATATGGTTTGAAGTGATTAATTGCTCAAAAAATTGCTGATAGGTCTTGTTCAGTTGTTGATTTATTACTTTCACCTTTTGTGAAACTGCGAGATGCATATTCTACAGGTAATTTAGTTCCACTATAGTTTTGTGTTAATACTCCTCCACATGCCTCTTTGCTGGCATCTGTGATTATGCAAAATTCTTTGCTAAAATCGGGTATTGCATTAAAGTTGGATTCATTAGGTTCGTCTTAAGGTGTTCGAAGGCATGCCGGAAGTCAGCTGTCCATTCGAATTTTACATCCTTTTTACATAATCTTGTTATGTGACGAGAATAATCGGCAAAATTTTTAATAAACGTCTGTTATAGTTACCAAATGCAACAAAATTAACTAGCGCTGTCTGCGTCCGTAGGGAGTGAGTATTTCTCAATACCATCTTACTTTTTGTCATCTGGGAGAATTCCTTTATCAGTACATTTATGACCAAGAAAGGTCACTTCATGCATGAAAAATGTGCACTTATTAGGGTGCAATAGCATTTCTAAGGTTTTTAAACATGTGCGTTTCTGATCAACCGATGACAATTAGGTCATCCATGTACAGGAATGCCTGGGATAGTTCAAGACCAGAATATGCAACTGTCATCATTCTTTGGAAAGAGTTTGGCGCTATTTTTGCTTGTTGAAAAGACGTTATATTTCTTGAGTTTTCTTCAAATTCTATTTGGCCTAGTTGATCAAGAATATCATCTATTATTGAAAGTGGAAATTTATCAGCTAATAATTTATTGTTAATTTAACGATAGTCTATTACTAAACGCCATCTTTTTAGACCCTTAAGAAGGGAATTGCCGGTTCTACGCCAGGAAGTAGCTGTCACTTTTATTACCCCACTTGAGAATCAGCGATCGCTTTTTTTAAATCTTTTATTACCCACTTGAGAATCAGTGATCATAGGATCTGGTTTCAAGTGTGTTCCTGTTTTTAGTGCATTGCCTTGCACACATGCAAGCCAGCAACAGTATGCATTGTTTTTTGTCAAAAGCAGTAACAATAACAACATTCATGTGGAATTTTTAAGCAAGGAATCTGGTGTCAAGGATACGCCTGTTTAACGAGCAAGCCATAAACATTGAGCATAGTTATTGGGAAAATCAGTTTTGGCAATTTAACCATTTATTATTACCACTATTAAAACCGGTAAAAACAGGCCTGATTGCAAAGGGGTACGGATGGTGCAGGGGTGTACGCTGCCTTAAAGATTTTCTAATGCAGATGGGGATGCCACAAACTATCTTCATACCAAATTTAATGACTCTAGCTCGTAGTTTGTAAAAGAGGGGAGAGGGGGGCTGGGGGCGGTATGGGTGGGCGTGGCATCCAAATTTTTACTGCAGATCTTTGTGGAATGTCAATCGCTATCTTCATACGTAATTTTGTGACTCTAGCTCGAATTTTACAAAAAGTGGGGAATGGGGGGCTTGGGGCGATATGGGTGGGTGTGGCATCCAAGTTTTTGCTGCAGATCTATGAGGAATGTCAATTGCTATCTTCATACCAAATTTGGTGACTCTAGCTCGAAGTTTGTAAAAAGTGAGAAAAGGGGGGGGGGGGGGGGCTGGGGGCGTTATGGGTAGGCATGGCATCCAAATTTTTGATGCAGATCTTTGTGGAATGTCAATTGCTATCTTCATACCAAATTTGGTGACTCTAGCTGAAAGTTTGCAAATGGTGGGGAAAGGGGGGCGGAATGGGTGGGCTTGGCTCCAAAACTTTGATGCAGATTTTTGAGGGTCACTGCCAGCTATCTTCCTACCAAATTTGGTGGCTCTAGCCTCACAACTCTGGAAATACACGCATTCCCGTTTTTGACGAAGCGTTGGGGTGGATGGGGGCGGCTAGGGTAGGATCGGTGGGCGTGGCATCCAAACTTTTGATGCAGTTTTGAGGGGGTCATCATCACCTATCTTGGCACCAAATTTGGTGGCTCTAGCTCAAAAACTTTGGGAGATATAGCCATTTCTGATTTCAAAATGCGGGGGGGGCTGGGGGCGGAATGGGTGGGCGCGGCTCCAAAACTTTGATGCAGTTTTTTGGGGATCGCTACTAGCTATCTTCCCACCAAAGTTGGAAGCTCTAGCTCAACAACTCTGGAAGATACACGCATTCCCGTTTTTGACGAAGCGTTGGGATGGATGGGGTAGCTAGGGCAGTGTCGGTGTGCGTGGCATCCAAACTTTTGATGCAGTTTTTAGGGGGTCATCATCACCTATCTTGGCACCAAATTTGGTGGCTATAGCTCAAAAACTGAGGGAGATATATGCTTTTTTGACTTTAAAATTCGGGGGGTCTGGGGGCGGAATGAGGGCTCCAAAATTTTTGATGCAGTTTTTTGGGGGTTGCTAGTAGCTATCTTCTTACCAAATTTGGTACTTCTAGCTGTAAGGATGTGTGAAATATGTGGATTTATCGGTTTTGAGTTATCGAATTTATCGATTTGCCAGCCCCCCAGTTATCGTAGAACCCCCATCTTGACACTTTAATTTACTATCCCATAGATAAAGAGAATTGGAAAGTTTCAAGTCTCTAGCTTGAAGGGAGTGGAAAAAACTTGCACACATACGGACGGACAGACGGACAGACGGACAGACACCATGACGGACATTGCACAAAACCATATACTCTTTACCTTCGGTATCGAGTATAAACATTCAACTGGGTTATTTGATCATACGATCTGGTTTAAGGGATACGCCTGTTTAACGAGCTAGCCATAAACATGGATAATAATTATTGGGAAAATCAGTTTTAGCTCTTTAACCATTTATTATTAGAGTCAAATACTGGCTAAGCCACAGCATGCATTGTTTTTTTTGTCATAAGCTATCTTAAACTATCCCTCCGAATTTGGTGACTCTAGCTCAAAGATTGTACGAGCTCTGGAAAGGGGGCTGGGGGCGGTATGGGTGGGTGTGGCATCTAAATTTTTACTGCAGATCTTTGCGAAATGTAAAAAGTGGGGAAAAGGGGACTTGGGGCGGTAGGGTGGGCGTGGCATCCCAATTTTTTAAGCAGATCTTTGTGAAATGTCAATTGCTATCTTCATACCAAATTTGGTGACTCTAGCTGGAAATTTGTAAATAGTGGGGAAAGGGGGGCTGGGGGCGGTTTAGGTGGACGTGGCATCCAAATTTGTGATGCAGATCTTTGTGAAATGTCAATTGCTTTCTTCATACCAAATTTGGTGACTCTAGCTCGAAGTTTGTAAAAGGCAGGGAAGGGGGGCGAAATGGGTGGGCGTGGCTCCAAAACTTTGTTGCAGATTTTTGGGGGTTGCTAGTAGCTATCTTCTTACCAAAATTTTAAGTTCTAGCTGTAAGGATGTGCGAAATATGTGGATTTATCGGTTTTGAGTTATCGAATTTATCGATTTGCCAGCCCCCCAGTTATCGTAGAATCTCCATCTTGACACTTTAATTTACTATCCCATAGATAAAGAGAATTGGAAAGTTTCAAGTCTCTAGCTTGAAGGGTGTGGAAAAAACTTGCAACCATACGGACGGACAGACGGACAGACACCATGACGGACATTGCACAAAACCAATATACTCTTTACCTTCGGTATCGAGTATAAAAATACTGGCTATTCGCTGTTTCCCCATTTGTCCGCTTCGTGGTTGCGACTCTGTTAATAAACATAACATTCCAGCTCTTAAGACCCGTCTTGTAACATTATTCGTCTATGGTCTTTAGAAGTCTTTATTTTGTCTCTTGGCGAACGCTGGCGGTAACGATCGGTAGCGTTCGGCTATGCAGCAACAGCGCACAGTGGGGCCTTTGCTCATTTAACTTTGCAAAAATCATAACATAACTTTGCTATGAGGGAAAAAAAGCGTAGCACAGTCGGCAAGCCGAGTGGCTTGATAATCGGGCACGAAATGCGCTGGCAGAGCAAAAAGTCTACAGCAGCGCTCTGTGAGAGAGGTGTCGCCACGATTGCCTATTCCAACTGGCAGTCAGAATTTGGCCTCATGACGACTCTATATGAGTTCTATTCTCGTTGGATTGTATAGACCATGATGATGTACATAATGTAAGGTGGTCTCGTCGGCAGCAGAGGCTCGCTCATTTTGATCAACGAGCAGGCCCAGCAACAATGAAGCAAACGCACATGCATAGGCATACTAACACATTTTTACCGTTCTTGCTTTCCGCTGGCCCGCCGCCTCTCCTTTAATGCACTGGGCGCTGAACGCAAAGCAGAACTGAAACAAACCAAGCAACGTGCTGGCTTGTCGTAGATGAGACGCACAAACTGAACAAATAACAAGTGGAAACGTTGCAGTCGGACGCAACCGACTGCGGCATACTCGATACCAGTACAGATGTAGATTACAGTATTTTTTTTAAAATTTGTAACTTGTGCAACTTATATTATACATAATTATATATAAAACTAACCTAACTTCGCCGCTCGAATTTGCTCCCGATTATAATTTCAATCGGTATCCAGGGAGGCCATCACGACTGTAATGGGGCTCTTATAAAACTTTAAGAGCCTTCGAGTCGACTTGAAATAATGTTCCCCACTTAAAATTACCTTAAATTTTTTTTAATTTTGCAACAAATAAATACATATGTGAAAAAATAATATAAATAAATACGTAATGCTTAAAACAAAATAGATAAATAAAAATAAATAATAAAAATATGTAAATAAATAAAATAAAAAATAGAATTATAATAATTATTTGGAGAATTGGCGAAATCTGATGCGTTCGATTAAAGCGTTCGTTTCAAATTGAGTAAAAAGAGAGAAAAGACACATACACGCTAAAAGTAACGGGACTAGCTAATTTTGAGTATAGCATTTCTATGTATTGGTGTGGTTAGCAGCACCAAGTAAAAAGATTATAGAGCAATCATTGCGTATGGGACTTGTTGGGAACTCGTATGCTGTACATTTTACGAAAAACTTTTTGAGTGCTCCCATAGCACTTAGGGTTCGAGCCGAGTGGAAGCTCTCGCGTTCTAGCTCAGAATTATTTTTGTTTGCGCTTAATTGCAGAGAGGCAGTCGAATGAGAAGATCGGTCCACGCAGCTCTGCTGTTTATATGCGTGTGAGATTTGCGTGTGATGGTATTGTTATTTTTGCGTGATTGTTTTGTTATTTTTGGGTGGGATTTTTTGATTTGAACAGTGAATGAGCGTGTGCGCTCACATTTATGCGTTAATAGTTATTTGTATGCATGTCATGGTACAAGAACCTGTCTCAGTTTTATGATATTTTTATTTATTTTTACAGGTGTATATATTTAAGACTTTCTTATTTGTTTATTAAAAAGCACATATGAAATAATTTAAAAATTTTGCCATATTTTTATTTATTTAATTATATCTATGATTGATGATTACATAATAAATTTCTTATTCTATTAACATATACTTAAGTCATATTAAAACAATACATTTAAGATAAAGCATTTTTCACAAGCAGCAACAAAAATGTGTAAACACCCAGCAATCTATGAATTCCTTTTTGTATGCCCACAAACAGCAACACAAGAAAATGCTATTTCGAAAAAGCCTATTTGCTAGATTATCAAGTTTGCCGCTCGAAGAGTTACCCACAACGAAATATGTTATTTTATCAGACTATTTTTAGCGATTTCTCAATTGTTAGCTTAGTGCCAACTTATTCTAATCAAAATATACAACCATAACAAATATTATTAAATTACATATCAACAATAGCACTTATATTATATTAGAGTATCCAACACTCAACATTCGTCTGTTCATACTCTTATTCAACATGTTCGCTATTTGAGTCTATTAGTGTGCGTGTGTGTACAAAGCAAAACAGAACTGCTGCACAAAATATAAAATCGACAAATTCAGACTTCTGCTTGAATCGCTTTATGCAGTCCAACTTGGGAGGGTAGTATAAACTTAATATGAACTTTGTCAAACTTGATAGCAAAACGTGAGATACTTTAATATTATTTATGTACATATTTTTTTTATATATCGAAAATAAACTATATATATATATATAAAAATAAAGATTTGAGTTTTAATTGACTATTACTGAAAACTGGTACAAAGGGTATTTTTTTACTTCGTGCATTTTGTGTTGAAGCACTGGTTTT
Organism: Scaptomyza flava; assembly: GCA_030179655.1. Lineage (NCBI taxonomy): Eukaryota > Metazoa > Arthropoda > Insecta > Diptera > Drosophilidae > Scaptomyza > Scaptomyza flava. The sequence continues at coordinate 87,489 of JARNME010000146.1, read as the reverse complement.
GTTATTTTGGAAGTGGCTGAGAAGAACGAATTTCGTTTGAATGCGCTGTGTGCGTGCACATAAATATACATATATTATGCGTATGCATGTGTGCGCTTTGTTGATCTGCTGGTGGCCGTCAATAGCAAAACCTGACCTTTCTCAACATCTTCAATATGATTTTTTACATGTACATACATTTGCATGCTGGTGCAGAGCTTTTGGGTGGGCAACTATATTTATTATAATTTTCATGTTAGTATATTTATTATATTATATTTAACAAAATAAGATTAAATATATATATAAATAGCAACCTTAAGCTCAAAGCACCGTCTTATTATTTCTTTAATTTAATAAAAAATACAAACGCTATTTCGAGACAAAGTCTCACAAGTTCCACTTAAAAAAATTAATTGTACAAAATGCGTTATCATAACATCTCATTTCGACACATATGCAGACTGGTTTAATAAGTCCGATAAATGCTTTGAACATAGGTATAACCTGGTTAATGAGTGTATTCTTATTTTGATTAGAAAAAACTGTAAGTGGCTCACTGACAAACTTATTAAGCATTCAACAGCATATAAGAAAAAACTCAAAATAATAAAACAATAAATAAGTATGCATTCCAAAAAATAAATAAAACAAAAAACACAAAAACAAACAAAATCCAAAAAATACAAAAAAAAATAATAATTTATAAATTAAGTTTACGTATGCATTTTAATACTTTTGCGTTTAAGGAATAAGGTAGTTTAAGTGGGGAACATGGATATGACTTAATTGATAGATACTTTATATTTTAAATAATATTAAAGTATCTCACGTTTTGCTATCAAGTTTGACAAGTTCATATTAAGTTTATACTACCCTCCCAAGTTGGACTGCATAAAGCAGATTCAAGCAGAAGCCTGAATTTGTCGATTTTATATTTTGTGCGGCAGTTCTGTTTTGCTTCTTTTGTGAATACACACACGCACACTAATAGACTCAAATAGCGAACATGTTGAATACACACACGCACACTAATAGACTCAAATAGCGAACATGTTGAATAAGAGTATGAACAGACGAATGTTGAGTGTTGGATACTCTAATATAATATAAGTGCTATTGTTGATATGTAATTTAATAATATATTTGTTATGGTTGTATATTTTGATTAGAATAAGTTGGCACTAAGCTAACAATTGAGAAATCGCTAAAAATAGTCTGATAAAATAACATATTTCGTTGTGGGTAACTCTACGAGCGGCAAACTTGATAATCTAGCAAATAGGCTTTTTCGAAATAGCATTTTCTTGTGTTGCTGTTTGTGGGCATACAAAAAGGAATTTATAGATTGCTGGGTGTTTACACATTTTGTTGCTGCTTGTGAAAAATGCTTTATCTTAAATGTATTGTTTTAATATGACTTAAGTATATGTTAATAGAATAAGAAATTTATTATGTAATCATCAATCATAGATATAATTAAATAAATAAAAAATATGGCAAAATTTTTAAATTATTTCATATGTGCTTTTTAATAAACAAAATAAGAAAGTCTTAAATATATACACCTGTAAAAATAAATAAAAATATCATAAAAACTGAGTCAGGTTCTTGTACCATGACATGCATACAAATAACTATTAACGCATAAATGTGAGCGCACACGCTCATTCACTGTTCAAGTTTAAAAATCCCACCCAAAAATAACAAAACAATCACACAAAAATAACAATACCATCACACGCAAATCTCACACGCATATAAACAGCAGAGCTGCGTGGACCGATCTTCTCATTCGACTGCCTCTCTGCAATTAAGCGCAAACAAAAATAATTCTCAGCTAGAACGCGAGAGCTTCCACTCGGCTCGAACCCTAAGTGCTATGGGAGCACTCAAAAAGTTTTCGTAAAAATGTACAGCATACGAGTTCCCAACAAGTCCCATACGCAATGATTGCTCTATAATCTTTTACTTGGTGCTACTACTAACCACTACAGACTACATATGATTAGAATTTCACTTACTGGCAGCGCTAAATTTTGCGTAATTTGGAGCCTTGGAATTAAGCGTTCCCTCCCAAATGAGCCAAAACAGAAAGTAAATAAAAATTCGCGCAAAACGTAAAGGCACTCACGCTTTTTGAGCATTGAATATGCATTGCATTCCATGCGTAGGTGTATCTTGTCTGGCAACGCTTAAAAATATGCCAAAACGAGCGCATTATGTATATATGCGATCAAGCAAGAATATTCAAAATACATGTTCACAAAAACGAGCTGTTTATAATATATGTAAGCTGTGTACATTTTTGTATCCTAACGCAATCGCAATATTTGCATATTTATACAACGTAAGAGACAATGCAGCGCCATCTAGTTTCTAAACGGACCCAAGTGTTTACCTATCGATTGATAGATCAAGCTAGATGGCGCTACACCCTATTTGATAAGGATTAGCTTTTTATTGTAAATCCTTAGCTAGGAAAACTTACGTTACGTTCAATTAAATGAATATTTGTATTCAGATATTTCCAATTCAAAGAGGTGGAGGCTAGGGGCAAAAGGTGTCGTGTGGGCTGCGATGTTTTTTTTGTGGGATGTCAATTGCTATCTTCATACCAAATTTGATGACTCTAGCTCGAAGTTTGTATAAATTGGGGAAAGGGGGGCTGGGGGCGGTATGGGTGGGCGTCGCATCCCAATTTTTGATGCAGATCTTTGTGAAATGTCAATTGCTATCTTCATACCAAATTTGGTGACTCAAGCTGGAAATTTGTAAATAGTGGGGAGAGGGGGGCTGGGGCGGTATAGGTGGACGTGGCATCCAAATTTGTGATGCAGATCTTTGTGAAATGTCAATTGCTTTCTTCATACCAAATTTGGTGACTCTATCTAAAAGTTTGTAAAAGGTGGGGAAAGGGGGGCCAAATGGGTGGGCATGGCTCCAAAACTTTGATGCAGATTTTTGGGGGTTGTTGCCAGTTATCTTCCTACCAAATTTGCTGGCTCTAGCTTCACAACTCTGGAAGATACACGCATTCCCGTTCTTGACGAAGCGTTGGGGTGGATGGGGGCGGCTAGGGCAGTATTGGTGGGCGTGGCATCCAAACTTTTGATGCAGTTTTTAGGGGGTCATCATCACTTATCTTGGCACCAAATTTGGTGGCTCTAGCTCAAAAACTGTGGGATAATTAGCCATTTCTGATTTCAAAATCCGGGGGGCTGGGGGCGGAATGGATGGGCGTGGCTCTATTACTTTGATGCAGTTTTTTGGGGGTCGTTACCAGCTAGCTTCCTATCAAATTTGGAGGCTCTAGCTCCACAACTCTGGAAGATACACGCATTCCCGTTTTTGACGAAGCGTTGGGGTGGATGGGGGCGGCTAGGGCAGAATCGGTGGGCGTGGCATCCAAACTTTTGATGCAGTTTTGGGGGGTCATCATCACTTATCTTGGCACCAAATTTGGTGGCTATAGCTCAAAAACTGAGGGAGATATAGGCTTTTTTGACCTTAAAATACGGGGGGGTTGGGGACGGAATGGGGCGTGGCTCCAAAATTTTTGATGCAGTTTTTTGGGGGTTGCTAGTAGCTATCTTCTTACCAAAATTGGTAGTTCTAGCTGTAAGGATGTGCGAAATATGTGGATTTATCGGTTTTGAGTTATCGAATTTATCGATTTGCCAGCCCCCCAGTTATCGTAGAACCTCCATCTTGACACTTTAATTAACTATCCCATAGATAAAGAGAATCGGAAAGTTTCAAGTCTCTAGCTTGAAGGGTGTGGAAAAAACTTGCAACCATACGGACGGACAACGGACAGACACCATGACGGACATTGCACAAACCCAATATACTCTTTACCTTCGGTATGGAGTATAAAATAACCCTTTGTCCCAATATTCAATTAAAGTCAGTAAAACTCAATACATAATTTTAATATATTAATAATTTATTTCAAGTATGCAAAGACAAAATTCTTGTATTTAAGTGTTAGTTAATTTATTTATATAAAACTTGTCTTATAAGTTTTGAAAGCATATGGGATGTTCAACAGCTCCGTTTTATCATTTCATGTTTCAAAGTTGAAACGATTAACTCGTGAACGGCATTTTGGGTGTCAATGCGTTTCATGTTTGTGCAGTCAGCTGTTGTTTGCTTACACTTCTTGTTCTTCAATTTTTGTCACTGTTGCTGTTTACTGCGGTTATACTTTATTTGTAAAAAATGCCATTTAAAAGTGCTAAAGATATGCTATGCGATGCTTTAGCAAAGCAAGTTATTAGATAAATAGAGGATATTGAATGTGAGAAGAGCTCGTTGTTTGAATTAGTTGCTCAATTACATGCTTTTAACATTTGGCGGCCATTTATCATATGTGTTCATACTTTTTTGCGCAAAAATACACCAAATATACTGAAAAGTACTGAACATCGATATCAAATATCGACTAAATATCGTGATCTTCCCATCTTTACTTTGTTGAAACTTGAAACACTTTTTGTATACATAGGGCTGGGGTGTTTCAACGTTTTAAGAAATTTCAGCATGTAATTGGGCAACTAATTCAAACAACGAGCTCTTCTCACATTCAATATCCTCTATTTATCTAACAACTTGCTTTGCTAAAGCATCGCATAGCATATCTTTAGCACTTTTAAATGGCATTTTTTACAAATAAAGTATAACCGCAGTAAACAGCAACTGTGACACTATCGGCGCAAATAGCACAATTTGTACCGATTTTTATTGCTCTACATCGGCGCAAAATGCAAACAAAATTTTGAGTTTATTCTTAGCAGTCATATTATCGGCGCATATTGTGACATTTTTAATCGGCGCATATCGGTCTTAAATCTTCTTCTGCTACGATAATCGGCGCAACGCGGTCACACGGTTGTGCTCAATCAGCTATTTGCAGTAAAATTTCTTATATATTTTAAAATATGGATAATTTAATGAAAAATAAAGTTGCAGTTACTCTTTTGATCATTGCAACATTAAAGCTAAAAAAGAAAATTCAAAAACGTAAAATAAATCCAAAACAACGTAGTATTTGGGTGAGAAATTGGCTGGAAAGAAGAAATAGTAAAAATTACGTGCGTATAAACGAAAACAATTTTAATGAGTTACTGCAGCGATCATGCGAACAGTAGAATTGCATAGCTGACCAAAACGGCCAATGAAGCAAAGCGTTACCGGCCGCTTGGCCTGATTTAGTTGTCATTTTTTTCTTTACATTTTAAAATGCCGTTTTTATATTCGCCCATTTTGCTTTGCAGCCTTCAACTGCTTGGGTTGGAAATTTCTCCGCAATGTCATTCCAAGCTTTATCTTATTTGACGCGATCTTTATATTCTGGGCAGAAATATTCCCAAATACAATTGTGTATTTCAATGGCCTGTATTAAATTTGTTGTGCTTTCATTTGTCCACGATGACGCTATTTGTGGTTTTTTTTCGTTTTTTTTTTTTGTCTTGCAGGGTGTGGAAGAAATGGTTTCATCAATCACATTATTCATTATAACTTCAAAAACCTCGTCGTCTGAATTCATTTCTAAAAATTATTAATTAATTACTTCATGAATTAATGCACTTTAATTGTATTGCATGCAACTTACCGAACATATGTTATCTATACATATGTTTGCAAGCAGTAGAGATGTTGGTTTAAGATCGATAAATCGAAGATCGATTAATCAAAAGCTTTCGAATTCATATTTAAAAATTTTCTGAAAATATTGAGATATTGGTGTTGATTGGTGTATTCGTTCGGTGCTCAAGTGCCCGATAAAAATCAGCGCATTTTTTAAAATTTTTTTTGCTCTTTATCAAACATTATAGCGTTCACATTATCGGCGCAACTGGTTCGTTTTTGGTTGTGCATTGAAAGCACAATATCGGCCATGATTGTCGCATTTCATAATATTTAATGCGGTCACATTATCGGTACATGAAATAAGCCAAAAATTGGTACCTTGCGCCGATAGTGGGACCCGGGCTTAACAAACATATCCATCAGTTCTGTATTGCTTATTCATAATTCAACATTGCGCGGAAATATATCTCACACATATTTCAATAAATAATCCAACAAAGGTTATGGGCCCAGATCCCTTGTGAATTGTGAAACTATGATATGTGGAGTTTGACTATGCGCAGTTTGTGAGGCACAGCGGATTTATGGAACGTCGTATGTGAAAAGCAAGTCAAACCCGAAGAAGCTACAGCAGCAGCGCGTTGGGAAATATTTGATCAAAAGGCGTTAGCGAGTTTGATATTAAATGTGAGACCAACACAATTAATACACATAAAGTCATGCACAAACTCAGCAGAAGCATGGAAAAAGTTGCGAAATTGAAACTTGAAACTTGAAACTTTCCAATTCTCTTAATCTATGGGATAGTAAATTAAAGTGTCAAGATGGAGGTTCTACGATAACTGGGGGGCTGGCAAATCGATAAATTCGATAACTCAAAACCGATAAATCCACATATTTCGCACATCCTTACAGCTAGAACTACCAATTTTGGTAAGAAGATAGCTACTAGCAACCCCCAAAAAACTGCATCAACAATTTTGGAGCCACGCCCCCATTCCGCCCCCAACCCCCCCGTATTTTAAAGTCAAAAAGGCCTATATCTCCCTCAGTTTTTGAGCTATAGCCACCAAATTTGGTGCAAAGATAAGTGATGATGACCCCCCAAAAACTGCATCAAAAGTTTGGATGCCACGCCAACCGATTCTGCCATCCACCCCAACGCTTCGTCAAAAACGGGAATGCGTGTATCTTCCAGAGCTGTGGAGCTAGAGCCTCCAAATTTGATAGGAAGCTAGCTGGTAACGACCCCCAAAAAACTGCATCAAAGTTATAGAGCCACGCCCACCCATTCCGCCCCCAGCCCCCCCGGATTTTGAAATCAGAAATGGCTAATTATCCCACAGTTTTTGAGCTAGAGCCACCAAATTTGGTGCCAAGATAAGTGATGATGACCCCCTAAAAACTGCACGTAGCCGACTGCGGTATACTCGATACCAGTATTAAAAATTTTGATGCCCATCCATGTGGAATGCCAATTGCTATCTTCATACCAAATTTGGTGACTCTAGCTCGAAGTTTGTATAAAGTGGGGAAAGGGGGCTGGGGGCGGTATGGTTGGGCGTGGCTTCCAAATTTTTGATGCAGATCTTTGTGGAATGTCAATTGCTATCTTCATAACAAAAAAGTGGGGAAAAGGGGACTTGGGGCGGTATGGGTGGGCGTGGCATCCCAATTTTTGATGCAGATCTTTGTGAAATGTCAATTGCTATCTTCATACCAAATTTGGTGACTCTAGCTGGAAATTTGTAAATAGTGGGGAAAGGGGGGCTGGGGGAGGTATAGGTGGACGTGGCATCCCTATTTTTGATGCAGATCTTTGTGAAATGTCAATTGCTTTCTACATACCAAATTTGGTGACACTATCTAAAAGTTTGTAAAAGGTGGGGAAAGGGGGGCGAAATGGGTGGGCGTGGCATCCAAACTTTTGATGCAGTTTTTGGGGGGTCATCATCACTTATCTTGGCACCAAATTTGGTGGCTATAGCTCAAAAACTGAGGGAGATATATGCTCTTTTGACTTTAAAAAACGGGAGATTGGGGGCGGAATGGGGGGCGTGGCTCCAAAATTTTTGATGCAGTTTTTTTGGGGTTGCTAGTAGCTATCTGCTTACTAAAATTGGTAGTTCTAGTTGTAAGGATGTGCGAAATATGTGGACTTATCGGCTTTGAGTTATCGAATTTATCGATTTGGCAGCCCGCAGTTATCGTAGAAACACAATCTTGACACTTTAATTTACAATCCCATAGATTAAAAGAATTGGAAAATTTCAAGTCTCTAGATTGAAGGGTGTGGAAAAAAGTTGCGAACATACAGACGGACAGACACCATGACGGACATTGCACAAACCCAATATACTCTTTACCTTCGGTATCGAGTATAAAATAACCTTTAAATATTCAATTAAAGTCATTAAAACTCAAATACATAATTTTAATATATTAAGAATTTATTTCAAGTATGCAAAGACAAAATTCTTGTGTTTAAGTGTTAGTTAATTTATTTATATAATAAGTTGTGAAAGCCAAAACTTATTGCCAAAATATAAATAAACATATAAACAGACATTATATTAAAGTATCTCATGTTTTGCTCTACAATTGCACAAAGTTCATATGAAGTCTATACCATGATACAAAAACATTATTTTTTCCACACCCAAACACAGCACAACGCATAATTTCTTTTGTTCCTTTAACTCTTTTCACAAATTATATAAATGTAAACAAACCACAGCTAGTCTATCGTGACGTAAAAAACGGTCAGCTGATAAAAAGCAATATGGCGGACATGCGCAATGCCTCATCTGGTAGTCTTTACATCATGGTCTATACCACCCTTTCTTGGTGAGCAGCAGCAAGCCGAAAGAAGCAAAAGTCTAAAATTGTCGATTTTAAATCTTGCGACAACAACAAGAGAAACGAAGTGCGGCAACATTTAATTATGCCTTGCGCTTCGCACACTTTGCAGTCACAACAAAAGCTAAACAATGATGGCCGACTATGCACCAGCTGGCATTGTTGCGAGTAAAGTGTGGAAACAAGTAATGAAAATACTGGCTATTCGCTGTTTCCCCATTTGACCGCTTCGTGGTTGCGACTCTGCTAATAAACATAACATTCCAGCTTTTAAGACCCGTCTTGTCACATTATTCGTCTATGGTCTTTGGAAGTCTTTATTTTGTCTCTTGGCGAACGCTGGCGGTAACGATCGGTGGCGTTCGGCTATGCAGCAACAGCTCACAGTGGGGCCTTGCTCATTTTACTTTGCAAATATCATCACTTCTAAACTAGAAAATTTAAAATGCAATTAATAGATAACTTCTCAAGCTTTAAAATGAGGTAGGTAGGCAGGTGCTAGGTATCCCTGCTACTTAGATATTCAAGGTCAAAGTTAAGAAATATTTTCGAGCATATTTTACCGGTAAAACTCCAATTTAAAACGTTTGTTTTTAATCACCGACACTGACAGCTGTTACGAAACGGTTCCCATCAGGAGACCGGACTGGAGCCTGGCTGCAGCCATAGTAACAGAGCAAAGAACAAGATGGGCCATTGCTACGCTTAGTCCCTACAAGGCCCCAGGTACAGACGGTATCCTCCCCATCCATCTACAGAAGGGGATGGAACAGCTTATGGTGTTCCTCATTCGTATTTTCCGGGTAGCCTAGCTATGGGCTACATACCAGGCTACGGCCAGGGTGATCTTTATCCCGAAAGTGGGGAAAAAGGATCCTTTTCACCCCAATCTTTCAGGCCGATCAGCCTAACTTCCTTCTTGCTAAAAACCCTTGAAAAGATAGTTGATACTCACATCAGGATCTCGTACCTAGTGTCCAGTCCCCTGCATGATCACCAACATGCCTATAGAGAAGGAAAGTCGACCGAATCGGCTCTCCTAGACCTAGTAAACAGTCTTAGTGAAGGCCAAAGGCGTTGTTGCTCTTTGTGCCTTTATGGACATAGAGGGTGCTTTTGATAACAGAGCACATGATGTTGTGGTTAGGGCGCTTCAGGGATAAAAGCGGTTGAGCCAGGACTTACATTCTGGCTAGGCAAGCTCCTTGACACTAGAATTGCGGAAGTCTCTGTCAACAATTTGACGGTCAGGGCCCAAACCACCAGAGGTTGTCCACAGGGGGGTGTCCTATCACCTCTCCTCTGGAGTCTCGTGGTGGACGAGCTACTAGTCAAACTTACAGATAATAGATTTGAATGCCAAGGCTACGCTGATGACCTTACCATTGTCTGTAAAGGCAACTTCGAGAACGCGCTATGTGATAGAGTAACTCTGGGTCTTAAACTTTGCTTGGACTGGTGCAAAGACGTGGGGCTGAATATCAATCCAGCAAAAACCATAATTGTCGCCTTAACCAATCGTTACAAGTTTAAGTCCATAAGGGGGGGTACGGTAATCCCACTCTTTACGGAGAGAAAGTATCTGGGGGTTATCTTGGACAAGAGACTACTGTGGAGACAGCATATTGAGCACGCGGTACGCACGGCTAATGTGCTGTGCCCAGACAAGATCGCCGCCGTCCGGAAGTTGACACCACCGACCAATATCCGCGAACTACGACGATGTCTGGGTATGCGTCGTGGTATCGGAGGTTTGTGGCCAACTTCGCAGAGGTAGTGCAGCCGATGTCACTATTGCTGAGGAAAAATAAGCGCTGGGAGTGGGGAGAACAGCAGCAAACCGCATTCGACGAACTCAAGCGACGACTTACGGAGGCACCTGTCCTGGCATGCCCCGACTTTGAGAAAAAATTCGTGTTACAGACCGACGCCAGCGACTTCGGTATAGAAGCGGTACTGACGCAGGAATTAGACGGAACGGAACGAGTCATAGCGTACGTGAGCCGGAGACTGTCCAAGCCCGAGGAGAACTACTCGGCGACAGAAAAGGAGTGCCTCGCAATCGTTTGGGCCATCCGTAAGTTGCGATGCTTCCTCGAGGGCTACCGCTTTGATGTAGTGACAGACCACTTGGCGCTCAAGTGGTTGAACAGCATCGACAACCCGACTAGTCGGATCGCAAGGTGGGCGCTAGAACAACAACAGTACCAGTTCGACATCCACTATCGATGGGGGAAGCTGAACGTGGTTGCCGATGCGTTATCTCGGCAACCGCTGGATGAGGTGCTGCAGACTTTGCAGGTCGACGCCACCGACTGTCCGTGGCTCCGCAAATTGGTCTCGCGGATCAAGGACCACCCGGACCAATACCCAAATTATGTGCTGGAGAACGGACATCTTGGCCATCGCCCCCTAGAAGAAGACTATGTACCCTGGAAACTCTGCGTACCTACCGAACAACGCCCCCGCGTCCTAGGCGAATGTCACGACAATCCTACAGCTGGACATCTTGGGATCCGGAAGACCATCGGACGAGTGATGCAGAGGTACTACTGGCCAGGCCTGTTTCGGGACGTAACCAAGTACGTCCGGCGGTGTACCAAGTGCCAGATGTTCAAGGTAAGCCAACTCAAGCCGGCGGGGAAAATGTTAACGAGACAAGTAGCGGAACCATTTGCGACGGTCTGCGCGGACTTCATCGGACCCCTACCCCGATCAAAGCACGGCAATACCATGCTACTGGTTTTCTTCGACCATTTCTCCAAGTGGGTGGAACTCGCCCCACTGCGCAAAGCCACGACGGCCCACCTAGAGAAAGCGTTCCGGGAGAGGATATTGTGCCGGTTCGGGACACCGCGCTGCTTCGTATGCGACAACGGAACACAGTTCACGAGCCGGTCGTTTACCTCGTTACTGCAAGCAGCTGGGAATGGAGCTTCAACACACCGCCCCCTATAGCCCCCAGCAGAACCCAACCGAGAGGGCAAACCGGACAATAAAAACTATGCTGGCGCAGTATGTGGATGGTCATCAAAATACGTGGGATGAACTCCTGCCAGAAATAATGCTGGCCATCAATACAAGCATCTCAGACACGACCAAGTTTAGCCCAGCCTACTTGGTGCAAGGACGTGAGCCTAGGCTACCCAACGCCTTATACGACCAAGTCACCCCTGGAAGTGGTCGGCAGGAGGTAAACCCCGAGACACGAGCCACGGAGTTAAGAGGAGTATTTGACGCTGTACGAGGCAACATACAGCTGGCATCCCAGGACCAGGCCAAGGAGTATAATCTCCGCCGAAGGGATTGGCGGCCTACGCTGGGCACCCGAGTGTTGGCAAAACACCACGTGCTGTCAAACGCGGCGGAAGGATTCGCAGCAAAATTAGCGCCGAAGTTTGACGGGCCATATCGAGTTTTGAAATTTGTCTCCCCAAACGTCGTCCGGATCCACCATGAGGCGACAAAACAACGCCGCGTTGCCAACCTTGCCGATCTAAAGCCATACCACGCTGATGACGACGAAGATGCCCACGATATTCCCCACGACCTAACTTCTGTTCCTCACCAAACCTCCTTACCTCATGTTGCCCAAGAAAATACAATAATTACTGGTTTAGACGATAATCTCAAACCTGCGATCATTACAGACGAAATGGCAGAAGCAGAAGGTCATATCCTCTTCGGCCTTGAGGGACACTGCCGCAGATACGTGGACCCCGAAGGGTACCACTCAGACGACAGCCGCGCCACGGACATCTACGTGCCGCCCGAAGACATCCCCGAAGCGCCTGAAGTCCCCGACTCAACCTCAGGTGTACCCTTACCCGAGGTAGACCCCTTGAGGGACCTAAGGGTGGACCCTGGATGGCCGACCGACGACGCCATAGACGAGGTATTATCTACCCTAAACCTCGCGGATGACGTCGCGGGTCTCGACGACCTGCCGCTCTACGCCATCGACTGGGCGATGGCCCCCGAGGAGTGGCGAGTAATTGGAACTGGAGGATTATTGCCGCAGGAAGTCCTGGAAAGCGTCCACCACGTCATCCAGCATAACACACACCTAGGGAGGAAATACCTGATGGAGGTGGACAGCCAGTTTTTCCAGGTGAAAGTGTCGGCAGCCGGTAAGGTCACAGTCCGTCATCGCCACCCGAAGTAAGGAGGGGGTGTGAGGTAGCATTTTGCTGACAAAGTGCTACCGCACAAAACGGCTGCCAGATGCAACGCGCGATAGCCATGGTCACCCAAAAATGGCAACGCGCGATCATGACAAAGCCGTGGTCACCCGAAAATGGCAACGCGCGATCGTGGCATGCCATGGTCACCCGAAAATGGCAGCGCCACGCCCTGGCACAAGCCCTACTACTGGGAAGAGGAAATCTTTTTTTTGTATAAGTGGTTATACGCCCTTGGGCCTGCAGCATGTAGGCAAATAGCCGCAGAAATGTCATTAGAGTTGAATGCTACTCTTATCTCACCACTTTTAATATTTAAAGTTGGCCCTCGGTAAAAATTTGCACAGAGACTTTTCCAACTCGCGAAAATCATCAAGCTGCATTGCATGCATTTCTTTCTCCATATCAAGATTTTTTTGCCTCAGGCTCTCATTTTCAAGAAACGTTGCATAATTAAGTGCTCTTTACCTAAAAATCAGTTACATAATAATTACACCTTTCGTGTCCACTAATGGGTTAAATGTTCAGAAAAAATGCGTGCGCTCGCAACCTTTCGTGTCGACAGCAAGCATGCACTGTCGATAAGCCATCAAATGAGCGAGCCTCTGCTGCCGACGAGACCAAGGCATACTTAAGGCTCAGTTCTGGGCTGTGAGTCCACCGACGCATCATATACCTATGTTGATGCAGTCTCGCACGGAGGACTAAAGAAGCCGTCCAAAGTATTTTTGGAGAAAATTATTAGTCTAGAAAAACTGTTTTTAAATTGCCACAGCAGAACCTTTGGTTCCAGTTCTAACGTTTTAAAACACTTGCAAAACACGGCACAAAATGTTGACTTGCCAATGCATTTAAAGAAATTTTTTTTTAAATACATACATGCATACATACATTTTCGTATAAAAAATCTAAATTGTAAACTCAAATTGCAAAACAAAAACAAAATCTTATGGGGCATCGCAAATTATTAAAAATTTTGCTCTAAATATATATTTTATATTTTTAAGTTTAATGTACATTTTAGTTTAATATTGCTTTAATATAATTAAATGTTAATATAACTTTTAATTTTTGTTATTAAAAACTATTTAATTAATATAATCGAAAGCGTTTCACTCAAAATTTTATTTAGTTTATTTTTACGAAACTACAAAATTGCATAGGCTGCATACAACCAAAACACTTAAATACCTAGCTCTCTCGCACTAACAAAACAAACCCTTAACAAAGTCAAGAGAGTAAAATAAAAAGAGCAACGTGGCTGTCTCCCTCGCACTCACATGTTCAAATCAGTAGGTACCTGCTCTCTCGGATGACTCTACCTAATTAATTGTATCATGTGCCTTGGGTAGTCCAGCTATTTTGCTTGCTCTCTTGTTGTGTTGCCTTACGATTCAGTCTTGTTGCGAACGTTGTAAGCGAAGCAAATACGCGCACGATTTTTTTTTGCGTTTTATTTTGTGATTTTAGCCGAGACTTTTAAGATGCCGCCATAGTGTTTTTTGTGTAAAAAGAGATGTGTAATTGGTGTGAAATGTGTGCACGTGCCAGGAAATGAGTTGAAGAGAAAATTATGGAACGAGGCTGCTGGAGTGGATTTCACACCACATAGCAGAATATGTGAGCAACATTTTAAACTTAAAGATTTTTATGAAAATGCGGCTAAGCGTCGACGTCTACGTGAAGATGCACTTCCCAAAAAATTGAAAACGCAGAGCTGGATTTAAATACTAACAAAAAGATTGTAGCACCCAAACTGAGTAAGTATAGTTTTATGTTCGACCCGCATACATCATATATGATATTATGTTTTAATATTTTCAGGAAAGAAGTTGTTGAAGCACGTATAGCTCTTGAAAATTTGCGACTGCAAATAAGGGTTAGAAGCTTGGAGAAAGAAGTTGCCGAGTTGAAAAAACAGTTGGCTGCGGCACACAATTAAATGCTTGCGTTAATATTATAATATGAGGTTCACCCTAAACTTTAGCTCGTAATACAGAACTCTTGGGCACAACATCTAATGTTGAAACAGATGACGTGTCAAGGATTGGTTTAAACATAGCTTGTAATCAACCGCTACCTGAAATGTCAGATGTTGATGAGGTGCCTGACTTGTCGCTATTACCGGGACAACCGGAAGAAATTGATGAGCTGACGGAGGACGCAATTGAAAATATGGCAGGCTACCTATTAAAAAGCTGAATCTTCAGTACGAGAATAAGGAGAATCTCGGTTTCAGCTATGTCGACCAGGTGTCGGCAGGATACTTAAAGAAGCCATCGAAAGAATTTAATGTTAAAATTGTAGATTTAGAGAAAATATTCTTGCTGAACAATACCGATAGCAAAATATCAGTTTAAAAAAATATTATTAATAAATTAGTCAGTCAGGCCACCCATATTTCTTTAGACAATAAAACAAAGAATTATTTTTTAAAACAATATTTTTTAGAATAAAATATTTAAATAAAACAAGTGGAAACGTTGCAGTCGGACGCAACCGACTGCGGCATACTCGATACCAGTATTAAAACAGGTAAAAAGAGGCCTGATTGCAAAGGGGTACGGATGGGGCAGGGGTGTACGCTGCCTTAAAGATTCTCCGATGCAGATGGGATGCCACCAACTATCTTCCTTCCAAATTTGGTGACTC
Source organism: Scaptomyza flava (assembly GCA_030179655.1). Taxonomy (NCBI): domain Eukaryota; kingdom Metazoa; phylum Arthropoda; class Insecta; order Diptera; family Drosophilidae; genus Scaptomyza; species Scaptomyza flava. Next base: position 72,223 of record JARNME010000146.1, on the reverse strand, counting down.
TAGCTGAAAGTTTGTAAGAGCTGTTGTAATAGCATTGTTATTATATTTCTTTCTTGCATGCACAATCAATTAGAAGACTGATCTTTGCATGTGTAGCTGGCACAACTGTGTCAGCTCAAGTCAATTTATTGAATGTCTTTTGAAATTGAAATATATTCTTAGCTTATGGTTAACATTTATAAACTAATGCTGTTATCAGTTAACAGCTACAAAGAGAGGGAGAGCGATTGTACTCATACGTTTGGCTAAAGTGCAAGCGCGGCGTTTCCCGTAGGGCAACGGTCTCACGCTTGCGTGGCCTTCTAAAGAGGCTTCATATTACTTACACGCGCAGACCATATGTATGTGTGTGCTTTGGTATGCGCATACATACATATGTTTAAGCTGAGCGTGTTTAGGTTTATTTATACTTGCAACAAAGTGTTACAAGTTGTATTTAAAATATGTTTTGAAATAAAGTATATGAATACACTACACCTCCCTTTTTAAAAAATTAACGTAATATTACAAATATGTAGTTATTTATGTTATTTATTGAAGAATATGATTTTATTTAAAAATTTTTTTTTTCGTTTATATTTTATTTTTATTTATTTATTTTTATTTTTCGGTTGATCAGACCGTTTATTATTATTATTTTTGAATTTTGAATAATTTTAAGTTGGATATTAGAGTAGCTTTAAACCTATTATGCATTAAAAATGTTTAAATTATCCTTATGAACTGTTTGTTTTTTTTCTTTTTTGTTTTTTATTATTATATTTTCCTGTTCTATTATGTTCACTACTGTGTAAGGTCCTATATATTTACTTTCTAGCTTATGACCTGTTTCATTTTTTAAAAGTACTTTATCTCCTATGTTCAAATTAAAATCTAATGTTTTCCTATCATAATATCTTTATTTTTAAATTTATGTTTTTCTAACATAATTCTTGCTCTTTTATAAGCCTGTTCTAATCTAAACTTACTTTCTTTAGCGTAATCGTCTACATTATATAAGGGGTTAATGTTATCTATTTTATTAAAATGTTGGGGCAAATTGCTTTGCTTGCCAAAAACTAATTCATATGGACAATAATTATGTGCCATAGAAGGGGTCGTGTTGAAACAGTATACGAAATATTGAAGCCATACATCCCAATCGCTTTTATCGTAAGAGATGTATGAGCGTATATATTCGTTAAAAGTTCTATGACTTCTTTCAACTGTTCCAACGGTCTGGTGATGGTGCGCTGTGGACGTTATGTTGTCCATTTTAAATATTTGCACATGTCATTTATAATGCTATTTTTATATTCGGTGCCCATGTCCGTAATAAACGTTTTCATGGGGCCAAATTTTAAAATGAATTGCTCAATATTGCTTTTGCAACAGTGTTGGCATTCTTGTTTGGTATTGGAATGGCAACGAGATATTTAGTTAAATCACAAATAAGTGTAACTGCATATTCGTTACCATTCTCGGATCTGGGTAATGGACCTATAGTGTCAACAATTACTCTATCAAAGGCACTCAGTGGTGTGTCTGTTATTGTCAAAGGAGTTTTAGTATGAACTAATGCTTTTGACATTTGGCATTTGGGACATCTACGTATGTACTCTTTTATCTGACGAGTCATGTTTTTCCAATAGTAGTGTCTTTTTACTTTGGCCAAAGTTTTTGTTATACCAGTATGTCCTCCTTGTGTGGGACTATCATGAAATGTAGACAATATTGCTTCTTTTTCTATATCTTTTGATATAACGGTCACCGGCTTGAGTAGCGCTACTCTTAATAAATTCAATTCATTATTGCCCATGTTTTTGAAATTATCTATAGAAACTTGTTCGAAGATTTTTTCATGCGGTGCCAATTTTAGTTCGCGTATATCATGCATACCGGCTTCCTTTTCGAGCCTTTGGAAAACTGACCTAAGTCAATAACTTCATTAGTATACAGATCGCTAACGTTTATTCTTGCAATGACTTTATTTCCGTGTTTAAATAACACAACTTTTCTTTCATATGCAAGGCCACTACTTTTCGTACGTCGTCATTCGTGATGACTTCATATACGTTGGGCTTAGAAGCTTTTCAAGATTTTGCCTAAGCAAAAGTTCTTGTTTATTTCCTGCGCAGGAATTGTTTTGTCTACTTTGATGCCTGGTAGTGACTTTCAGGACTTTGTGTTGTATGTCTTTTAATTCGGATATTGTTATCCGTGATAGGGCATCTGCCACGAAATTGTCTTTACCCTTTAGATACTCGACTGTAAAGTCGTATTCTTCCAATTCGAGCCGCATACGCGTTAATTTGGGACTAGGGTTGATCATAGAAAATAATATGTTAAAGGCCTGTGGTCAGTTTTCACTGTGAAGTGTTTTCCATAATATATGGTCTAAAATGTACTATAGCCCAATGAATTGCTGCTAATTCTTGTTCCGTTGTACTCTTATTACTTTCACCCTTTGTAAATGAACGTGATGCGTATGCAATTGGAAGTTGGAGTCCATTGTAGTTTTGAGTTAAAACTGCTCCACACGCATGCTTACTTGCATCCGTTATTATGCAAAATTTTTTGCTGAAGTCTGGGTAATGGAATTGGCATTCAACTGCATTTGGCATTCAACTGTCCATTCAAAAGGAACATCTTTTTACATAATCTTGTTATGTGCCGAGAATAGTCGGCGAAGTTATTTATGAAACGTCTATAATAATTTCAAAATGCAACAAAACGTCTAGCGCTGTCCGCATCGTGTGGGACTGGGTAGTTTTTAATGACGTCGTACTTTTTGTCGTCGGGCAAGATTCCTTTATCAGTGCATTTATGACCAAGAAAGGTTACTTCATGCATAAAAAATGAGCATTTTGTGTATGTAACTTAAGGTCGTATTTCCTACATTTGTCAAAAACATCTGTTAAATTTTTGAGCATATGTTTTTCGGAACAACCATTAACTATTAAATCATCCATATAAAGGAACGCTTTGGAAGATTCAAGGCCAGAGAATGCAATAGTCATCATTCTCTGAAATGAATTTGGCGCTATTTTTAATCCAAATGGTAATCGCGTGAAGCGATATGAGCCATTGCTCGTTGAAAATGAAGATATATCCCTTGAACTTTCTTCAAGTTCGATTTGATGAAAACCTGACATTAAGTCAAGGCATGAAAGTATTTTGCTCTGCCTAGTTGATCTAATATGTCATCAATTCTAGGCAGTGGGAATTTGTCGGACAGTAATTTTTTATTTATTTGACGATAGTCAATTACTAATCGCCATTTTTTATTTTCTGAGCCTAGAAGGGCTTTCTTTGGAACTAATAAAAGTGGGCTATTGTATTCTGACACAGATGGTTCGACTATTTTGTCGTTGATCAACTTTCCAACTTGTTTTTGGATTTCAGCTGTTTGGCTGTGCGGGCTTCGATAGTTTTTAATATACACTGGTTCATTGTCTTTTAGTCTCAAGTTTTGTTTATAGAAATTATTTGTTGTGATCGATTCGGTTTCGAGACCGATACGTCACTATACTCGGTGCATAACTTTTTTAGTTGAGGTTTGAATTGAGGCGGAAAATTTTTGGCTAGCTGAGATAAGACGTTTTCTTTTCTACTTTCTGGATTGTTTGAACTACATCGTAGTTCGAAAGTGATTCGTGTTGCAAATAATTAATTGTAATTAATTGATCTGAATTAGTTGTATTTAGTAAACGGACAAAAAGTATTTTGGGATGTTGCAATTGTGTTTGCAACATATACACCAGTCTGGATTTCCTGGTTGGAATAAATATGCTATCTTCTTTTGAAATTAGCGTAATTTTTCGGACAATTGAGATCTTGCTGGTAGAAGTATTGAGTTTCTACCAGATTCATATGTTATGGGAACATGAATTGGATATTGTAGATTATTGGGTCTAATTATAAACCAATCTTCTGATAGTTTGAAGTCAAGTTGGCAATTGTTTTTTTTAATAAAATCAATGCCTAGTATTCCATCACATGGTATAGCGAAATCTAAATCAACTATATGAAAGTTGTGTGGAATTATATATTTACCTGTCTGTATCTCAATTGATGCTAGTCCTTGGGATTTTAAAATTTCTTTACTAATGCCTTGGATGTTTATAACATTATTAGACTGGATGTCGTGAAAGACATCAGAAGTTTCTTTAATTATTAAAATGTCTGCACCTGTATCTATTGAGAATATAAGTTTTTTACCTGTTGACACATGGTCAAATGAAACAAATATATTGAGACTAAAATTTATTGTTTGAACTCTGGTGTTTATTGTTGGGTATCTAAAGGAGTTTGGGAGTTTCCCGAGGCTTCTTGGGTTACTCTGACATTATTTGTGTTGTGGCCTCTATATGAGTTGCCACGGTCACGGCCTCTAGAGGTTCCTCTATTTTGTCCTCGCCCCCTATAATAATTTCGGTTACCGTTTTGATGGTAATTACCTCTTCCCTCGGTAGTTACCTCTATTATAACCAGGGTTTGATTGTTGCTGATAGTACAGAACAGTGTTGTTCTGTCCTGTAGCCTCAGTGCAACTATTTACAAACTTGGAAATGGCATCGTTCATATTATTGAACGTGCCTGCCTGCATGATAAGTTTTACCTTATCTATTGTTCAGTTCTTTGTCATTGCCTTTACAGCTTGTGTAGTGCTGTATTGTTAGCTAAATCCATTGACAAACCGTCGTTAATGTAAGCTCCTTCAAGTGCTTTAGTCAATTTTTCTACCTCTTGGGTGTATTGGCCGGCTGTTTTTCCCTTTTGCTGAAGGTTAAGGAGTTTAGCAGATATGACTTCTACCGATTCTCCCTTAATGAGGTTGACAACTTTGAGATGATAGCTTTGATACTTTGCTCATCACTTATTAGGTTTCTAGCATAGCCTTTCAGTTTTGTTTTTATTAGGCTCACCGCATTAATTTCATGGGCGCCTTTCAATGATTCTACTAGGTCTAATGCATCAAGGAAACTTCTTAAGTTTTGAGCTTGTCCATCGAATTCTGGCAATAGAGAAGAGGCTAGCCTCAAAAATTCAACTAAATTTTGTGCCATGATGGGTTTGTCTGAATCTGTATCCTTGCCTTCTGTTTGATCCATTAGCTGAGATTTGTCAAATGTGGCTATTTTATTTACTTCATTTGGGAAAAATATGATAAGCTCATGCCTCTCCGAAATATATACAAGGTTTTCTCTTAATCGTTTTAAGATTTCTTGACCTTGCGTAATTTGAAGTGAATCAGCTTTGTGAGCGTTGGTAAGTATAATGTTTCTAACGTTGTTGTAAGTATTTACCAACAACTCTAAATGTTTTGACTTCGTTTCATTTGAAATCTGTGCACTTTGTTAAGGCACTTGAAAGATTTATCAAATTCTGTTCTTTGGCTTATAACGTATTTACGTATATGATCCCAGTCCATTAAATTCGTTATACAAGAATTTCATTAAACTTTATATACGAGAATGTTAGTTACTTCACCCAGTATTGGGTTGAATGTTATTGAAGAAGTAACTTCAACATTTGGTAGGGATCTGAGCACTTGTAGCTTTTGTTTTTTAGTACAATTAATTAGTGGTGAAAATACACTATTGTACGTTGCTATGAATAAGTGTTCCAATTAGTAAACACTTATTGGGTGATCGGAGAGCAAGAACAGAATTCTACTGGCAAATAATGGGTCTCTTTTTGTTAATTCTTTTAGTAATCTTGTTGTCTTCATTTTGCTCTTATTTTATAAATTTTTTTGAATACTTATGCTTGAGCTAAGTCGTTGGCCCTACTTTGATATCTTCTTTCATGCTATTTCTGTGCAATTTATAAAGTTTTACTACTGAGTTTATTATCATTATCGAGGCTATTATTGCAACTAAAATAAGCATGTATTGCATATCTGGTGGATTAACGTCAACTTTATTAATAACGTTGGCGATTGAATCCACCGATTTCACATCTACAATGCCCATTATGTTTCCTTGTGGAACTGTTTTAATTTTGAAAGTGTCTATTATTTTTTTTTTTTTTTAACTGCTCCATTCCAATATATGATCGTATATTTTTTTTTGTATTTTAAATAAAATTTTTATTATTTTTTTTTTTATTTAAATTTTTATATGTATTACAATTTTTTTTTTCGACTTAATTTTATGAATATCGGCATTTAAGATGCACGATCCTAATACACCTCATGGGTGGCGTGAAATTCCTTTACCTTTAGGTTTACTTGTTAGAATAGCTTTACAGGCTATGCTGCTAATCAGGGGGAAATGGTTCCGCGCGATTTAAACAATTTTTTTTTTTTTTAAATTTAATATGTTATTTAATCTAAAGATATAATTTTTAAAAATGCATGATGTCCTCTGGTTTCTTTGCTAATATGGATAATCGTCAAGCTGATGCTCCCTCGATGGCGCAGACAGCGGTCCTATGCCTTCCGCACTTTCTCTTGTCTGCTACTGATTATGCATCAGCTAATCGTCAAGCTGATGCTCCCTCGATGGCGCAGATGGCGGTCCTATGCCTTCCGCACTTTCGCTTGTCTGCTACTGATTATGCATCAGCTAATCGTCAAGGTGAAGCTTCCTCGATGGCGCAGATGGCGGTCCTATGCCTTCCGCACTTTATGTGGAACTGTGCATGTATACTCGCAGAATGGAGATACAAGGGGTCCCTCGCAGTCCTTTGGGCAGCTCTTCTTTAACTTTGGGAGATCTTTGGGTTGTTTAGATTTTTTAATTATTGTTTTGTTTGTATTATGTATTTCTTGAGTTGAGTGAGTGTTAGTATTGGTAACGGTTCTTTTGTTGTATGACTTTGAGTTTGCAACTTTTGAGCTGTTGCCCACGCTGGTGGTGGTGTACTTGAGAGTAATAGCCACTTTATATGCGCTATTCTCTTTGTAATTTTATTTTTTACACCACCGCGTTTTCCCATACTATAACAACTCTACTCACTCAGTTTTTTTTTTATTTGCTCATTTCTCTATTTTGTTGTGGTTAATTTGGCTGCTGTTGCTGTTGTTGCTTCTGCTGCTGCTGCTGATGATGGTTGCTGTTGTTGTTGATAAAATGCGCGATTCGTTGTCATTGATGGTGTTATCGTTGTTGTTGTTGCCGTTGTTGTTGTTGCCGTTGCCGTTGTTGTTCACATTTGATTTGGGTGGTATTTGCAGCTAGACTCAATCCGAGTCACGGTCGCCATGTAATAGCATTGTTATTATATTTCTTTCTTGCATGCACAATTAATTAGAAGACTGATATTTGCATGTGTGCTGGCACAACTGTGTCACCTCAAGTCATTTATTGAATGTCTTTTGAAATTGAAATATATTCTTAGCTTATGGTTAACATTTATAAACTTATGTTGTTATCAGTTAACAGCTACAAAGAGAGGGAGAGCGATTGTACTCATACGTTTGGCTAAAGTACAAGCGCGGCGTTTCCCGCAGGGCAACGGTCTCACGCTTGCGTGGCCTTCTAAAGAGGCTTCATATTACTTACACGCGCAGACCATGTGTATGTGTGTGCTTTGGTATGCGCATACATACATATGTTTAAGCTGAGCATGTTTAGGTTTATTTATACTTGCAACAAAGAGTTACAAGTTGTATTTAAAATATGTTTTGAAATTACGTATATGAATACACTACACTGCTGAAAGGGGGGTTGGGGGCGGTATGGCTGGGCGTGGCATCCAAATTTTTACTGCAGATCTTTGTGAAATGTCAATTGCTATCTTCATACCAAATTTGGTGACTCCAGCTCGAAGTTTGTAAAAAGTGGGGAAAGGAGGGCTGGGGGCAGTATGGCTGGCCGTGGCATACAAATTTTTGATGCAGATCTTTGTGGATTGTCAATTGCTATCTTCATACCAAATTTGGTGACTCTAGCTCGAAAATTGTTAAATGTGGGGAGAGGGGGGCTGGGGGCGGTATGGGTGGGCGTGGCATCCAAATTTCTGATGCAGATCTGTGTGGAATGTCAATTGCTATCTTCAAATTTGGTGACTCTAGCTCAAAGACTGTAAAAGGTGGGGAAAGGGGGTGGAAGGGGTGCGCGTGGCTCCAAAGCTTTGATGCAGTTTTTTAAGGGTTGTTGCAAGCTATCTTCCTGCCATATTTGGTGATTCTAGCTCCACAACTCTGGAAGATACACGCATTCCCGTTTTTGACGAATCGTTGTGGCATCTGGGGGCGGCTAGGGTGGTATTGGTGGGCGTGGCATCCAAACTTTTGATGCAGTTTTTGGGGGGTCATCATCGCCTATCTTGGCACCAAACTTGGTGGCTATAGCTCAAAAACTGTGGGAGATATACACTTTTTTGACTTTAAAATGCGGGGGGGCTGGGGGCGGAATGGAGGGGCGTGATTCCAAAATTTTTGATGCAGTTTTTTGGGGATTGCTAGTAGCTATCTTCTAACCAAATTTGGTAGTTCTAGCTGTAAGGGTGTGTGAAATATGCGGATTTATCATTTTTGAGTTATCGAATTTATCGATTTGCCAGCTCCCTAGTTATCGTAGAACCCCAATCTTGACACTTTAATTTACTATACCATAGATAAAGAGAATTGGAAAGTTTCAAGTCTCTAGCATAAAGGGTGTGGAAAAAAGTTGCGTTCATACAGACGGACAGACACCATGACGGACATTGCACAAACTTAATATACTCTTTACCTTCGGTATCGAGTATAAAAATAAAAGTGCAACGACAAAAGCAAAAAATTGTAGGCAACAAAAAAATGTTAAAAATTTTGATATAATAAAAATATTAAAATTGCTAAATACTTTTGTAACATTTATTTAATCAATCTAGTCGTTTTTGAAGCAAAAATTGCATGCATATATATATATGTATATGCGTGTTCGTAAAATTTCCGTTGTGTTTGCCTTGGGCAACCAAACAAATTTTTTTTTTTGTTTAACAATCTTTATTCAGGATCTGTCATGTTTTGACAATGGCTAATTTTGTGGAGAGATTGACGGTTACGTATACTTAACACTGACGTTAACTATATTTATGACGTGCCAAATCGGAAAGGAAGGTCAAGGAAATGGAATCTTGAGAGCCGTCGGGTCTGATAGCTGTTGTCCAGCAGCTGTTGCGCCAATACATTGCTGTGGTTCTCGAGTTTAATCATGTATTTCTGGCTATATTTAGTGATTGTTTCTTGTACCGTGGGCATCTTTAGGTCATTATGAATTACGTTGTTTCTAACAAAGTACGGTGCACCCACAAGAGTGCGCAGAACTTTGTTTTGGAATCGCTGAATGATTTGGATGTTAGAGGCAGCTGCAGTTCCCAGATCTGAATACCGTAGGCCCAGATGGGCTTGAGAATCGCCTTGTATAAAAGGACTTTGTTCACTAGACTGAGACGAGAGGAGGGTCTTAGCAGCCAGTACAGACCTTTGAAACGTATATTGAGCTGTGCTCTCTTGTTTGCCAAGTGTGCTCTCCAATTCAGTTTGCTGTCCAAAGTAAGGCCTAAGTACTTGGCACTTGACGCTGTTGGAAGCAGCTGCCCAAAGAGGTGCACTTCTGGGCATGTGAGAGTCCGCAGAGTAAAGACAACTTGCACGGATTTTTCATTGTTGATGCTTATATTCCATTTTTTTAACCAAGGCTCTAGTGCTGAGAGCTGCGTCTGAATAGTAATAGAGGCCTCAGTTGGGCTGGTGTTTGAGGCCATGAAAGCGGTGTCATCTGCATACGTAGCAATGAGTGCGTGATCTGGGTTTGTTACTGGTAGGTCGGCAGTGAACAAGGAGTAAAGAATTGGCGCAAGCACGCTGCCTTGTGGTACACCAGCCTGAATAGGGCACAGATCCGACTCAGCGTATTTAAATCTGACAAAAAATTTTCGATTATGCAATACGACTTCAGTACCAGGTAGTACGGCATAGGAAGACTTTTTTTCAGCTTGTACAAGAGTCCTGGGTGCCATACCCTGTCAAATGCCTGTCGGACATCCAGAAACACTGCAGAACAATACATTTTCTTCTCCAGTGCGTTGGAGATATAGTTGGCGACCCTGTGGCACTGCTCAGGTGTACCATGATGTCTTCTGAAACCGAATTGGTGATCCGGAATGAGCTGCTTCTCTTCCAAAATAGGTAAAAGCCTACGCAAAAATATTCTCTCGAAAATTTTGGAAACGATCACCAAGAGACTAATTGGACGATAAGAGCTGGCAATATGCACAGGTTTGCCAGGCTTAGGAATCATAATGATCGTAGCGCACTTCCATTGGGAGGGGAAATGGTGAAGACGTAAGATCCCATTGAAGACGAGAGTGATCAGTTTGATCACGTTAGGTGGCAGCATCTTCATGGCAAGTGCGTTAATCCCGTCATAGCCTGGTGCTTTTTTGTTCGACAGCGAATTTATCTCCTCTTGAACCTCGCCCTCTACTATTTCAGTAATTGGGAGGTCCAATTGGCATGGGATGTCCAGGAAGTTGTGTATTTCGTCATTAGAAGACGCGTCGCTGAATTCGAACGGGGTAAATGTCCGTTCTAAGTGCCCGGCAAACTCTTGAGCTTTTTGCTCGCTAGAGCGGCACCAAGAGCCACTGGCACTCTGTATCGGGGGCAACTGATAGTTGGCCTTGTTTTCTCCCTTGTTGCCAGCCAAAGGTTATTTTCAGGGTCACCAGGGTGAGCGGCAGACAGATATGCTTCCAGACTATCACTCCGTAGCTTTCGCCTCAGCTCCTTGAGTCTCTTAGTGGCGCGGTTCAAAGCGGCTTTGTCTCGGGGGTTTCTGCTTAGTTGCCAGATGTGCCTTAGTCGCCTTTTTCCTGGATTTCCAGCATAATTTCTCCAGACCAGAGATGTCTGTCCCTTTTGGGTATGCCATGAGTTTGCCTCAATGATGATGTGGCAATGCTAGCAGCGTTGTGTATATGCCTAGTTAGTGCTTCAGCAGCATCATCAATGTCATTGCCAGAGTGAAGGGGTATGTTGATGTCAACATTCTGCTCAAGCCAGGCGCGATATTTTGCAGCATTGGTGTATTTATCAAGTATACGACGAGGTTTGACGGCGGCCAATATGGGTATGTTCACCTCCAATAGCACAGCACTGTGGTCTGACTGAAGGTCCGCGCAGATGGATGTGCGAATTTGCATGGGATGAACTCCTTTAGCAACAGCAAAATCCAGAACGTCCGGCAGTTTTGTAGGGTCAGTAGGCCAGTAGGTGGGCTCCCCGGCCGAGGGGCAGGTGAGGTCCCTGCTCCAGATGCAATTTAGGAGTGCTGTACCTTTGGTATTTGTAAGCCTGGATCCCCACCAGGTGTTCTTGGCATTAAAGTCGCCTCCAGCGATGAATTTGGGGCCCAACCGGTCAGCCACTTGCTCGAACATTCCTTGGGTTATGTTATGTCGTGGAGGGAAGTACAGCGCTGATAGCTTTATATCTCCCTGAGGGCTGTGGATTTGTAAAATAGAAGCTTGCACCCATGGAAGCTGGATAGGATCGAGTTCAGAGTGTGAGATACCCGACTTGATGAGTAAGCGGAGCCACCTCTAGCAGCGCCACTGGGGTGGTTACAAACTATAAGCTCATATCCTGGTATGTTAAAGAACGAGCGTTCGTTGAAATGGGTCTCTGCAACAAGGAGTACATCAATGTGTTTGTTTTGAGAAAATGCTCGACTTCGGGTCTCCTTTGACAAAGACCGTTTGCATTCCAAATGGTCATTTTAATTTTTACTTGCATTGAGTCAGGGATGACATGAGGTTCCCGAGCATCTGCGTAAATTGTGCAGTTAGCTGCATAACCATTTGCTGAATGAGGACTTCCACTTTCTTCATTATGGATTCCTCGCTGATGGGTGGTGTTTGCTTGTGATTTGGAGAGTTGAATTGGGAAACTGAGTACCATTGCCATTGCAGAAGTGGCTGGCATAACTTACTCCATCAGTGACGTGGCTGATTGGCTGGCTACCGGAGTGAACACGTGGACTTAGGATGGGATGGGGTGCGCTGCGTTGAAACTGGCGTTGGGCTGTTTGCTTGTACACACGACAACCTTTGTATGACGCCGTGTGGTTCATGCCGCAGTGAGCACAGCAAGCTTCGGCTTCTCTGACTTTGGTACAATCAGTTGTATTGTGATTCTGTGCACATTTAACACACCTGAATGGTTTGTAGCAGAACCTCTGTGTGTGACCGAACTCCTGACATCTATGGCACTGGACGAGATCATCAAACTTCTTTGGCGGCTCAATCGTCACCACAGCGTTGCAAAGCCTCTTAATGTCGTACACCTTTTTGTTGGTTGAGTTGGGCTCTAAGTCAATGAAAAACAATGACATTGGTGCCTTGGTGTTCCTGTTCTTGGCTACTGCAATGTGGCGTACCTAATGACCCAACTTGAAGAGTTCGCTTTTGATGTGGTCCATTGAGGTGGAGAAATGCATCCCCTTAAGCACTATCTATATGCCCTATCTTCCTTCATTTGGTACGAGTGGAACTCCACCTTCTTGGCAGAAAACAGTCTGACCACGTTGCGGTAGTCATCACTTTTGTGAAGCATCAATCTGACCTTGCCATCTCTACCCGACTTGTGAGTGAAGGAGTCCTTACCAGTTGCTTCTTCTACCAAGCTCAGCATGCCTTGTATGTTCTGTACATTATCTATGAAGATAGGGGGCGGCTTATGGATAAGAGGAGTAGGAACATGATCCTTTTTTCCCATGACAACGTCAGTCGAATAATTGTCATCTGCTAGCATAGCAAAGCGGTTGTGGTGCACAATTCCATGAACTGTCGATAGCGCTTGCCTGGCCGAGCCAATTGGGTGGCAAAATCATCCACCAACTTTTGATCATCGTGCGAATCACTGCTGCTTTCGCTTACCGAATTACCGATGCTGACATCGCATTTCGAATCAGAGTTTGCCTGCTTGCTGCTAGTTACATCGTTGCTTGATTCAGAGCTGATTTAAATTTGAAACGGCGTGCAAATGTTGTTGTTCATTGTTAAATCATTGTTTGAAAATGGCACAACGCAGAACAGTCATTAGATTTATGTATTCTACATACATATATAAGCTTGTAAATGTTAATATGCTTAAGGGGAAGACTGAGCCATCTCCAAATGATTGGGAAGTTCCAGCTCTTGCTGCTGCTGCCGATGTAAATGTGCTTGAGACAACTTTGTGTGGTGGATTTGAAATAGCATCTTCAATCTGCAAACGGATTAATAAAAAGTTTAATATGATGATGCGTGATGTGATTCTTTTTCATGCACTCAGTCCGCCAATATTTTTTCCATCGCCAGAGATGACCGCCTTTTGTGCTGCCTCAGCACTTTCATACTCAATGTATGCAATGCACTTGAGTTTATGATTACTTTTGAAACCAAAGAGAGACAGAGTTAATTAAAATGTTGGTTAACTAGAAATTGTATCGTCACTTAAGGCTTTTGTAGCATACGTACATCCAAAATAGAACCAAATTTGTGAAAAATTTTGGTTGGATCCTCTTCGATGCAACGGGGATACAAGTTCTTGATAAATATTATTATCAGTTTCCAAACCAGCTGCAATCAAAAAACAAAAATGTCTTCAAGTCCAAAAAAGTACAAAAGTTTAAAAACTTTAACATGATAACTTAAAGTTGGACTCATTGGATGTAGCAGTTGCCGCTGATGGCGGTTTCTTTTCTTTTGGCATCTCTGTTTTGGCAATCGGTTATGTTGGCTTCTTGAACGGTGACTGCCATTGACGTATGGCTGACCTTTGGTAAGGTGTATGCTGTGGTATCCATGGCGCACATTATGGATGGTATATGGATTTGGAATCCTTAGAGTATGCTTGACAATACGATTGACATTCGGCAATGGTATCGAAGCTGCCAAAGTAGCGCTCATTGCAACGATACAGCTCCAAAACGGCATTGAGATCCGGTGTCATTGATAGCGACATTAGAGCTTGTCGCAGAACGATGCTTGTTCGATGACCACAATTAAACTCGCTTTCCATTTGAGCATAGGCCATCCACAGATGGCTCTTAACGTTACTGCCGGAATAATCTAAAAGAGTTTGTTGTTATACATGTATAAGTATATCAATCAATATACATATCAGCCCATATAGAAGTTCCATTGGCTGAATTCTTGAGCTTTGCATATTGAACCTGTGCATAGAGCTGCAGCACCTCGAATTTGTGTCTGCCGTATCGCCATATTGATCGGAAAGGCGATCACAAACATCACGGAATGCACAACGCAGCTGATCGACCTATCTATGTAATATATATTGTACCTGATAAAGAAAATTAATATATATCATATGTACCTGATCCTCGTCATTAACATTGTTGTGTCGCACACGACACGCTGAGTTCATAATGCTCCATTTACTGCAAGAACTTGTGATTAATCTGAATGCTTGGCTTGGTGCGCAAAGCTCGAGTTATAAGCGGAAGCGGCTTGCTTCTCAAATAGCCATCGGTTATCTCCGTATGAATCTCATCTTTGCTACCCGACTCCAATGGCTCTGTCATATATTGGACATAATCTAGCCAAAGGGTTGAATCAGTGGGATATTTGGCCGGACAGCGCTCATAAAAGATTTTGGCCAAAGTGCTTTTAATTTCCTTCGAAATGAGCAAATGTGCATTTCCTGCAGACAAGCTGTATTCTCAACACTACCGTCTAGCTTATTTTTAAATTCTTCAACAAGCTGCTCAATCGAATCCAACTTGGCGCTCATAGTTTTCTCGACGAGCTCGATTTCCTCCTGATCGGTGAGCAAACCAAGCGCGTCGCCCAAATCCTTTATGAAATAAATACGCTCTATTCCATAATCAGCCATTACCTTAGCTCACATCAAATGCTGCTCAACCATTTGCTCTTCAATACCTTAGCCCACATCAAATGCTGCTCAACCATTTGCTCTTCAAGCAAACTGCTAACAACAAACTCGGCAAGTGGTTCATCTGTGTTTTTCGAGTAAAAATTGAAATTTAATTTCAATGTGCGAAAAACAATAAAACATTGCAAGTGCCTTTGGAAATTACCATAGTGACTGGATAGAGCCCTGGCGCATTTCTTATTAAAGGTGGTGCGCACGGCTAGTGTTTGGGTAACAGCCTTAAGGGCCTTCAGATAACGTAGAAAGATATGCGGCGGTATAACGGAATTCTGAACAAACTCTTTGATGGCAATCTCAATCTTTTCAAAAACATTCAATTAGCTGTACATTGATTTTCATGGGGTAAGCAAATTATAGTTTCAAATTTCAAACACAAAAGTAACAAAAATGTGAAAGTTAATATATAATATCTGTTCACGCATGAACACTTGACACCAAGTCTCAATAGAGTCTTGTGTAAATATACAAAACTACACTTTAACCCTGCTGCATGCGACTGCAGCAAGAGCTGTTTTAAAATAGTAAATAAACTAAACAAAAAATGATTCGACTATCTGCTGGCGATAATGTGCCACCGCAGACCTACTCTAAGACATTTTGTTAGTATATAAGGACTAGGATTTGTAAGAATAAATCAGTATCTTCAAGAAACTCAACAGGAACAGTATTGTTCAATATCTCTACTTACAATGCTGTGGTGCACAATTCCATGAACTGTCGATAGCGCTTGCCTGGCCGGGCCAATTGGGTGGCAAAATCATCCACCAACTTTTGATCATCGTGCGAATCACTGCTGCTTCGCTTACCGAATTAACGATGCTGACATCGCTTTTCGAATCAGAGTTTGCCTGCTCGCTGCCAGTTGCATCGTTGCTTGATTCTGAGCTGATTTAAATTTGAAACGGCGTGCAAATGTTGTTGTTCATTGTTAAATCATTGTTTGAAAATGGCACAACGCAGAACAGTCATTAGATTTATGTATTCTACAAGATACACGCATTCCCGTTTTTGACGAAGCGTTGGGGCGGATGGGGGCGGCTAGGTCAGTATTGGTGGGCGTGGCATCCAAACTTTTGATGCAGTTTTTGGGGGGTCATCATCACCTATCTTGGCACCAAATTGGTGGCTATAGCTCAAAAACTGTGGGAGAAATAGGCTTTTTTGACTTTAAAATGCGGGGGGGCTGGGGGCGGAATGGAGGGGCGTGATTCCAAATTTTTGATGCAGTTTTTTGGGGATTGCTAGTAGCTATCTTCTTACCAAATTTGGTAGTTCTAGCTGTAAGGATGTTCGAAATATGTGGATTTGTCGGTTTTGAGTTGTCGAATTTATCGATTTGCCAGCCCCCCAGTTATCGTAGAACCCCCATCTTGACACTTTAATTTACTATACCATAGATAAAGAGAATTGGAAAGTTTCAAGTCTCTAGCATAAAGGGTGTGGAAAAAAGTTCCGTTCATACAGACGGACAGACACCATGACGGACATTTCACAAACTTAATATACTCTTTACCTTCGGTATCGAGTATAAAAATAAAAGTGCAACGACAAAAGCAAAAAATTTCAGGCAACAAAAAAATGTTAAAAATTTTGATATAATAAAAATATTAAAATTGTTAATACTTTTGTAACATTTATTTAATCAATCTAGTCGTTTTTTAAGCAAAAAATTGCATGCATATATATATATGTATATGCGTGTTCGTAAAATTTCCGTTGTGTTTGCCTTGGGCAACCAAACAAATGCATTACTCTTTCGCTCAAGGCATATTAAGTATATAAGTATGCCTTGCTTTCGCTCTCACTCTCGCTCTCTTTTGCTCTCATTTTTCGTAAGGCAACGAGAGAGCGGAGTGAGACTACCTATATAAGTATGCGTTGGGCCAGCGTCTCATCCTGGGGCAGTGCTGCCAAATTTTTTTGAGCAAAAAAAGCTAGATAGGCGCAAAATAAAGAAAAAAATGCTATTTACAAACAAATGATACCAAATGACTCATACAGAAAAAAGCTGCCCCATAATCATCCACCAACTTTTGATCATCGTGCGAATCACTGCTGCTTCGCTTACCGAATTAACGATGCTGACATCGCTTTTCGAATCAGAGTTTGCCTGCTCGCTGCCAGTTACATCGTTGCTTGATTCTGAGCTGATTTCAATTTGAAACGGCGTGCAAATGTTGTTGTTCATTGTTAAATTATTGTTTGAACAGTACGGAACAGTGCGTTAAATTTATGTATTAAGCATGTAAATGTTAATATGCTTAAGGGGAAGACTGAGCCATCTCCTAATGATTTTGAAGTTCCAGCTCTTGCTGCTGCTGCCGATATAAATGTGCTTGAGACAACTTTGGGTGGTGGATTTGAAATAGCATCTTCAATCTGCAAACGGATTAATAACAAGTGAAAACGTTGCAGTCGGACGCAACCGACTGCGGCATACTCGATACCAGTATTAAACAAGTAAGAAGGCTCAAGTCGGGAGAGCCCGACTAGAAGATACCCTGAACCCAGTTGCAATAAATAAATTAAATTTGTGTAAGACTTTGGTATACTGACTTAACTTCAATCGATAAAATTAGTATCTCTTGTGTTTCTTAACTGAATTTTCAGAAAAGTTCTATCGTTACCCATTATTTCAACCCTCATTTTTACATTTTTCAAATTCGATATTTTATTGTTATCGATATTATGTGTATATCGGAAACCAGAATAGTTATCGATAATTTGAAGCAAACTTGTTCTGCTCATGGTAAAGGAGAACTTATATCCAAAATCTGAAGTCTCTCAGCTTTTGTAGTCTCTGAGATCCACGCTTTCATACAGACAGACAGACGGACAGACAGACATGGCTATATCGTCTTGGCTGTTGATGCTGATCAAGAATTTATATACTTTATGGAGTCGGAGCAGTGTTGCCAATTCCGCTTTTTCCCCGTCAGATCTGGTTTTTTCAAAACGAGATTGCGGGAAAAATTTTCAATATTGTATGGGTCAGCTTTTTTCGGTACGAGTCATTTGGTATCATTTGTATGTAAATAGCTTTTTTTTGCTTCATTTTTTCGCCTTTCTAGCTTTTTTTGCTCAAAAAAGTTGGCAACACTGAGTCGGAGATGCTTCCTTCTGCCTGTTACATACTTTTGCACAAACCATTATACCCTTATTTACCCATTTTATGTACGCTGCCTTAAAGATTCTCCGATGCAGATGGGGATGCCACCAACTATCTTCCTTCCAAATTTGGTGACTCTAGCTGAGAGTTAGTAAGAGCTGTTGAAAGAGGGGCTGGCGGCGGTATGGGTGGGCGTGGCATCCAAAGTTTTGATGCAGATCTGTGTGGAATGTCGATTGCTATCTTCATACCAATTTGGTGTATAATAACTGTAGTTTTATTTAAACATTAAATTTTTTATGAAGTCACGTCTGGTGTGTTTTATGTTACTTTATTGAATTGTGTGCACCACTTAGAGATACAATCACAATCAGCACGTCAGTGCTGTTCAGTTAAGGTTTTGTCAATGTGATTGAATATTAATTCTAAACTTAAGGCTGGCCACTGCTTCGGCAGAGAAGCCAGCGCGAGAGCCGTACATAGTTTTGTATATAATATAAAGAGAGCGAGAGTATACACATATGTATAGTAGATGGTCTAAGCGTGAGATCGCTGACGCGGCATCGTTGTGCTCGTTGCATTTTACGTGCTCATGTTACCAGCACTGGGTGCTTGGCTTATTGTTTATGCAACGACAAAGTGTTGCTTGATTTTATGTTTAGACAACAAAAAGTGTTGCTGTTTATTATATTTGAGTATATATGGATATACATATGTGTATACTACATCTCTCTTCTTTTAAAAAATAACGTAATATAATGAAGTTATTTTGAAAGTGTATTTATGTCTAGTTTTATAATATATATTTATGTATGGTTAATTAATTATGTTGTTATTTTTTTGTATTAAAGAATTTTTGAAATAGTTTTTCTTTTATATAAATTTTTTTTTGTGTTTTATTAATTGTAAAAATAAACTTTTTATACTATTAGAAACATGTTGTTTAGTTTAATAAAACGATATTATCATCTTGTGGTTGATCAGGCCAAAATATTAGACTATGCTACGTGTTGAATATTTTAATTCTATTTTTGTTCACGATTTGTGTTTTTTTCTTTCCTACGTCTATTTATATATATATCCAATATATGTATATTGGTTTTGTGCAATGTCCGTCATGGTGTCTGTCCGTCTGTCCGTCTGTCCGTCTGTCCGTCCGTATGTGTGCAAGTTTTTTCCACACCCTTCAAGCTAGAGACTTGAAACTTTCCAATTCTCTTTATCTATGGGATAGTAAATTAAAGTGTCAAGATGGGGGTTCTACGATAACTGGGGGGCTGGCAAATCGATAAATTCGATAACTCAAAACCGATAAATCCACATATTTCGCACATCCTTACAGCTAGAAGTACCAAATTTGGTAAGAAGATAGCTACTAGCAACCCCCAAAAAACTGCATCAAAATTTTGGAGCCACGCCCCCCATTCCGCCCCAAGCCCCCCGAATTTTAAAGTCAAAAAAGCATATATCTCCCTCAGTTTTTGAGCTATAGCCACCAAATTTGGTGCCAAGATAGGTGATGATGACCCCCTAAAAACTGCATCAAAAGTTTGGATGCCACGCCCACCGACACTGCCCTAGCTACCCCCATCCACCCCAACGCTTCGTCAAAAACGGGAATGCGTGTATCTTCCAGAGTTGTAGAGCTAGAGCTTCCAAATTTGGTGGGAAGATAGCTAGTAGCGATCCCCAAAAAACTGCATCAAAGTTTTGGAGCCGCGCCCACCCATTCCGCCCCCAGCCCCCCGCATTTTGAAATCAGAAATGGCTATATCTCCCAAAGTTTTTGAGCTAGAGCCACCAAATTTGGTGCCAAGATAGGTGATGATGACCCCCTAAAAACTGCATCAAAAGTTTGGATGCCACGCCCACCGATCCTACCCTAGCCGCCCCCATCCACCCCAACGCTTCGTCAAAAACGGGAATGCGTGTATCTTCCAGAGTTGTGGAGCTAGAGCCACCAAAATTGGTAGGAAGTTAGCTGGCAGTGACCCTCAAAAATCTGCATCAAAGTTTTGGAGCCAAGCCCACCCATTCCGCCCCCCTTTCCCCACCATTTACAAACTTTCAGCTAGAGTCACCAAATTTGGTATGAAGATAGCAATTGACATTCCACAAAGATCTGCATCAAAAATTTGGATGCCATGCCTACCCATTACGCCCCCAGCCCCCCCCCCCCTCTTCTCACCTCTAGAGTCACCAAATTTGGTATGAAGGTAGCATTTAACATTCCACAAGGATCTGCAGCAAAAATTTGGATGCCACGCCCAACCATACCGCCCCCAGCCCCCCTTTCCCCACTTTATACAAACTTTGAGCTAGAGTCACCAAATTTGGTATGAAGGTAGCATTTGACATTCCACAAGGATCTGCAGCAAAAATTGGATGCCACGCCCAACCATACCGCCCCCAGCCCCCCTTTCCCCACTTTATACAAACTTCGAGCTAGAGTCAACAAATTCGGTATGAAGATAGCAATTGACATCCCACATAGATCTGCGCAAAAATTTGAATGCCACGACCACCATACCGCCCCCAGCCCCCTTTCCCCACTTTATACAAACTTCGAGCTAGAATCACCAAATTTGGTATGATGATAGCAATTGACATCCCACATAGATCTGCATCAAAAATTTGGATGCAATTCCACCCATACCGCCCCCAGCCCTCTTTCCCCACTTTATACAAACTTCGAGCTAGAGTCACCAAATTTGGTATGATGATAGCAATTGACATCCCACATAGATCTGCACCAATTTGAATGCCACGCCCAACCATACCACCCCCAGCCCCCCTTTCCCCACTTTATACAAACTTCGAGCTAGAGTCACCAAATTTGGTATGAAGGTAGCATTTAACATTCCACAAGGATCTGCAGCAAAAATTTGGATGCCACGCCCAACCATACCGCCCCCAGCCCCGCTTTCCCCACTTTATACAAACTTTGAGCTAGAGTCACCAAATTTGGTATGAAGGTAGCATTTAACATTCCACAAGGATCTGCAGCAAAAATTTGGATGCCACGCCCAACCATACCGCGCCCCAGCCCCCCTTTCCACACTTTATACAAACTTCGAGCTAGAGTCACCAAATTGTTATGAAGATAGCAATTGACATTCCACAAGATCTGCATCAAAAATTTGGATGCAATTCCACCCATACCGCCCCCAGCCCTCTCTCCCCACTTTATACAAACTTCGAGCTAGAGTCACCAAATTTGGTATGATGATAGCAATTGACATCCCACATAGATCTGCACCAAAAATTTGAATGCCACGCCCAACCATACCACCCCAGCCCCCCTTTCCCCACTTTATACAAACTTCGAGCTAGAGTCACCAAATTTGGTATGAAGGTAGCATTTAACATTCCACAAGGATCTGCAGCAAAAATTTGGATGCCACGCCCACCATACCGCCCCCAGCCCCGCTTTCCCCACTTTATACAAACTTTGAGCTAGAGTCACCAAATTTGGTATGAAGGTAGCATTTAACATTCCACAAGGATCTGCAGCAAAAATTTGGATGCCACGCCCAACCATACCGCCCCAGCCCCCCTTTCCACACTTTATACAAACTTCGAGCTAGAGTCACCAAATTTGTTATGAAGATAGCAATTGACATTCCACAAAGATCTGCATCAAAAATTTGGATGCAATTCCACCCATACCGCCCCCAGCCCTCTTTCCCCACTTTATACAAACTTCGAGCTAGAGTCACCAAATTTGGTATGATGATAGCAATTGACATCCCACATAGATCTGCACCAAAATTTGAATGCCACGCCCAACCATACCACCCCCAGCCCCCCTTTCCCCACTTTATACAAACTTCGAGCTAGAGTCACCAAATTTAATATGAAGATAGCAATTGACATCCCTCATGGATGGGCATCAAAATTTTTAATACTGGTATCGAGTATACCGCAGTCGGTTGCGTCCGACTGCAACGTTTCCACTTGTTTTATATTATTTCTATCTTCTATGCTTATAACTTTGTATGGTCCTGAATATTTACTTTCTAGCTTATGAGCTGTTTCTTTCCTTAACATGATTAATGTTCCTATTTCTAGTTGTATATCATTAACTCTTTTATAATATTCTAATTTTCTTTTTTGTTTTTCTATGTCTATCATTGTTTTTGCTCTTTTGTCAGCAATTTCTAGTCTAAACTTAAATCTTTAGCATAATCATCTATGTTGTATATTGGATCTATTCTAGCTAATCTATTAATTCTGCCAATTGTCTTGGAGGTCTTCCAAAGACAAGCTCGTATGGACAGTATTCATGTACTGTCGACGGAGTTGTATTGAAACAATAGGTGAAGTAATTCAACCATATGTCCCAATCCTCTTTGTCAATCGAAATATATGAACGAATAAATTCATTAAATGTTCGATGACTTCTTTCAACTGTT
The DNA here is from genome assembly GCA_030179655.1 of Scaptomyza flava. Taxonomy (NCBI): domain Eukaryota; kingdom Metazoa; phylum Arthropoda; class Insecta; order Diptera; family Drosophilidae; genus Scaptomyza; species Scaptomyza flava. The sequence goes on along the minus strand of JARNME010000146.1, from coordinate 49,827 downwards.
CCTAAAGTCTGGTGGTGGTGTGCTGTTGAGTGTATATTACTTATATTCATATACTTGCACAAGTCATTTATTAGTTAGTTTTTGTATTCAGTACCCATGTCCGTTATGAACGTCTTCATAGGACCGTACTTTAGTACAAAAAAATTCAAATATCGCTTTGGCTACTGTTTTTGCACTTTTATCAGCTACTGGTATTGTAACTAAATATTTAGTGAGGTCACATATAATTGTGATTGCATACTCATTGCCATTCTCTGTACGAGGTAATGGTCCAATAGTATCTATTAGAACAGTGTCAAAGGCGGTACTTGGTGTGTTTGTTATGATCATTGGTGCTTTAGTATGTGTAGTTGTTTTTGCCTGTTGGCATTTCATGCATGTTTTAACATACTTTGTAATTGTCTTTGTCATTGGGGCCAGTAGTAGTATTTCTTGATTTTTAACAGGGTTCGCGTTATCCCGTATGGCCACCTTCTATAGGATCGTCATGCTATTTGGACAGGATTGCCTTTATTTGACTTTCGTCATTTTTGTCTATTTTTGTCACTTTTTGTAGTAGCGCTACTTTTATTTTCAAATATTTATTGCCCATATGTTTAAATTCATTAAGTGATACAAATCCGAAAATTTGTTCACTTGGTGACATCTGTAAGTTAACGATTTTATGTATTCCGGCTTCTGAATTAAGCCTTTGAAAAAATTAACCTAAATCGAATTTTTCATTAGAGTACAAATCATTAACTGGGAATCGTGAAATAATTCGTTTTCCTTTCTTTAGCAAACAATTATTTTTACCGAATTTTATTTTCACAAATTTCTTTGCGTCATTATGCTAACAACTTCATAGACATTGGGCTCTTTTCTCTCTTTTGATTCTTTTGGCAATTTTTGTTTTTCATCTGCGCAGATGTTTTCCTGTCTTTTTGATGACCTTGTTTGGACCATCATTATATTTCTGTTTATTTCTATAAAAGTTTCTACTTTTATTCTTGATAATGCATCTGCAACGTGATTATCTTTCCCCTTGAGGTATTCTACTGTTAATTGATATTCTTCTAAATCTAGTCTCATTCTAGTCAATTTTGAAGTAGGATTTTCATCGAAAAAATGTAGGTTAAAGGTCTATGGTCTGTTTTTACTAAGAAATGCTCTCCATAAACGTATGGTCTAAAGTGTTTTATTGCCCAGTGTATTGCAGCTAATTCCTGCTCTGTAGTTGATTTATTGCTTTTTCCCTGTGTTAAAGCTCTTGAAGCGAATGCAATTGGCAATTGCATACCGTTGTACTCTTGAGTTAGTACGGCACCACATGCATGTTTACTTGCATCTGTGGTTATGCAAAATTCTTTGCTGAAGTCAGGGTATTGTAACAATGTAGGCTTCATTAATGCCTTTTTTAAGTATTTGAATGCGTTTTCGCATTCTTTTGTCCATTCGAATTGGACGTTCTTTTTGCACAATGTGTTCAAATGACGTGAATGTTGTGCGAAGTTATGAATAAATCGTCTGTAATAATTACAGAACGCGACGAAACGCCGTGCGCTATCCGCATCATTTTGGGTTAGATAATTTTTGATAACATCATATTTTTTGTCATCAGGGAGGATGCCATGGTCTGTGCACTTATGCCCAAGGAATGTAACCTCGTGCATGAAAAACGAACATTTATCTGGATTTAATTTTAGGTTGTGTTTTCTACACAGATCAAAGATATTTGACAAATTTTTAAACATGTGCTGTTCTGAACTGTTCGCATAAATGAGTTTGGTGCTACTTTAAGACCATATGGTAATCGCGTGAAGCGATAAGAACCGGAGTTCGTTGAAAATGATGTTACATTTCTAGATTTCTCATCTAGTTCTATTTGGTGAAATCCTGACATGAGATCGAGACATGAAAAATATTGGGCTCGTCCTAATTGGTCTAAGATTTCTTCTATTCTTGGCAGTGGGTAATTATCGGCCAGAAGTTTTTTATTTATTTGGCTATATATATTTATCAACTACTAAACGCCATTTTTCTCCTTGGAATTTAGGAGAGATTTCTTGGGAACCAAGAGAAGTGGGCTATTATATTCAGAAATCGATGGCTCAACTATACCATCTTTTATTAATTTTTCGACTTGTCTGTTTATTTCTGGTTTTTCTGTTTCAGCATTACTATAATTTTTATGTAAACGGGTGTCCTATCTGCTAATCTCAATTTTTGCTTATAAAAATTATTACATGATATGGGTTCTGAATCAAGACCAAATATGTTACTGTATTTGGTAAATAATTCAGTTAATTTTGTTCTGAATTGGTTTGGGAAGGTTATTTTGTTGATGACTTCATAAGATCTGTTGGTTTGTTTCTCTGTGCTTGTTTTAATTTCATATTGTTCCAGTGATTCGAACTTAATATTTGGATTTTGCGGAATGCGGACTATTGCACTTTTACTTTCAACAATAATGTTTGCTATTATTACCCCAGGGTGTATTAATACAGAATTTTCGCTAGTCAGAAGCATGATTTTTGTGTAATAGTGTAATAGTTTAAATTTCCTGGTTTCATGATGAATTCATCATTTTGGTAGTCTATTATGCAATTAAATTTTCTAATGAAGTCTAGTCCAAGAATTCCATCGCATGGTATGGGAAATTCAGTTTGAACTACTGTGAAATCGTGGTTGATTATGAAATAATCGAAAAGTAGGTCAATTGGGGCTTGTACCATTGACTGTATTGTTCCCTGGCCAATTCCGGATATATTAGTTTTGAAATTTTTGTTAATATTTGTGTCTATATTACTGTTTTTCAATATTGAGACATTTGCTCCTATATCTATCAAAAGTGTAAGTGGTTTATTATTATCATGATTTTTTATTTTAATTATACTGCTGAGACTTAGATTTATAGTTAGTATGTTTTCTGCTGGTTGCTCAAGGGGGCTTGCTGGTTTTTTCGAGTACTTTGTGTAACTCGGACCAGGTTTTGTTGGTAGGGCCTCTATTTTGGTTGCCTCTGTACGAGCCGCCTCGAGAGTTACCTCTGCTATTGTTGTATCTCTTGCCGTTGTTGTTATTGTGCCTGAAACCGCCCCTGTTGTAGGGTCGGCCTCTGTAGCTTCCACCACGTTGAGAGTAGTTTTGGTAAAATAGAACAGTGTTGGTGTTCCCAGTTGCTTCTGTGCAACTGTCGACAAATTTTGAAATAGCATCGTTCATGTTGTTAAATGTTTCTGCCTGCATGATGAGTTTTACTCTATCAATAGCACAATTTTTAGTCATTGCTTTTACAGCTTGGATTTGTGCTGTATTTGGTGGCTAATTCAGAATTTAGGCCATCGTTGATGTACGCGCCAGTTAAAGCTTTTGTTAGTTACTCTACTTCTTGCGTATTAATGTTTGCTGTCTTATTTTTTTGTTGCAAGTTTAGGAGTTTGGCTGGTAGTACTTCAACCGATTCTCCTTTTACTGATCTTGCTAGTTTTGCAATAATTTGAGCGATTGTATTCTCATCGCTAATTAAATTTCTTGCATGACCTTTCAGTTTTGTTTTAATTAAACTGATTGCTGTTGCTTCATGGTCACCTTTAAGTGTATCTAGTAGACTTAATGCGTCTATGAAACTTTGCAGATTTCCGGCTTTGCTATCATACTCAGATAATATGGTGGATGCTGTTTTAATAAAATCGATTTTTGTCTGCGTCATTGTTAGGCTTTTTATTTTGGACTATCTGGTGCACTCCTGTTCTGAATTTTCAGTATCAATTACTGGCTTTGATTCATTCAAATCCTGGAGTTGACTTTAGTCGAACTCAACAAGAAAGTACGGGTTTTTTGGAATAGCTAATTTGATATTACGACGAACGCTTATTGACTCAAGTCTTGAAGATAATTGTCGTAATACTTTTAGGCAATGTTTTTTCGTAACTAGCGCATAGCGCAAGATGGTTACTATTAAATTGAAAAAAAAAATAAGCGAGGTGCTAACGTCTGTTAGCCCGCTTCTTCCTGTTATTTAACAGGGTGTTGATCTGCCGCAACTCCTCCCGTAAGCGGATCCTGCGTGCGTTTTCGTCTATTTTCGCCTTTAGTAAGGCGATGATGAGGTGTCTTCTATTTATCAGCCTTGCTTTTAGGAGCATCCTTTTGAATGATGGGTACACCTTCACTGAACGTTGGTTCGTTCCGTTCGTTATTCATGTGTGGGACGTTTCGTTGTATTTGCTATACAGCTAGTGTTGCTGCTTTAAATTCTGGATTTTACTTCTCAACGTTGCTGTAGAGGACTCGCAGACCGCTTTCCTCCACATTAAATTTAAGTGGCCGTTGCTGGCTGCACAGGCATTTCCGCGTTCGTTTCTCGTTCCGTGGCCGGTGCTGGTTGTCGCACAGGCTTTGTTATTTGGATAGTGTATATAACATTGGATGTATAAGCACGTCACAAAAGTTCAATTCGAATTTTAATTCTGCCGCTGTTTCGTTTTAGCTTTTATTGTTTGTTGTTTTTTCTGCTTTTTGCTTAGTTTTTGATAATAGTTGTGTTCTCAAAAAATTTTTTTTAATTTTATTTCAACATATTTTGCAATCACTATTTTTTGTATATATATGTCGATTCGGCACTTATGTCACGGTCGCCATATAATAACTGTAGTTTTATTTAAACATTAAAATTTTTTAAGAAGTCACGTCTGGTGTGTTTTATGTTACTTTATTGAATTGTGTGCACCACTTAGAGATACAATCACAATCAGCACGTCAGTGCTGTTCAGTTAAGGTTTTGTCAATGTGATTGAATATTAATTCTAAACTTAAGGCTGGCCACTGCTTCGGCAGAGAAGTCAGCGCAAGAGCCGTACATAGTTTGTATATAATATAAAGAGAGCGAGAGTATACACATATGTATAGTAGATGGTCTAAGCGTGAGATCGCTGACGCGGCATCGTTGTGCGCGTTGCATTTTGGTGATCATGTTACCAGCACTGGGTGCTTGGCTTATTGTTTATGCAACGACAAAGTGTTGCTTGATTTTATGTTTAGACAACAAAAAAGTGTTGCTGTTTATTATATTTGAGTATATATGGATATACATATGTGTATACTACATCTCTCTTCTTTTAAAAAATAACGTAATATAATGAAGTTATTTGAAAGTGTATTTATGTCTAGTTTTATAATATATATTTATATATGGTTAATTAATTATATTGTTATATGTTTGTATTAAAGAATTTTTGAAATAGTTTTTCTTTTATATAAATTTTTTTTGTGTTTTATTAATTGTAAAAATAAAACTTTTTATACCATTAGAAACATGTTGTTTAGTTTAATAAAACGATATTATCATCTTGTGGTTGATCAGGCCAAAATATTATATAAAATATTAGACTATGCCTATTATATAACCTATTTGTTGAATATTTTAATTCTTTTTTTGTTCACGATTTGTGTTTTTTTCTTTCCTACGTCTATTTATACTCGATACCGAAGGTAAAGAGTATATTGGTTTTGTGCAATGTCCGTCATGGTGTCTGTCCGTCTGTCCGTCTGTCCGTCCGTATGTGTGCAAGTTTTTTCCACACCCTTCAAGCTAGAGACTTGAAACTTTCCAATTCTCTTTATCTATGGGATAGTAAATTAAAGTGTCAAGATGGGGGTTCTACGATAACTGGGGGGCTGGCAAATCGATAAATTCGATAACTCAAAACCGATAAATCCACATATTTCGCACATCCTTACAGCTAGAAGTACCAAATTTGGTAAGAAGATAGCTACTAGCAACCCCCAAAAAACTGCATCAAAATTTTTGGAGCCACGCCCCCCATTCCGCCCCAAGCCCCCCCGAATTTTAAAGTCAAAAAAGCATATATCTCCCTCAGTTTTTGAGCTATAGCCACCAAATTTGGTGCCAAGATAGGTGATGATGACCCCCTAAAAACTGCATCAAAAGTTTGGATGCCACGCCCACCGACACTGCCCTAGCTACCCCCATCCACCCCAACGCTTCGTCAAAAACGGGAATGCGTGTATCTTCCAGAGTTGTGGAGCTAGAGCTTCCAAATTTGGTGGGAAGATATCTAGTAGCGATCCCCAAAAAACTGCATCAAAGTTTTGGAGCCGCGCCCACCCATTCCGCCCCCAGCCCCCCCGCATTTTGAAATCAGAAATGGCTATATCTCCCAAAGTTTTTGAGCTAGAGCCACCAAATTTGGTGCCAAGATAGGTGATGATGACCCCCTAAAAACTGCATCAAAAGTTTGGATGCCACGCCCACCGATCCTACCCTAGCCGCCCCCATCCACCCCAACGCTTCGTCAAAAACGGGAATGCGTGTATCTTCCAGAGTTGTGGAGCTAGAGCCACCAAAATTGGTAGGAAGATAGCTGGCAGTGACCCTCAAAAATCTGCATCAAAGTTTTGGAGCCAAGCCCACCCATTCCGCCCCCCTTTCCCCACCATTTACAAACTTTCAGCTAGAGTCACCAAATTTGGTATGAAGATAGCAATTGACATTCCACAAAGATCTGCATCAAAAATTTGGATGCCATGCCTACCCATTACGCCCCCAGCCCCCCCCCCCCTCTTCTCACTTTTTACAAACTTCGAGCTAGAGTCACCAAATTTGGTATGAAGATAGCAATTGACATTCCTCATGGATCGGCAGCAAAAATTTGAATGCCACGCCCACCCAAACCGCCCCAAGCCCCATAGCCCTCCTAACCCCACCTTATACAAACTTTGAGCTAGAGTCACCAAATTTGGTATGAAGGTAGCATTTGACATTCCACAAGGATCTGCAGCAAAAATTTGGATGCCACGCCCAACCATACCGCCCCCAGCCCCCCTTTCCCCACTTTATACAAACTTTGAGCTAGAGTCACCAAATTTGGTATGAAGGTAGCATTTAACATTCCACAAGGATCTGCAGCAAAAATTGGATGCCACGCCCAACCATACCGCCCCCAGCCCCCCTTTCCCCACTTATACAAACTTTGAGCTAGAGTCACCAAATTTGGTATGAAGGTAGCATTTGACATTCCACAAGGATCTGCAGCAAAAATTTGGATGCCACGCCCAACCATACCGCCCCCAGCCCCCCTTTCCCCACTTTATACAAACTTCGAGCTAGAGTCAACAAATTCGGTATGAAGATAGCAATTGACATCCCACATAGATCTGCGCAAAAATTTGAATGCCACGCCCAACCATACCGCCCCCAGCCCCCTTTCCCCACTTTATACAAACTTCGAGCTAGAGTCACCAAATTCGGTATGAAGATAGCAATTGACATTCCACAAAGATCTGCATCAAACATTTGGATGCAATTCCACCCATACCGCCCCCAGCCCTCTTTCCCCACTTTATACAAACTTCGAGCTAGAGTCACCAAATTTGGTATGAAGATAGCAATTGACATCCCACATAGATCTGCACCAAAAATTTGAATGCCACGCCCAACCATACCACCCCCAGCCCCCCTTTCCCCACTTTATACAAACTTCGAGCTAGAGTCACCAAATTTGGTATGAAGATAGCAATTGACATCCCTCATGGATGGGCATCAAAATTTTTAATACTGGTATCGAGTATACCGCAGTCGGTTGCGTCCGACTGCAACGTTTCCACTTGTTTTATATTATTTCTATCTTCTATGCTTATAACTTTGTATGGTCCTGAATATTTACTTTCTAGCTTATGAGCTGTTTCTTTCCTTAACATGATTAATGTTCCTATTTCTAGTTGTATATCATTAACTCTTTTAGCATATTCTAATTTTCTTTTTTGTTTTTCTATGTCTATCATTGTTTTTGCAATTTCTAGTCTAAACTTAAATCTTTAGCATAATCATCTATGTTGTATATTAGATCTATTCTAGCTAATCTATTAAATTCTTCCAAAGACAAGCTCGTATGGACAGTATTCATGTACTGTCGACGGAGTTGTATTGAAACAATAGGTGAAGTAATTCAACCATATGTCCCAAGCCTCTTTGTCAATCGAAATATATGAACGAATAAATTCATTAAATGTTCGATGACTTCTTTCAACTGTTCCTAAAGTCTGGTGGTGGTGTGCTGTTGAGTGTATATTACTTATATTCATATACTCGCACAAGTCATTTATTAGTTAGTTTTTGTATTCAGTACCCATGTCCGTTATGAACGTCTTCATAGGACCGTACTTTAGTACAAAAAAATTCAAATATCGCTTTGGCTACTGTTTTTGCACTTTTATCAGCTACTGGTATTGTAACTAAATATTAGTGAGGTCACATATAATTGTGATTGCATACTCATTGCCATTCTCTGTACGAGGTAATGGTCCAATAGTATCTATTAGAACAGTGTCAAAGGCGGTACTTGGTGTGTTTGTTATGATCATTGGTGCTTTAGTATGTGTAGTTGTTTTTGCCTGTTGGCATTTCATGCATGTTTTAACATACTTTGTAATTGTCTTTGTCATTTGGGGCCAGTAGTAGTATTTCTTGATTTTCAACAGGGTTCGCGTTATCCCGTATGGCCACCTTCTATAGGATCGTCATGCTATTTGGACAGGATTGCCTTTATTTGACTTTCGTCATTTTTGTCTATTTTTGTCACTTTTTGAAGTAGCGCTACTTTTATTTTCAAATATTTATTGCCCATATGTTTAAATTTATTAAGTGATACAAATCCGAAAATTCGTTCACTTGGTGACATCTGTAAGTTAACGATTTTATGTATTCCGGCTTCTGAATTAAGCCTTTAAAAAAAATTAACCTAAATCGAATTTTTCATTAGAGTACAATCATTAACTGGGAATCGTGAAATAATTCGTTTTCCTTTCTTTAGAAAACAATTATTTATACCGAATTTTATTTTCACAAATTTCTTTGCGTCATTATTGCTAACAACTTCATAGACATTGGGCTCTTTTCTCTCTTTTGATTCTTTTGGCAATTTTTGTTTTTCATCTGCGCAGATGTTTTCCTGTCTTTTGATGACCTTGTTTGGACCATCATTATATTTCTGTTTATTTCTATAAAAGTTTCTACTTTTATTCTTGATAATGCATCTGCAACGTGATTATCTTTCCCCTTGAGGTATTCTACTGTTAATTGATATTCTTCTAAATCTAGTCTCATTCTAGTCAATTTTGAAGTAGGATTTTTCATCGAAAAAATGTAGGTTAAAGGTCTATGGTCTGTTTTTACTAAGAAATGCTCTCCATAAACGTATGGTCTAAAGTGTTTTATTGCCCAGTGTATTGCAGCTAATTCCTGCTCTGTAGTTGATTTATTGCTTTTTCCCTGTGTTAAAGCTCTTGAAGCGAATGCAATTGGCAATTGCATACCGTTGTACTCTTGAGTTAGTACGGCACCACATGCATGTTTACTTGCATCTGTGGTTATGCAAAATTCTTTGCTGAAGTCAGGGTATTGTAACAATGTAGGCTTCATTAATGCCTTTTTTAAGTATTTGAATGCGTTTTCGCATTCTTTTGTCCATTCGAATTGGACGTTCTTTTTGCACAATGTGTTCAAATGACGTGAATGTTGTGCGAAGTTATGAATAAATCGTCTGTAATAATTACAGAACGCGACGAAACGCCGTGCGCTATCCGCATCATTTTGGGTTAGATAATTTTTGATAACATCATATTTTTTGTCATCAGGGAGGATGCCATGGTCTGTGCACTTATGCCCAAGGAATGTAATCTCGTGCATGAAAAACGAACATTTATCTGGATTTAATTTTAGGTTGTGTTTTCTACACAGATCAAAGATATTTGACAAATTTTTAAACATGTGCTGTTCTGAACTGTTCGCATAAATGAGTTTGGTGCTACTTTAAGACCATATGGTAATCGCGTGAAGCGATAAGAACCGGAGTTCGTTGAAAATGATGTTACATTTCTAGATTTCTCATCTAGTTCTATTTGGTGGAATCCTGACATGAGATCGAGACATGAAAAATATTGGGCTCGTCCTAATTGGTCTAAGATTTCTTCTATTCTTGGCAGTGGGTAATTATCGGCCAGAAGTTTTTATTTATTTGGCTATATATATTTATCAACTACTAAACGCCATTTTTTCTCCTTGGAATTTAGGAGAGATTTCTTGGGAACCAAGAGAAGTGGGCTATTATATTCAGAAATCGATGGCTCAACTATACCATCTTTTATTAATTTTTCGACTTGTCTGTTTATTTCTGGTTTTTTCTGTTTCAGCATTTCTATAATTTTTATGTAAACGGGTGTCCTATCTGCTAATCTCAATTTTGCTTATAAAAATTATTACATGATATGGGTTCTGAATCAAGACCAAATATGTTACTGTATTTGGTAAATAATTCAGTTAATTTTGTTCTGAATTGGTTGGGAAGGTTATTTTGTTGATGACTTCATAGATCTGTTGGTTGTTTCTCTGTGCTTGTTTTAATTTCATATTGTTCCAGTGATTCGAACTTAATATTTGGATTTTGCGGAATGCGGACTATTGCACTTTTACTTTCAACAATAATGTTTGCTATTATTACCCCAGGGTGTATTAATACAGAATTTTCGCTAGTCAGAAGCATGATTTTTGTGTAATAGTGTAATAGTTTAAATTTCCTGGTTTCATGATGAATTCATCATTTTGGTAGTCTATTATGCAATAAATTTTCTAATGAAGTCTAGTCCAAGAATTCCATCGCATGGTATGGGAAATTCAGTTTGAACTACTGTGAAATCGTGGTTGATTATGAAATAATCGAAAAGTAGGTCAATTGGGGCTTGTACCATTGACTGTATTGTTCCCTGGCCAATTCCGGATATATTAGTTTTGAAATTTTTGTTAATATTTGTGTCTATATTACTGTTTTTTCAATATTGAGACATTTGCTCCTATATCTATCAAAAGTGTAAGTGGTTTATATTATCATGATTTTTTATTTTAATTATACTGCTGAGACTTAGATTTATAGTTAGTATGTTTTCTGCTGGTTGCTCAAGGGGGCTTGCTGGTTTTCCGAGTTACTTTGTGTAACTCGGACCAGGTTTTGTTGTTCAGGGCCTCTATTTTGGTTGCCTCTGTACGAGCCGCCTCGAGAGTTACCTCTGCTATTGTTGTATCTCTTGCCGTTGTTGTTATTGTGCCTGAAACCGCCCCTGTTGTAGGGTCGGCCTCTGTAGCTTCCACCACGTTGAGAGTAGTTTTGGTAAAATAGAACAGTGTTGGTGTTCCCAGTTGCTTCTGTGCAACTGTCGACAATTTTGAAATAGCATCGTTCATGTTGTTAAATGTTTCTGCCTGCATGATGAGTTTTACTCTATCAATAGCACAATTTTTAGTCATTGCTTTTACAGCTTGGATTTGTGCTGTATTTGGTGGCTAATTCAGAATTTAGGCCATCGTTGATGTACGCGCCAGTTAAAGCTTTTGTTAGTTACTCTACTTCTTGCGTATTAATGTTTGCTGTCTTATTTTTTTGTTGCAAGTTTAGGAGTTTGGCTGGTAGTACTTCAACCGATTCTCCTTTTACTGATCTTGCTAGTTTTGCAATAATTTGAGCGATTGTATTCTCATCGCTAATTAAATTTCTTGCATGACCTTTCAGTTTTGTTTTAATTAAACTGATTGCTGTTGCTTCATGGTCACCTTTAAGTGTATCTAGTAGACTTAATGCGTCTATGAAACTTTGCAGATTTCCGGCTTTGCTATCATACTCAGATAATATGGTGGATGCTGTTTTAATAAAATCGATTTTTGTCTGCGTCATTGTTAGGCTTTTATTTTTGGACTATCTGGTGCACTCCTGTTCTGAATTTTCAGTATCAATTACTGGCTTTGATTCATTCAAATCCTGGAGTTGACTTTAGTCGAACTCAACAAGAAAGTACGGGTTTTTTGGAATAGCTAATTTGATATTACGACGAACGCTTATTGACTCAAGTCTTGAAGATAATTGTCGTAATACTTTTAGGCAATGTTTTTTCGTAACTAGCGCATAGCGCAAGATGGTTACTATTAAAATGAAAAAAAAAATAAGCGAGGTGCTAACGTCTGTTAGCCCGCTTCTTCCTGTTATTTAACAGGGTGTTGATCTGCCGCAACTCCTCCCGTAAGCGGATCCTGCGTGCGTTTTCGTCTATTTTCGCCTTTAGTAAGGCGATGATGTGTGTCTTCTATTTATCAGCCTTGCTTTTAGGAGCATCCTTTTGAATGATGGGTACACCTTCACTGAACGTTGGTTCGTTCCGTTCGTTATTCATGTGTGGGACGTTTCGTTGTATTTGCTATACAGCTAGTGTTGCTGCTTTAAATTCTGGATTTTACTTCTCAACGTTGCTGTAGAGGACTCGCAGACCGCTTTCCCTCCACATTAAATTTAAGTGGCCGGTGCTGGCTGCACAGGCATTTCCGCGTTCGTTTCTCGTTCCGTGGCCGGTGCTGGTTGTCGCACAGGCTTTGTTATTTGGATAGTGTATATAACATTGGATGTATAAGCACGTCACAAAAGTTCAATTCGAATTTTAATTCTGCCGCTGTTTCGTTTTAGCTTTTATTGTTTTGTTGTTTTTTTTCTGCTTTTTGCTTAGTTTTTGATAATAGTTGTGTTCTCAAAAATTTTTTTTTTAATTTTATTTCAACATATTTTGCAATCACTATTTGTTGTATATATATGTCGATTCGGCACTTATGTCACGGTCGCCATATAATAACTGTAGTTTTATTTAAACATTAAAATTTTTTAAGAAGTCACGTCTGGTGTATTTTATGTTACTTTATTGAATTGTGTGCACCACTTAGAGATACAATCACAATCAGCACGTCAGTGCTGTTCAGTTAAGGTTTTGTCAATGTGATTGAATATTAATTCTAAACTTAAGGCTGGCCACTGCTTCGGCAGAGAAGTCAGCGCAAGAGCCGTACATAGTTTTGTATATAATATAAAGAGAGCGAGAGTATACACATATGTATAGTAGATGGTCTAAGCGTGAGATCGCTGACGCGGCATCGTTGTGCGCGTTGCATTTTACGTGATCATGTTACCAGCACTGGGTGCTTGGCTTATTGTTTATGCAACGACAAAGTGTTGCTTGATTTTATGTTTAGACAAAAAAAAAGTGTTGCTGTTTATTATATTTGAGTATATATGGATTATGTGTATACTACAGGTGACTCTAGCTCGAAAATTGTAAAAAGTGGTGAAAGAGGGCTGGGGGCGGTATGGGTGGGCGTGGCATCCAAAGTTTTGCTGCAGATCCTTGTGGAATGTCAATTGCTATCTTCATACCAAATTTGGTGACTCTAGCTCGAAGTTTGTATCAAGTGGGGAAAGGAGGGCTGGGGGTGGTATGGGTGGGCATGGCATCCGAATATTTCTACCTTCATACAAATTTGGTGACTCTAGCTAAAAGTTTGTAAAAGGTGGGGAAAGGGGGGCGGAATGGTTTTGCGTGGCTTCCCACCAAATTTGGTGATTCTAGCTCCACAACTCTGGAAGATACACGCATTCCCGTTTTTGACGAAGCTTTGGGGCGGATGGGGGCGGCTAGGTCAGTATTGGTGGGCGTGGCATCCAAACTTTTGATGCAGTTTTTAGGGGGTCATCATCACCTATCTTGGCACCAAATTTGGTGGCTATAGCTCAAAAACTGTGGGAGAAATAGGCTTTTTTGACTTTAAAATGCGGGGGGGGCTGGGGGCGGAATGGAGGGGCGTGGTTCCAAAATTTTTGATGCAGTTTTTTGGGGATTGCTAGTAGCTATCTTCTTACCAAATTTGGTAGTTCTAGCTGTAAGGATGTTCGAAATATGTGGATTTGTCGGTTTTGAGTTGTCGAATTTATCGATTTGCCAGCCCCCCAGTTATCGTAGAACCCCCATTTTGACACTTTAATTTACTATTCCATAGATAAAGAAAATTGGAAAGTTTCAAGTCTCTAGCATAAAGGGTGTGGAAAAAAGTTGCGTTCATACAGACGGACAGACACCATGACGGACCTTGCACAAACTTAATATACTCTTTACCTTCGGTATCGAGTATAAAAATAAAAGTGCAACGACAAAAGCAAAAAATTTCAGGCAACAAAAAAATGTTAAAATTTTGATATAATAAAAATATTAAAATTGTTAAATACTTTTGTAACATTTATTTAATCAATCTAGTCGTTTTTGAAGCAAAAAATTGCATGCATATATATATATGTATATGCGTGTTCGTAAAATTTCCGTTGTGTTTGCCTTGGGCAACCAAAACAAATGCATTACTCTTTCGCTCAAGGCATATTAAGTATATAAGTTTGCCTTGCTTTCGCTCTCACTCTCGCTCTCTTTTGCTCTCATTTTTCGTACCGCAACGAGAGAGCGGAGTGAGACTACCTATATAAGTATGCCTTGGGCCAGCGTAGTGCGCTATGTTATACTTATGGTACTGCATGTGAGTTTCAAGAAGCAGCAGCAATTTTTGCTGTAAATGACACGATATTATGGCTCGATATTTTCATTTAAAAGTTAAAGCTTTAATGTCACTATTGACAAAAGGTTCTTTGTTTGGAAACGTGCAATGTTTCTTGTACTCTGTGGAATGGCAAAAGCGGGGCTTACCACATATACATATACTACTTTGGCGAGAAAATCAAATAAGACCAGATAAAATCGATAAAATAATCTGTGCCGAAATACCAAACGCAGATGAGGATCCTTTGTTATTTAACATTATTAAGTCAAATATGATTCATGGTCCTTGTGGTGCATTTAATAATAAATCGCCATTCATGAAAAATGGAAAATGTACCAAAAGGTTTCCTCGACAACTACTTAAAGAAACTGTGACTGGAAAAGATAGTTACCCTCTATATCGTAGAAGAGCGATAGAAGATGGAGGTAATGCAATTAATATAAATAGTAATTGCATAGATAATCGTTGGGCTGTGCCTTACAACTGTGTACTTTTGAGAACATTTGAAGCTCACATAAATGTTGAGTATTGTAGTTCTGTAAAGTCTATTAAATACATCTGTAAATATGTTAACAAGGGCAGTGATCAAGCATCATTTACTCTTGAAGTTCAACGTAATGAAATTAATATGTACGAAGTGGCCGTTATATAAGTAGCTCAGAAGCGGTATTGAGAATCTTTGCATTTCCCATACATGAACGTTTTCCGGCTATTCATGCTGTTCATTTAGAAAATGGTCAACGAATATATTTTAACCCCAATAATCCGCAACAATAACTTGACAGATTAAGCATTACACCCAAAACCACTTTGCTAGCCTTCTTTGAGCTATGCACACGTGATGAGTTTGCAAGAACGCTTCTATATTGTGAAGTTCCATCTTATTTTACATGGAACAATAAAGAATTTCAAAGAAGAAAACGAGGGCATGGTGTGCCGAATTTTCCTGGAGTTAAAAGAGATTCAGCTTTGGGAAGAGTTTACACTATTCATCCCAATAATACAGAATATTTTTATTCAAGACTTTTATTAAATTTTGTAAAGGCCCAAATTAATTTTTAAATTTAAAACCCGTTAATGGTATAGCATACCCATCATTTCAATTGTGTAAAGCTCTAGGATTACTGGAAGATGATAAGCACTGGGATTCAACTATAGCCGACGCTGTCATATGTCAAAATCCTACAAAACTGAGAGAACTTTTTGCAATAATTTTAGTATTTTGTCAAATTTCAGATGCTCTTAAACTTTGGAATACTTATAAAGAAAGTTTCTCAGAAGATATTTTAAGAGCCTTTCATTTTTCACAAAGACAGAAATATTGATGAGGGTATTGTGAATAATGTATTAAATAATGTCTTATTTACATTGAAGATATTGTACTGTCTATTGGTGGTCAAAACTTGACTTATTATGGACTTCCACTACTAGGAAATTGTTCAAAATATTGAATATCATAGAGAAACAAATTATGAAAATTGCGATAATTTTGTTGTTAATATTCAGCTACTCCTCACTGCTGAGCAAAAACAAGTATACGAAAAGATACTACATAGCGTTGAAGCAGAAGAGGGAGAAATCTATTTTTTTAGATGCACCTGGTGGAACAGGTAAAACGTATCCATTAAATTTATTATTGGCAAAGGTACGGCAAAGTAAAAAATTGCATTGGCCGTTGCTTCTTCCGGTATCGCAGCCACTTTACTAAATGGTGGTCGCACAGCGCATTCTACACTTAAGATTCCATTTAATTTGTTTAACTTATAAGCACCACATTGGTCAATTTCAAAACAATATAATATGGCTGCAGTGCTTAAGATTACAAGTTTTTTGTTAGGTATGAGTGTACTATGGGCCATAAAGGTGCTTTTGAAGCTGTAGATCGATCTTTGAAATACATTCGAGATAGTTAATACCTAATGGGTGGCATAACTGTTCTTTTAGCTGGTGATTTTCGACAAACTCTTCCAGTGATCCCCAGAGGAACAAGAGCAGATGAAACAAATGCGTGCTTAGTCTTCAATTTTGTGGCACAAAATATAAAAAATTGCATTAACGAAAAATATGCGAGTGCACTTAAAAGGTGATAGCATAGCTGGTGAATTTGCAGAAATGCTTCTTCAAATAGGAAATGGATTATTTTCAACCCATGATGGCAAAATAACTTTACCATCAACTTTGTGTCATGTTGTGAAAAGTAATGAAGAGCTAACTCTAAACATATTTCCGGATATTACAAATATCTCTCAAAAATCACTCGAATGATTTCAGAACGTGCTATTTTGACTGAGAGAAATGACAATGCATTGGAAATAAACGAGTTTTTATTAAAATCATTTCAAAGTGAAGCAATAACATATAACTCTATTGATTCTGTGACTGAAATCGAAGATGCAGTTCATTACCCCGTCGAGTTTCTTAATTCATTAAATCCAGCTGGCCTGCCTCAACATAAATTAACTTTAAAGATTGGTTCACCTGTAATGTTGATTCGCAACTTGAAGCCGCCAAAACTGTGCAATGGTTCAAGATTGCAAGTTAAAGTCCTTCATAAGAATGTTGTCGAAGCAATGGTCTTTACTAGCAATGGTATAGGGGAAACGGTTTTTATACCGAGAATTCCATTAATACCTTTTGATTCTGAATTGCCAATTCAATTTAAAAGACTGCAATTTCCTTTAAAAGTTTGCTTTGCCTTAAAAATTATCAAATCACAGGGACAAACTCTTAAATAAGGCGGACTAGACTTAAGACACGATTGTTTTTCTCATGGCCAATTTTATGTACGACACTCGTAGCAATTGAGTCAATTACCTGGTCCATCCTTGTGGTTGGCAGCTCATTGATAGGATCCAGCGAAGACATCATTCAGGTGGTTCATCTAACATCAAACGTCCTTCCAGAACCTGAAAAGAAAAGAAAAAAGCAAAAATTGTTTATAAATAGATTTTCTCAAACACACAAAATTCGTCACATATCTGGTCATCAATTTGTCGCCTGTATCCAGTGCTTGCGAAGTCCACACTTCTGGCATGGCTGGTGGCAGTGAGTTTGATCCACGGAATCAACATCATAGGCGTCTACCAGAGTCCACCAAAAGTTGCTGCAAAAGATATATTAAAAATAGTTAAACTTTTTATTTTTAAATCAAACATGTTTACTATTTGCATTTGAGTCACTTACCTGGTTCATCCTTGTGGTTGGCAGCTCATCGATAGGATCCAGCGAATACATCATTCAGGCGGTTCATCTAACATCAAACGTTCTTCCAGTACCTGCATAGAAAAGAAAAAGAGCAAAAATGAATTGTACATTGATTTTCTCAAACATTCCAAATTCGTCACTTACCTGGTCATCACATTGTCGCCTGCACCCAGTGCTTGTGAAGTTCACACTTCCGGCATGGCTGGTGGCAATGAGTTTGATCCACGGAATCAACATCATAGGCGTCTACCAGAGTCCACCAAAAGTTGCTGCAAAAGATATATTAAAAATAGTTAAACTTTTTATTTTTAAATCAAACATGTTTACTATTTGCATTTGAGTCACTTACCTGGTTCCTTGTGGTTGGCAGCTCATCGATAGGATCCAGCGAATACATCATTCAGGCGGTTCATCTAACATCAAACGTCCTTCCAGAACCTGCAAAGAAAAGAAAAAAAGCAAAAATTAATTATAAATAGATTTTTTCAAGCACACAAACTTCGTCACTTATCTGGTCATCAATTTGTCGCCTGTATCCAGTGCTAGTGAAGTCCACACTTCCGGCATGGCTGGTGGTAATGAGTTTGATCCCAGAAATCAACATTATAGGCGTCTACCAGCGTCCACCAAAAGTTGCTGCAAAAGATATATTAAAAATAGTTAAACTTTTTATTTTTAAATCAACATGTTTACTATTTGCATTGAGTCACTTACCTGGTCAATCCTTGTGGTTGGCAGCTCATTGATAGGATCCAGCGAATGCATCATTCAAGCGGTTCATCACACATCAAACGTCCTTCCAGAACCTTGAAAAGAACCTTAAAAATAAAAAAAGCAAAAATTAATTATAAATAGATTTTCTCAAGCATACAAAATTCGTCACTTATCTGGTCATCAATTTGTCGCCTGTATCCAGTGCTAGTGAAGTCCACACTTCCGCTATGGCTGGAGGCATCCGTGAGTGGCACACGGACTCAACATCACAGGCGCCTAGCAGCGTCCGCAAAAATTCACTGGAAAACAAGTGGAAACGTTGCAGTCGGACGCAACCGACTGCGGCATACTCGATACCAGTATTAAAACAGGTAAAAATAGGCCTGATTGCAAAGGGGTACGGATGGGGCAGGGGTGTACGCTGCCTTAAAGATTCTCCGATGCAGATGGGGATGCCACCAACTATCTTCATTCCAAATTTGGTGACTCTAGCTGAAAGTTTGTAAGAGCTGTTGAAAGGGGGGCTGGGGGCAGTATGGCTGGGCGTGGCATCCAAAGTTTTCATGCAGATCTTTGTGAAATGTCAATTGCTATCTTCATACCAAATTTGGTGACTCTAGCTCGAAAATTGTTAAAGGTGGGGAAAGGGGGTGGAAGGGGTGCGCGTGAATCCAAAACTTTGATGCAGTTTTTTGGGGGTCGTTGCAAGCTATCTTCCTGCCAAATTTGGTGGCTCTAGCTCCACAACTCTGGAAGATACACGCATTCCCGTTTTTAACGAAGCGTTGGGGCATCTGCGGGCGGCTAGGGTGGTATTGGTGGGCGTGGCATCCAAACTTTTGATGCAGTTTTGGGGGGCCATCATCACCTATCTTGGCACCAAATTTGGTGGCTCTAGCTCAAAAATTGTGGGAGATATAGGCTTTTTTGACTTTAAAATGCGGGGGGGTTGGGGGCGGAATGGAGGGGCGTGGTTTCAAAATTTTTGATGCAGTTTTTGGGGGTTGCTAGAAGCTATCTTCTTACCAAATTTGGTAGTTCTAGCTGTAAGGGTGTGTGAAATATGTGGATTTATTGTTTTTGAGTTATCGAATTTCTCGATTTGCCAGCCCCCCAGTTATTGTAGAACCCAATCTGGACACTTTAATTTACTATCCCATAGATAATGAGAATTGGAAAGGTTCAAGTCTCTAGCTTGAAGGGTGTGGAAAAAACTTGCGTTCATACAGACGGACAGACAGACAGACGCACAGACGGACAGACACCATGACTGACATTGCACAAACCCAATATACTCTTTACCTTCGGTATCGAGTATAAAAAGATGGATTCAAAATAGCTAACATTTTGATTTTCATATCAAATATTTTTGCTATATGCAATTGAGTCACTTACCTGGTCCATCCTTGTGGTTGGAAGCTCATCGATTGGATCTAGCGAATACATCATTCCGGCAGCTTCATCTTACATCTAACGTCCCTCCAGTACCTGCAAAGAAAAGAAAAAGAGCAAAAATGAATTGTACATTGATTTTCTCAAACATTCCAAATTCGTCACTTCTCTGGTCATCAAATTGTCGCCTACACCCAATGCTTGTGAAGTTCGCACTTCCGGCATGGTTGGTGGCAATGAGTTTGATCCACGGAATGAACATCATAGGCGTTGCTGAGCGTCCACCAAAAGTTGCTCCAAAAATAAAAGATGAAGACACAATAGTTAAAATATGATTTTAAAATAAAACAATTTTACTATTTTCAACTAAGTCACTTACCTGGTGAAGAATC
Source organism: Scaptomyza flava (assembly GCA_030179655.1). Taxonomy (NCBI): domain Eukaryota; kingdom Metazoa; phylum Arthropoda; class Insecta; order Diptera; family Drosophilidae; genus Scaptomyza; species Scaptomyza flava. The sequence goes on along the minus strand of JARNME010000146.1, from coordinate 29,718 downwards.
AAGAGCTTTTTCTTGACTGTTGTAGTAATAAGTAGATGGGGGTCTAGTTTTATTCAAAGGTGATTTAGATTTTATTTTCTTTAATGAGGCTCTTCGCTGCACCACTTTTCATTTTTCGATCAGATTCAAAATATTTTTTTTACATGTGTTCTGCTATCTTAAGCTTACCAGAGCTGTGTGCTAATGTTATCTTAAGCTTAATAGGGCTGTGCGCTTACTTTAACAGAGTAAGGCGCGATATTCAAATATTTAATACAATTCAACAATTAAACTACATAATAAGAAATATAATTGGGTTTTGACCCATAATACCGGCCGCCTTCAAAGTATGTGATTGACTTTCAAGAAACGGGTAACAATGCTAGTTTACGGATAGGTCGACGAATAATCCCCCTTGCGGTTCGAACCTCGGCAACACGAACGAAGTTGTCCTTGCCAGTGATGGTGTCGGTGATGCGGCCAAGGAGCCATCGTTGCAGTGGAAGATTATCCTCGTGTACCATGACCATGTCGCCAATGGATATGTTTGGCGATGTCTTAGTCCAGTTTGTGCGGATTTGGAGCTCGTTGATGTATTCAAGCGACCAGCGTCGCCAAATGTGCTGCTTTATGGCGCTAACTCGATCCAGCAAGCGAGGGTGTCCATTTTAGCATCTGATAACGGATGTTCAGGAAGTGCCAGAAGCGCATCGCCAATCAAAAAATGACCTCAACGTCAGCAACAGCTGTAGAAAGTTTTTCAAATGTGAGCCTAGTGGCTCGGAGTGTGCGGTTGAGAAGTCCCTTGACGCTCTTAACTGCAGCTTCCCATATGCCCCCGACATGCGGGGCCCTCGGTGGGATGAAATGGAAATTTATAAATTCAGATGAGCAGAAATTGCTGATTAAGCGAACTGTTTCATCGTTGAACAGAAACAGCTTCAGCGCCTCTAACATGTTGTTCGCTCCTGTGAAATTCGTGGCGTTGTCACAGAAGATAGCCGATGGAAGCCCGCGCCGGGAAATTAAGCGTTTGAGAGCTGCATTGAAACTATCCGAAGTGAGATCGGATACGACTTCGGCGTGTATTGCCTTAGTAACAAAGCAAATAAATATGGCGATGTAGGCTATTGTCGGTGACTGGAGCACAGACATAGCGGACACAGCGTACGCAAGATCGAACGATGCGGCGTGCCAAGCCTCGTGCGTTGACTATCCAAAATTGTAAGCGTATCAGAGCAACGAGCGCCTTGGGTCCAGCGTGATAGTTCTTTTGATGCATGTAGCGTACGTACTGCTCCACTAAAGGCTTCTTGCTTGGCATTAGTATGGGGTGCTTCTGGGTGTCTGAAAGATTTGTTAGTTCCAAACGGCCTCCTACTTTAATGAGCTTAAACCCATCTGTGACCTGTAAGAAAAGACAAAGGCTTCGAAACTTGTTGTGAGCTGACTGACCCTTATGTAACCGTGACATTTCTTCTGGGAAGTGGGTGGTTTGTAAGCTCCAGACGATGCAGCTTAGGGCGCGTTGCAGTCGAACGACGTTAATTTTTTAGTGTGATGGACGAACCGAATCATCCAAGCAACCACTAGTAAACAGCTACTGTGAGAGCTGATCTTGCGTAAAGCATCGATAAGTTGGTTGCTGCTGATGGATACGGTAAAGGCAGACTTGCGCTTTTCCAAATTGATGACGTCCATGTCCATATCATCGTGTGGCGTCGTTGGCCAATGATGCTCATCTAAGCGACCTTTGCAGGTCAGCTACCTCGAGACAACAGATCTGCAGGGTTGCAGTGAGTGTTTCCAGTGACAATCGTTGGTAGCTTCTAGAATTTCCGAAATTCGATTGCCAACGAACGTAGAAAGGGTGAACTATCTGTGCTAAGCCTTGGGAAGAACAAGAACATGAACGTGTCCAAGCGTTGGTCCCACTTCAATCAAAGAGTGCTGGTTAATGTTTATTCAAATTTAGATCCTTTATTGTACGATCATCTACAAAATCGATGTGATTGGAGTGCCATTTTGCTAGCTCAAACTGGCCGTCGTGGAGAATAGCTGTAACTTCCTTCTTGATCTGATGAAGAGCTTCCACGGTGTCTGCTCCACCAAGAAAGTCATCAACATAAAACGATGATTTGATGGCCTGGGCACCAATCTTATAGTTGTCCAAGTGTTGATCTGCTAAATACGACATGCTGCGTATGGCCAAACAGGGCGCAGCGGCCGTGCCATAAGTTACCGTATTTAGCTCATATGTGCGAATCGGTTCCGACGGTGAATTCCTCCAGATTATGTATTGAAATCTTCGATCCTCTGCGGCCACATAAACCTGGCGGAACATCTTGACAACATCAGCAGTAATGACGTACTGATGTTTCCGGAAACGCAGAAGTAGGGTGTAGAGATCGGGTTGGATGGTCGTTCCGACCATGAGCAAATCGTTGAGGGATTTTTGAGACGTGGTCTGGCACGAGGCGTTAAAGACGACTCTCAGCTTCGTTGATGTGCTGTTTGGCTTAAGCACGCAATGATGTGGGATGTAGTAGTGCGGAGTAAGCCACTTTGGGAGCTCTACGAGGCTCATGTGTTCCAAGTCATGAAACTCCTGCATGAAATCCACATATTGAGACTTGACCTCAGGCCGTTTGGCCAGACTGAGGAATCGTCTCATAGCAGTGTCGAACGAGTGGCCGACCAAGCTAGGGTCATCTTTGAAAGGGAGCCGTACGATTATACGGCCATTCTGTGAGCGTTGAACTGTTTTGTTGTATGTCTCCTCACAGTTACGCTGCTCAGGAGTGAGTAAATCAACCGAGTTGTTGACTTCATCGATGCGCAGAAATATCCGTGTAGATGAAGTCGTCTGCACTCAGTAGATACTGGTGTTGTGTTTTGGCATTGGCTTGACATCGACCAGAAACTATCCATCCTAGTAGAGTCTTCTGAAGGACTGATAGCTGCTGGCCAAGTTCGATTTGGCCGACTGCTAGAATGTCGAAGAAAGTCTCCGTACCTAGGAGTAGATCTATTCGGCGGAGTCCGGCTGATATGCAATATGCAGTGTAACGCAGAAATTAAGCAGTATCTCAAATTCGTTGATGCGCTACTTTATTGTCGTTGAAGTGTGATGCTTAATGTGAGTTTTCGATTCGCCAATGCTACGAAACTCCAAATTGCGCTTGGCTCTTGGCCACATTTAAAGGCCTTATGCTCTGAGCTGGAGCATATGTTGCAAGTTTGCGTTCTGCAATTAACTGATAAGCTTGCCTGTGATCGCTGTGAGCGGGTTTTATGACCACCTTGTTTGTTTACAAAGGCATCAGCAGCCGGCTTACTTATTGACTCTAGATACTGACAGTGGCGCTCTATGATTTGTACGCAATTGTCTCATGTAGGTAACGCTGTGTATACTAGAGATTCGTTCATTTTTCGTTTGGTCTCCTGGTCTACTTTCTCCATGACGATGAAGATGATCAATGCCTGAGTTATCTGCGATTCGTTGCCCAGAGACCGCAACGAGTTATACAACGCGAACGCATTATCAATGAGGCTGCGCAGCTGTTGCCCACTGGCTTTGGCAGCAGTTGGCAATGCGAAGAGCGATGATATATTGTCCAAGAAAACGAGAGTTGGGTTGTCATAGCGATTCTTCAAGCGTTTCAGAGCCTTTGTGTAGTTTTCTGAAGTTACTTGGAATGCTCGAACCGTTTCTAATGCAGGACCACGAAGACAGTTCAAAACCTGGTTGAACTTTTCGATTGGAGACAGATAGGATTGATTTCCAATAACTTGTCTGAACGATATAATAAAGTTCTGTACTCGGAGTACTTGCCGTCGAACGTTGGCAGAGATAGTCGTGGCAACTTTATAGAGGATGTATGACCCACATGTACAGATGACATGTCGTTGACGGTGCTGTGTGCATCTGGTCCTAGCTGCTCTTGAATACACACCTTGGTGTGGATAAATAGCTTCTCAATTTCGCAGCGAACATCGCGCTATAGCTCCTCAGGATTGGCTTGTTCAATATCTCCTTGTATGTTGATTGCGTTCTTGAAATAGGCTTCCAAAATTGACAAGCGACAAGTTAATTCCAACGGTGACAGCTGTATGCTGGGCTCGACGGATTTGCTAATGCGAGTGTTGTTTCTCCGCACATTAACACGTTGGGTCTTAAGTTGCTTCACAGTAGACATGTTTGCAATTGAAGCAGCCGGCAAATACGAGAAAGACATATAGCTTTATTGAACACCGATGTGTAAACGCTGAGTATACGTACAGTTTCGTCACTCAATTTCAATTGAGTGACTCCAATTGATGTGGTGATGTGTGTGTGCACGAAATTGAGGTTATAACCGAGGTGTCGACGGCGCAGATTTATAATTGTCCAGTCCAACGATGAGTTATTGTTGAAGAATTCACTCGACTTCAACAACGAACTAGAGGTGTACTTCGCTTGTGTAGCAGGGGCTGTTGGTTGGAAGCAGCGGTGGCGTGGCAGCAAGCGAGAGCAAGTGTGTGCATCAGAGTGGGTGGCGCGCATGAAATTGAGGTCACTATGCGCGAGTATTGCAATTGGCAGGGCAATTGTTATGAAACGCGCACAAATTATAAAATTAAAGCTGGTGGCGGCTACAGAACCTCACTATTTGCCTGCAGTGTACATGTATTTGTGTGTAAGTACATGCATGCAAATTGTAACTTCACAAAACCCTTGTAATAAAACAAACACGGTCCCTGCTCGGGCGATAAAATGAAAAATCAAGAGCTTTTTCTTGACTGTTGTAGTAATAAGTAGATGGGGGTGCAAGTTTTATTCAAAGGTGATTTAGATTTTATTTTCTTTAATGAGGCTCTTCGCTGCACCACTTTTCACTTTTCGATCAGATGCAAAATCTTTTTTTACATGTTTTCTGCTACCTAGCTTACCAGGGCTGTGCGCTAAGTATCTTAAGCTTATAGGGCTGTGCGCTTACTTTAACAGAGTAAGGCGCGATATTCAAATATTTAATACAATTCAACAATTAATACTACTTAATACAACTACATAATAAGAAATATAATTGGGCTTTGACCCAACACCTGGTCCATCCTTGTGGTTGGGAGCTCATCAATTCGATCCAGCGAAGACATCATTCCAGCGGCATCATCTAACATCAAACGTCCTTCCAGTACCTGCAAGAAAAAGAAAAAGAGCAAAAATTAATTTTACATTGATTTTTCTCAAGCACTCAAAATTGGCCACTTATCTGGTCATCACATTGTCGCCTGCACCCAGTGCTTGTGAAGTTCACCCTTCCTGCATGTCTGGTGGCAATGAGTTTGATCCACGGAATCAACATCATAGGCATCTACCAGCATCCACCAAAAGTTGCTGCAAAAAAAAAAGATGAATACAAAATAGTTAAAATTTTGATTTTTTAATCAAACATGTTTGCTATTTGCAACAGAGTCACTTACCTGGTCCATTCTTGTGGTTGGCAGCTCATCGTTAGGATCCAGCGAAGACATCATTCCAGCAGCATCATCCAACATCAAACGTCCTTCTAGTACCTGCAAAGAAAAGAAAAGAGCATAAATAAATTATAAATTGATTTTTCTCAAACACAAAATTCGTCATTTATCTGGTCATCAATTTGTCGCCTGCATCCACTATTCGTGAAATTCACATTTGCGGCATGGCTCGTGGCATTTAGTGTTATCTACGGACTAAACATCACAGGCATCTACCAGCGTCCACAAGAAATTGCTGCAAAAAAAGAATTAAAAAAAAGTGGAAACGTTGCAGTCGGACGCAACCGAAACTCGATACCAGTATTAAAACCGGTTAAAAGAGGCCTGATTGCAAAGGGGTACGAATGCGGCAGGGTTGTACGCTGCCTTAAATATTCTCCGATGCAGATGGGTATGCCACAAACTATATTCCTTCCAAATTTGGTGACTCTAGTTAAAAGTTTGTAAGAGTTGTTGAAAGGGGGGCTGGGGGCGGTATGGGTGGGTGTGGCATCTAAATTTTTACTGCAGATCTTTACGAAATGTCAATTGCTATCCTCATATCAAATTTGGTGACTTGTAGCGTATTGAAACTAAAACTGAGATGAGACGATCCTTATCAAAAGACCACATGGCCAAAGTGCGAACACTCTCAGTAAACAACTAAAAGAAAACATCAAAATATTAGAAACGTAAAGCACGGAATAGAAGTTAAGCTAGAGGGGTGGGCTTTGGTGTTGGTTGCCAATTCCCTCTATCATTACCCTCCCAACCATAGTCTCCTAAATAACATATTTGCACAGAAGACCCCATATGTAATTAAATGTTCATCATTTAATTATGCTCCCATGTCATCAGAAATAATAAAACTTAAACTTCCATATCCAATAATTCATTTTTATATTTCTAAATTTTTTTACTTCCGTTCATTTTTCAACTATTATTTGAGTACTTAAAATTAACAAAGTCTATCTTAATGTTTTTTTTTTTTATTATTCTTAAAATTTATTTTCTAGAAATTTTGCTTTTCTTTTATTTTTCTGAAAATATTTGTTTTCCTTTTATTAACTCTAAATTTGTATTTTTCTAAAGAAAATATATTTTGTTTTCATTTTTATTTCCAAAACAAATATTTTGTTTCCTAAAATATATTGTGCATTTAATTTATTTCATTAAAACTTTCAACTCAAAACTAGGTAAAATAAGTCACTAATTATTATTAATCGTTTTAATAATTATTTGCGTTAACTAACATTACTACTCGTTACCCTGTAATTATGGGTAAGTCTCTTTATTCACTATTTTGCTTCAACTAACTAAAAACTTGATAAACCACTCGACACAATTACACTTGCTGGAAATAATATTCATGGTTAGAGATATATAAAAATATATATGTATAAACGTGTATAATATATTTTAATACAAGTAGCAAGTGTACTACCAGAAAACTACAAGAATACTTGTGTATAACGGCAGGTTGTCTACGTTCAATATTCTTTTTATTTTAAACTTTCATTTTTTTCTTGATGAGAAATTACGTTACTTTTATTTTTTAAAAACAATTTAAATCAATTCTTTTTTTATATTATTTTTTATTGTTAATAATTACTTTACTTTTAGTTGAAATAAACTTTTCTTATATTTATTTATAATTAATTAAAATGTGTGCAAAAAAAAAGTGAGCAAACAAATAAAATTGCACATTAAAGGGTGGGTTTTGCCGGCAATTGCAAAGAGAGAGCGTATCTCTTACATGCGTTTTCCATCGACGAAAGATCTTTCTGAAGAGAACGACCTTTAAGAGAGCCTTAGGTGTTGATCACCTTTTTTTTTTAAGAGAGTCTTGTGCGTGAGCTTAAAAGCTCCGCATTTTGAACGTGTAATTGGTGCCTATTTTAGGTTAGGCAATAGCTTTTATTTTGTCTCTTTTATACTCGATACCGAAGGTAAAGAGTATATTGGGTTTGTGCAATGTCCGTCATGGTGTCTGTCCGTCTGTATAAAAGCAACTTTTTTCCACACCCTTTAAGCTAGAGACTTGAAACTTTCCAATTCTCTTTATCTATGGGATAGTAAATTAAAGTGTTAAGATTGGCGTTCTACGATAGTTAGGGGGCTGGCAAATCGATAAATTCGATAACTTAAAAACGATAAATCTGCATATTTCACACACCCTTACAGCTAGAACTACCAAATTTGGTAAGAAGATAGCTACTAGCAACCCCCAAAAAACTGCATCAAAATTTTAGAGCCACGCTCACCCATTCCTTCCCCAGCCCCCCTGCTTTTAAAGTCGAAAAAGCCTATATCTCCCACAGTTTTCCACCCCCTTTCCCCACCTTTTCCAATCTTTGAGCTAGAGTCACCAAATTTTGTATGAAGGTAGCAATTGACATTCCACAAAGATCTGCAGTAAAAATTTGGATGCCACACCCACCCATACCGCCCCAGCCCCCCTTTCCCCACCTTTTACAAATTTCAAGCTAGAGTCACCAAATTTGGTATGAAGATAGCAATTGACATTCCACAAAGATCTGCATGAAAACTTTGGATGCCACGCCCAGCCATACTGCCCCCAGCCCCCCTATCAACAGCTCTTACAAACTTTCAGCTAGAGTCATCAAATTTGGAATGAAGATAGTTGGTGGCATCCCTATCTGCATCGGAGAATCTTTAAGGCCGCGTACACCCCTGCCCCATCCGTACCCCTTTGCAATCAGGCCTCTTTTTACCTGTTTTAGTACTGGTATCGAGTTTGCCGCAGTCGGTTGCGTTCGACTGCAACGTTTCCACTTGTTTTTCTTTGCACTTTCACTTTCAATTTTACAACACCAATTAAGCCATATGATTTGTCAATCCAGACTGTTGGGGCTTATTGTTGTTGTTTTTACTTTAATTTCTTTTAACTTTTTATTGCAGCCAATAAAAATTGTTCTGCATTTTTAAACACTGCACTGTGTATTAAATATATATACATTTTAACTCCCTTTTGTTCAGCTGCGGTGTAATTGTGTCGTGAGGTTTTAGCATTATATATAAAGACTTGTCTATTCTTTATTTTTTATTTTTTTATTCTTAAACACTTAACTTATTTTAACTTTTCATCTTTAAACTAGTACTTTGTCTTTGGGCTTAAAAAGTAATTTTTTCTTTGTTTTCTCACTGTCTTTGATTTGGGGTTTTTGTTTTTCGTTTTGCACTTTTGCACTTATTGTCTTTGATTTTTTTTTCTGGGTTGGGTTTTTAGCACTTTTTCCTGTCTTTAATTGTCTTTTTAACTAATTATATATGTTTTAGCACTATTTTAAACATTTTTTTAAACGATTTTTATGATTTTTCGATCCTCCCACGGCGTTGCGATCGGGCGAACTAAAATTTCGGACTGAGCGGTGTTTGGCCACCGGCTCAGTGTCCATGCTCTTAATTACTCTGCCCAGATGTTCGCGGGGGGGGGGCCCGAGAGATGCTTAGCCAGCGAGTAATATTACTGTTGCTAAACATAAAAAAGGCCAATAAATTCGTATTAGATAAATAAAACGGTTATTATTGACATAAGTCCATAAGAATAATTTTTTTAACGTAATCTTACCCAAAAAAGATCAGCTAAAATCACGATATGATATTTTTTTCTGCTCCAGTCAGAGCGATGTTAGCGGATTAAAAAGGCAATTAAATCCACTTTAAATGCACCGCTGCTGCTCGATGTTTAATTAAAATATGAATCAAAAATTCACACAATTAACCCAAAAAATGGTTTGGGGTAACTTAAAAAAATCAGATTGCAATTTTTCTTCTGCACAAGACAAGTGCTTCCTTCAGCTGCCAAAATCGAAAAGGCAGAGCTGAGAGGAGCAATGCGTTATAACACCTCGGTATAACCTTAATAAAAACCAGTGGAAACGTTGAAGTCGGACGAAACCGACTGCGGCATACTCGATACCAGTATTAAAACAGGTAAAAAGAGGCCTGATTGCCTGCAAAGGGGTACGGATAGGGCAGGTGTGTACGCTGCCTTAAATATTCTCCGATGCAGATGGGGATGCCACCAACTATCTTCATTCCAAATTTGATGACTCTAGCTGAAAGTTTGTAAGAGCTGTTGATAGGGGGGCTGGGGGCAGTATGGCTGGGCGTGGCATCCAAAGTTTTCATGCAGATCTTTGTGGAACGTCAATTGCTATCTTCATACCAAATTTGGTGACTCTAGCTCGAAATGGTTAAAAGTGGGGAAAGGGGGCTGGGGGCAGTATGGGTGGGCGTGGCATCCAAAGTTTTGATGCAGATCTGTGTGGAATGTCAATTGCTATCTTCATACCAAATTTGGTGACTGCAGCTCGAAGTTTGTAAAAAGTGGGGAAAGGGGGGCTGGGGGCGGTATGGGTGGGCGTGGCATCCAAAGTTTTACTGCAGATCTTTGTGAAATGTCAATTGCTATCTTCATACCAAATTTGGTGACTCTAGCTCGAAAATGGTTAAAAGTGGGGAAAGGGGGCTGGGGGCAGTATGGGTGGGCGTGGCATCCAAAGTTTTGATGCAGATCTGTGTGGAATGTCAATTGCTATATTCATACCAAATTTGGTGACTGCAGCTCGAAGTTTGTAAAAAGTGGGGAAAGGGGGGCTGGGGCGGTATGGGTGGCGTGGCATCCAAATTTTTGCTGCAGATCTATGTGGAATGTCAATTGCTACCTTCATACAAAATTTGGTGACTATGGCTCAAAGACTGTAAAAGGTGGGGAAAGGGGGTGGAAGGGGTGCGCGTGGCTCCAAAACTTTGATGCAGTTTTTTGGGAGTCGTTGCAAGCTATCTTCCTGCCAAATTTGCTGGCTCTAGCTCCACAACTCTGGAAGATACACGCATTCTCGTTTTTGACGAAGCGTTGGGGCAGCTGGGGGTGGCTAGGGTGGTATTGGTGGGCGTGGCATCCAAACTTTTATTGCAGTTTTGGGGGGTCATCATCACCTATCTTGGCACCAAATTTGGTGGCTCTAGCTCAAAAATTGTGGGAGATATATGCTTTTTGACTTTAAAATGCGGGGGGGGCTGGGGCGGAATGTGGGGGCGTGGCTCCAAAATTTTTGATGTAGTTTTTTGGGGGTTGATAGTAGCTATCTTCTTACCAAATTTGGTAGTTCTAGCTGTAGGGTGTGAAATATGCAGATTTATCGTTTTTGAGTTATCGAATTTATCGATTTGCCAGCCCCTCAGTTATCGTAGAACCCCAATCTTGACACTTTAATTTACTATCTCATAGATAAAGAGAATTGGAAAGTTTCAAGTATCTAGCTTGAAGGGTGTGGAAAAAACTTGCGTTCATACAGACGGACAGACAGACAGACGGACAGACGGACAGACAGACAGACGGACAGACACCATGACGGACATTGCACAAACCCAATATGCTCTTTACCTTCGGTATCGAGTATAAAAACGCATTTCCGATCAAATGACAATGCAAAGAGAATTGCCGTTGACATTAGAGCCGAGATGCCTTTGTTCTGCTAGGCGAACTAAAACTGCTAAGTGAGATGCAAACTGTTCGGACACGATGCATATATCATCGAGGTAACCAAAAACGCAAAGCCGTAAGTCCGGCGGAATTAAATCCTCCATGAGGCGAGACATCGTCGAGGGAGCATTGCAAAGTCCAAAGGGCATGACTCTTAACTGATATAATGCTCGCCCTGGGACGGTAAAAGCAGTCAACGGTTTCGCTCAATCTGCCAATAGGCATCTTTAAGGTCTAATTAAGAAATTAAATTTGCCTTCGGGAGACTAGCAAATATGCCATCGATGCTTTGCAACGGATACGCATCTTTCTTCGTAACTTCATTGAGTTTGCGAGCATCTAAACACAAACGAACTTTATTTGGCTTCACTACTAAACGCATTGGAGAACTCCAAGCACTTTGTGATGGCTCGATCACACCTAGATCAAGCATTCGGTCAATTTCCGAAAACATAAGCTTTTCTACAGCAGGACTCACAGGATAGTATCTCTGTTTGACAGGCTTACTATCACCGATGTCAATCTCATGCTTGATTAGAGCCGTGCGACCTAACCCTTGCTATTGAAAATTCGGAAACAGTTCAATTACAGCATCTTCAGTTAAGATGGATCTTCAGTTAAGATGGAGCTAATGATTCCGGGCGCTAACTCAAAAGCACGCCATCTATTCATAGTATTAACCTCTGGGCTATTGAAGGGATAATGTAAAGGTCTGTATGTTTTTCTTTTTCCTGGTATTTGATTTTCACTCTGAGTATTTCACGGACCTGGTGGTCCCTGGCATCAGCTGTTCGTACTTGCGATACAATTTGCTTAAAGTTGGGATATTCAGAAAAATCTGTAAGCGGTAATGAACTTCCAATACAACTTATATTGGCTCCAGTGTCTTGCAAACCAAGTTCTGAGAAATTCAAGAATGATGCGCTAGCATAACTACGACGGTCGACATTGTTTTGAAAAACTGTTGACACTATCATAGCTTTCTTTTTTCTCAACGAACGAAATATTTTCGCATCCGAATTGTGTTTCGACGACTTTTTTTTACAAGTCCAGCGAAAATTCGTTCGCGCACTAAATAATAATCTTTTAATCTCTCATGATAGGGCCTAAAATGTAATTTAACTTCAGATTTGGGCTTTAGATCTAACTTATTTTCTAGTATTGTAATCTTTTCAACACCTATGCTAGAGTTTTCTCCTACTCTGAAACACCCTTCCTTGTTTGGATGCCCCACCTTGCCGGTTTTCCGCCTTTTGCTTGCAGTTTTGTCAATCGGGTTTATATATCAGCGGCGCTCCGCATCCATAACAAAAAATTCTTCTCTCGGCCAAACAATTTTCCCATACGGAGCCGGGAGCTTCACAATTCCAGCACAACAATGGAGTTACACGATTAATTGCTGAAATTTCTTTCTCTTCCTCCTCTTCGAGAGTCTCGTTGGCCTGCTCGTCATCCAAGGCACAAACTCTATACGTACTAGACTTGGCTTGTGTCGGACGTGCTCTACCTGCTTCGCTAAGAAAATGTTCTCGCTTATGTACTAAGCGGCGCAACTCGGAAATAGGCGATATGTTCTCAAACAACAGTTTCTCTTTCATGTCGATAACCAAATTTCCTTGTATTATCTTTACTAATTCGTCTTCTGCAAAACAAACTGATAGCCTTGCAGACGCTTTCATAAAACGTATCGAACGATTCTCCCTGTTTTTGTTTTCGTGAGCGAATTTGTTCACGTAATTCTGTAGCCGATCTACTCTCTCCATACTGTTCTCGAAATGCTTGTACAGAATTCTTTCCAGTTGAATGTTTGGACCCTTTTATGAAATCTCCAGAACCAACTACTGGCTTTACCAATTAAGAGCTGGTGTATATTTCTACTAATTATTTCTAAGTCTCCGTCGAAATGTTCAATTGTTAAGATTTTAACTCTGTACAGGAACTCTTCTACTGACAATCCATCAAACGTTCCATCAAACCTTACACCCCACTTTTGTAGAACATCAGCGATTTTATGTGGTCCAAGGGGATGCATATTATTTGCTGACCTATAACTCCGTGGAGTAATTGGAGTAACTTGTCCGGCTACTTGACCGGGTTGAACTACAAGACTGCCAGATTCTGACATGGACGATAAAACTCTAGTGACGGTTTCACGGACGATTGACTCAATATCACCTATCGGTATACTATTTACCACCGGGGGATTATTCTGCCTCCGTTCCCTTGGTGGGCGACCTCTTCTAGCTGGCGCGTTTGGGAGTTGATTTGTGCGCGACCTGGCTCCTAGCTTTGTAGGTGTACTACGGGGCGGAGGAGGGTTTTCTGGGTTGGATGTGTGCGATTGGTCTGCAAGGACAATAAGAGGTTCTGCTGATTCTGGTGCTTGCCGGTTAAGGCCTTCTAAATGAAATGCCAAAGAACGCGTTGCTACAACGCTCTTTGATGCCTCTTTCTTAGAATTTGATGAATGGTTACCAACAACTACCTTCCAATCATTTAAACGTACTGCTACTAAGCAGCTGGGACACTCTTTGTGAGCTTATATCCTAGTTTCCAAACAACTCTTGTGGAAAACGTGATTACATGACGTATTCGCACAAGGTTGTGTATTTGACATAATTTCACTGCAAATAATGCAGACATTTACTGCAGCATTAACCTGCTGAGCCTGGTTTAACTCAAATCTACGTTCTAGCGGCATAGCTATAAAATTTATAAAAATTTTTTTTTTTTAATAATAATAATCTCGGTCGAAAGTTTTCGAATGTTCAAAAACTCGACTTCCAAGATGTATAAAAAGATGTTACTCAACTTTAATTAACTGCTTTCATAATCTGAATAAAAATTCAATCGAAGGCAAAGATCTTTTTAATAAATGAATTTTGTAGTAAGCTAGTACTTTCCAAAATTTTAAGGAAACTAAAACAAAAGTATTTTATTTAAGGTCCCCCAACATTTAGGTAATACTTCGCTGTAATTTGGCTTTTCGCTATTCCATTAATAACAGGAATATTTAAAGAATTAATTTAACTACGGTCGAGTCCTATCAGCATGCGCTAATTATGGATCGAAGTCCAGTAGATCTCTCAAAACCATTTCTAGCTTGTCCTACAATTTCCATTCATCAGGCGTACGCACTAACTACACGTAAATAAATACTAAATTAGCACATGCCTCACGTTGCTGGGCGCCACAGATCTGTAGCGTAGGGGAAACGTCAAAAACTTGTAGCGTCAGAAAATTTGCTTTCGCCAGGGTCGACAATTATAGGGTATTTTTTTTTGTCGGGTACTCCCATTAGTCAACCACCAAGACAGACTGGTCGATCATTAAGCAGACAGCGGAGCGGGACCCATTGATTTCTAGCTCTAGCGGGAAATGTGGGGGGGGTTTTTGCTGCTGACTAATGATGGCTACACCAAGGTTTATTATAGAGTCCCTCCTGAAACTAAATCTGAGATGAGACGATCCTCATCCAAAGACCACATGGCCAAAGTGCGAACACTCTCAGTAAACAACTAAAAGAAAACATCAAAAAATGAGAAACGTGAAGCACGGAATAGAAGTTAAGCTAGAGGGGTGGGCTTAGGTGTTGGTTGCCAATTCCCTCTATCATTACCCTCCCAACCATAGTCTCCTAAATAACATATTTGCACAGAAGACCCCATATGTAATTAAATGTTCATCATTTAATTATGCTCCCATGTCATCAGAAATAATAAAACTTAAACTTCCATATCCAATAATTCATTTTTTATATTTTTAAATTTTTTACTTCCCTTCATTTTTCAATTATTATTTGAGTACTTAAAATTAACAAAATCTATCTTAATGTTTTTTTTTTTATTATTCTTAAAATTTATTTTCTAGAAATTTTGCTTTTCTTTTATTTTTCTGAAAATATTTGTTTTCCTTTTATTAACTCTAAATTTTTATTTTTCTAAAGAAAATATATTTTGCTTTCATTTTATTTTCCAAAACAAATATTTTGTTTCCTCAAATATATTTTGCATTTAATTTATTCATTAAAACTTTCAACTCAAAACTAGGTAAAATAAGTCACTAATTATTATTAAATCGTTTTAATAATTATTTGTGTTAACTAACATTACTACTCGTTACCCTGTAATTACGGGTAAGTCTCTTTATTCACTATTTTGCTTCAACTAACTAAAAACTTGATAAACCACTCGACACAATTACACTTGCTGGAAATAATATTCATGGTTAGAGATATATAAAATAATATATATGTGTCGGAAGGAGATTAATTATTTGAATTTCGCGCTCAACTTCTGAGGCGAATTGATCAGTGCTATAAAAGGCGGGATGCTTTTGGTGTTGGACAGCAATAATATGGTGGGACGACAGCAAATGCTGTCGTCAGTGTGGCTCAGTGTTAGGTTGAGGGAAAGAGATGACTATAACGGTCTTGTCGACGTTGAAGAAGAAGAGAACTGACGTACAGTCCTCAGTAAAATTGCAATAGTGAAACACTCAACACGCACGCTGAGACTCGCTCCACTTAATTAGTTTGCAATAATAATAAAAATGGCAGAAACAAATCCTGATCAGCCACCACTGCACTATGGGTAAAAACCCCGAAATTTTGGCATTAATTCATTTGTTTTTTGTTTTGATATGAATTCTGTTGTTTATTTCTAATAAAAAACATTCCAAGTAATGTAAAAACAACTTTAAAAAATTTTTAGGGAGTACCCTTTATGTTTTACGTTTAGTCAAAGTCAGCTGTTTTAGGGTTGCATTGGTAATCGAAAAAAAGGCGGGAAAGCTTCTTCGACTTTCAGCGTGAATAAAACTTTATATTTTGCAATTGTTTAAAGGTTTTGCTATGGAAAAACTTGAAGAAGGTATGTAAAATAAGGTGTTAAAATAGATTTCGTTGTTTTTGTGATTTATTGTCCAATTGTCCAATGTGTTGCTATGTGTATTTCTAGATCAAAACTAAAACTTATTTGTGTGTTTCGTCAAATGTAACTTTTGAGTCGAGAAAGGTATTTGAAATGTTTAAATAACAAGTTGTGCACTAACCTTCCCTGAATTCAATAATAAAAAGTCTTCTTGCTCATTTTTGCTCCTTTACGAAATAATCGACATGTTGCAGTTACACACGAGTTCTGCAATTCCATTCTGCTTAAAGTGTGGACCAGCAACAGTCGACAAGAAAGCGCGGTAAAAAACTATATCGTGCAGAAAATAGGCAAAGACAATATATCTGACGATCAACTTAACGTAATCGAGCTTAAAGTCAAACAATTTGTTAGATTTATTAAATATAATTTGCCAAAATGCAATCGATTGCTGGAACGGCTTAAGAAAAAGCACCCGCGTTGGCTAGAGTCAAGTATCAAAGTAATTTCATACGGCAGATCAGTTAAAAGAGCAGGGCGGAAGCAATTAAGCTATAACGATGCTGGTCCTCGATTAAAACGAGAATTCGCATCTGCGCTTGCTTCAGAGAACAACCACACGCCCACCAATACCGCCTCAAGCCTCCCTTTCCCCACTTTTTACAAACTTTGAGCTTGAGTCACCAAATTTGGAAGGAAGGTAGTAATTGACATTCCACATAGATCTGCAGCAAAACTTTGGATGCCACGCCTAACCATACCGCCCCAGCCCCCCTTTCACCACTTTTTACAAACTTTGAGCTAGAGTCACCAAATTTGGTATGAAGATAGCAATTGACATTTCACACAGATCTGCATCAAAACTTTGGATGCCACGCCCACCCATACCATCCCCAGCCCCCCTTTCCACACATTTAACAATTTTCGAGCTAGAGTCACCAAATTTGGTATGAAGATAGCAATTGACATTTCACAAAGATCTGAATCAAAAATTTGGATGCCACGCCCAGCCATACTGCCCTCAGCCCCCCTTTCCCCACTTTTTACAAACTTCGAGCTAGAGTCACCAAATTTGGTATGAAGATAGCAATTGACATTTCACAAAGATCTGCAGTAAAAATTTGGATTCCCCACCCACCCATACCGCCCCCAGCCCCTCTTTCCAAACCTTTTACAAACTTCGAGCTAGAGTCACCAAATTTGGTATGAAGATAGCAATTGACATTTCACAAAGATCTGCATGAAAACTTTAGATGCCACGCCCAGCCATACTGCCCCCAACCCTCCTTTCAACAGCTCTTACAAACTTTCAGCTAGAGTCATCAAATTTGGAATGAAGATAGTTGGTGGCATCCCTATCTGCATCGGAGAATCCGTACCCCTTTGCAATCAGGCCTCTTTTACCTGTTTTAGTACTGGTATCGAGTTTGCCGCAGTCGGTTGCGTTCGACTGCAACGTTTCCACTTGTTTTTCTTTGCACTTTCACTTTCAATTTTACAACACCAATTAAGCCACATGATTTGTCAATCCAGACTGCTGGGGCTTATTGTTGTTGTTTTACTTTAATTTCTTTTATCTTTTATTGCAGCCAATAAAATTGTTCTGCATTTTTAACCACTGCACTGTGTATTAAATATATATACATTTTAACTCCCTTTTTTTCAGCTGCAGTGTAATTGTGTCGTGAGGTTTTAGCATTATATATAAAGATTTGTCTATTCTTAATTTTTTATTATTTATTCTTAAACACTTAACTTATTTTAACTCTTCATCTTTAAACTAGTACTTTGTCTTTGGGCTTAAAAAGTAATTTTTTCTTTGTTTTCTCACTGTCTTTGATTTGGGGTTTTTGTTTTTCGTTTTGCACTTTTGCACTTATTGTCTTGATTTTTTTTTCTGGGTTGGGTTTTTAGCACTTTTTCCTGTCTTTAATTGTCTTTTTAACTAATTATATATGTTTTAGCACTATTTTAACCATTTTTTTAAACGATTTTATGATTTTTCGATCCTCCCACGGCGTTGCGATCGGGCGAACTAAAATTTCGGACTGAGCGGTGGTTGGCCACCGGCTCAGTGTCCTTGCTCTTAATTACTCTGCCCAGATGTTCGGGGGGGGGGGGGGGGGAGGGGGGGTCCGAGAGAGATTATCTTGGAGTTATCTAGATGCTTAGCCAGCGAGTAATATTACTGTTGCTAAACATAAAAAAGGCCAATAAATTCGTATTAGATAAATAAATTGCTTATTATTGACATAAGTCCATAAGAATAATTTTTTTAGCGTATTCTTACCCAAAAAAGATCAGCTAAAATCATGATATGATATTTTTTTTTGCTCCAGTCAGAGCGATGTTAGCGGCTTAAAAAGGCAATTAAATGCACTTTAAATGCGCCGCTGCTGCTCGATGTTTAATTAAAATATGAATCAAAAATTCACACAATTAACCCCAAAAATGGTTTTGGGTAACTTAAAAAAATCAGACTGCAATTTTCTTCTGCACAAGACAAGTGCTTCCTTAAGCGGCCAAAATCGAAAAGGCAGAGCTGCGAGGAGCAATGCGTTATTACACCTCGGTATAACCTTAATACAAAAAAATGCTTTTCCGATCAAATGACTATGCAAAGAGAACTGCCGTTGACATTAGAGCCGAGATGCCGTATCTTTTAGTCGCTTTCGACCAATAGGTGGCGCTTTAGCTTTATGTTTTTGATGCAACACTCAAGCTAATTGATTTTATACCCCGCCTAATAAATATAAATATATATATATTATTATTTATATATGGGGGCGGTATGGGTGGGCGTGGCATCCAAAGTTTTGATTCAGATCTGTGTGAAATGTCAATTGCTATCTTCATTCCGAATTTGGTGACTCTAGCTCGAAGTTAGTAAAAAGTGGGGAAAGGGGGGCTGGGACGGTATGGGTGGGCGTGGCATCCAAAGTTTTGATGCAGATCTGTGTGGAATGTCAATTGCTATCTTCATACCAAATTTGGTGACTCTAGCTCGAAAATTTTAAGATGTGGGGAGAGAAGAGCTGGGGGCGGTATGGGTTGGTGTGGCGTCAGAATTTTTACTGCAGATCTTGTGAAATGTCAATAGCTATCTTCATAACAAATTTGGTGACTCTAGCTCGAAGTTTGTAAAAAGTGGGGAAAGGGGAGCTGGGGGCAGTATGGCTGGGCGTGGCATCCAAATTTTTGATGCAGATCTTTGTAGAATGTAAATTTCTATCTTCCTACCAAATTTGGTGACTCTAGCTCGAAAATCGTAAAAATTGGGGAAGTGGGGCTGGGGTTGGTATGGGTGGGCGTGGCATCAAAACTTTTGATGCAGTTTTTGGGTGGTCATCATCATCTATCTTGGCACCAAATTGGTTGCTCTAGCTAAAAAACTGTGGGAGATAAAGCTATTTCTGATATCAAAATGCGGGGGGGCTGGGGGCGGGATGGATGGGCGTGGCTCCAATACTTGGATGCAGTTCTTTGGAGGTCGTTACCAGCTATCTTCCTACAAAATATGGATGCTCTAGCTCCACAAATCTGGAAGATACACGCTCACCCGTTTAGTACGAAGCGTTTGGGTGGATGGGGGCGGCTAGGGCAGTACTGGTATGCGCGGTATCCAAACTTTTGATACAGTTTTTAAAGGGTCATCATCACCTATCTTGGCACCAAATTTGGTGGCTCTAGCTCAAAAACTGTGGGAGATATACACTTTTTTAACTTGATAGTGCGGGGGGGCTGTGGGCGGAATGGGTGGGCGTGGCTCCAAAATTTAAGATGTAGTTTTTTGGGGGTTGATAGTAGCTATCTTCTTATTAAGTTTTGTAGTTCTAGTTGTAAGGATGCGCGAAATATGCGGATTTATCGTTTTTGAGTTATCGAATTTATCGATTTGCCAGCCCCCAGTTATCGTAGAGCCCCAATCTTGACATTTTAATTTACTATCCCATAGATAAAGAGAATTGGAAAGTTTCAAGTCTCTAGCTTAAAGGGTGTGGAAAAAAGTTGCTTTCATACAGACGGGCAGACGGACAGACACCATGACGGACATTGCACAAACTCAATATACTCTTCACCTTCGGTATCGAATATAAATAGTTAAAATTTGATTTCTAAATCAAACAATTTACTATTGCATCTGAGTGACTTGCCTGGTTCATCCTTGTGGTTGGCAGCTAATCGATTGGATCCAGCGAAGACATCATTTCAGCGGCTTCATCTAACATCTAACTTCCCTCCAGTACCTGCAAAGAAAATAAAAAGAGCAAAAATTAATTTTACATTGATTTTTTTCAAACTCACGAAATTCGTCACTTACCTGGTCATCATTTGTCGCCTGCATCCAGTGTTCGTGAAGTTCACCGTTCAAGAGGAGAAGGCCAATCACGTCGGACGAGTATGACGATGACGCTGACAAGGATGCGGATATTTCAACGGGGATTCTGGACATGCTTGGAATGGAACTGCTAAAAACACTAGCATACAAAAGTAAATTTGCAACCGAACCGCATCATGAGGCCAGAAGGAAAAAGGCAAGAGAGGCTGCCGATGCCGATGATGATGTTGCTCCTCATCGGCACAACAACAACAGCAGCATCAACACTAACAACATCAGCAGCAACAACATCAACAACAGCCCTGCTGTTGAATATGGCAAAACTACGCAGCCAAATACCGAGGAGCCTGACGACGCTAGTATAGCCATGGACACCAACGCCAATGACAAAACACCATCTCCGTCGTCGCAACAGGAATGGGCAAAATCGCAGCAACTGTTGCAGCAACAACAACAAGCACAGCAACTAATACTGCAACAGCGACAACAGTTGCGGGACAATTCAAACTATTCGGTCATACGAAAAACTATTGTCGTAGGCCATTTAGATGCATGAAATGCGCGTGTGAGCATGCATCGACGGACTGCAAGAAGCCCAGGAGCGTGAATCCCAAATGTGTCAATTGTGGCGAAAGTCACATAAGCTCGTACAAAGGCTGTGCGAGGTACAAAAGGGCTAGGGATGAAATGCGCGCAAATAAAGTATATGGTGTTGGTATTGTAAGCAAGCAGCAATCAAGGCATCAGCAATATCAGCAACAGATGCGACAATAGCGTCAAGAACATCACCGAAAACACCATCTGCAACAGAAACACCAGCCACAAAGGTACAAAAGCCACCAGACAGCACCCACAAATACAGCCAGAAATCCAAACCCAACCTATAGTTGGATTGTGCGTAATGGCAACGTTGGATCGACTGTCAACAACAACAACGCCAACAACATCGACCTCACTCGTCTTCAACAGCAGCATCAGCAGCAGCAACGAGTGATTCCAACACCGGGTACGAAAAACCAACAGCAACATAAGCAGTAACAAAGGCAAAATCAATCAACACCAAGGATGCGACACCAAAAACAAAAACATCAGAGTGCCATCATAATCCCAAAGCCTAAAGGTACAATCATCACTACTATTGACAACAATATCAAAGCCAATGTTAATACCAATAGTCCTTTTGCACCTGGCCCAGCAGGGAAATACCTTAAGGAGCTGCAACGCAAGCTGAGATCCAAGCAACAACAACAGGAATATTATGAGAGACTGCAACATCTTAATCAACACCAGCTACAACAACGAAGCAACTTGCCTGCATCAGTGCGTATAGCATCAGCAAAAGCTGCAACAGCAACGGTTAATCTACCGAAAAGCGCCCTGGAGCAGGATGAACAGCCTTTAGCTCGTTTAGAGGCTAAATTGGATAAATTATTGGAAGCCATTGTCTGTATCGTAAACTTAAATGTTGGTATCAATAAAATAAAATCAGGTACCAGCATTACATCTCGCACCAATAGCGTAGACTCTGCCACCGCCAATGATATCTGTTATGTCTAACTTCCCAACAATTACACTAAACAGACCTGTTAGCGGCAGCACCAGCAACAACATAGACACCCATTGCACATTTCAATACCGCAACTCTTTTAAAATTTCGTATTGGAATGGTAATAGCGTGCGTAAAAGACAACACGAGATTGAACAAAGAGGAGGAGTCTCAATTATAATAAGCAACAATAACAACAATGCACAAAGTCTAGTTATCACCCCTATTTATTATCCACACAACTTCAAGGATATTCTCGACTACATTGACAACTTTCACATCAACTCTGGCTTTCTACTGCGCGCGGAGATTTGGATAAATTGCGATGACACTGTCTCCGTATACTGGGGCTTGATTGCTGCATTCTTTAGCCTTTGCAACGTCGCTTCCGAAACTTCCATGGCTGCTCCCAGCGTCCAATTAGCATACACCAACTATAACACCCATCCGCCGCCGTATGCCATAATCTGAAAAGAAAGAAACAAAAAAGAAAAAATTCAAAATTAAAATTTTTGATCCTTACACTGGACTAAAATCGACTCGGCAGAGCGTAGTGTTGAGCCTAGCCGGCGGCACTGTAAGGGCCAGTTACTGGTCATGCTGCAAATGCAATCCAATCCAATGATGACGATGCTATCAAAAGATTATCCTGGCTACGGCTCCCGGCGCTCCTCTACTACCTGCAAGGAATAAAAAAAAACAGAAATGATTAATTTAGTATTGATATTTCTAATACAACTATACTGATGGATGATTCACTTACCTGGCCCTGTATGGCCTCTTACGGCGTCATTCTGCAAGCCGGCCAGAAGGCAACCTCTGTGAATTACTCCCACGACGACATCATAAGCGTACTTCAGCGTCTTCCAACAATACTCAGATCTGAAAGAAAAAGAGAGAGAGAAAAATCCAATAAAAACAAGTAAGAAAGCTGTAGTCGGGAGAGCCCGACTAAAAGATACCCTGAACCCAGTTACAATAAATAAATTAAATTTATAATTGAACTAGTAAGTGGCCCGCTTACTTCGCTGCGCAGATTGATTATATACATTTTAGCAATAGAAGATAGATACAAAATAAATTCATTAGAAAATATTTCACATTCACGCCACCGTTAAGGTAGAGAATCAAGCGCGTAATTTTTTATTGTGGTTTCGCCAATAGGCCTTATCCTTTTATGGAATTTAGTTTGCAATAACTAACAATTGTTAAGAGCTCTTTATAAACGATATTGGTTGTTTTTCCGTCAGGTGCTAATACAAATAAACTTTTTGGTGAATTGGCCATGAGAAAAACAATCGTGTCTTAAGTCTAGTCCACCTTATTTAAGAGTTTGTCCCTGTGATTTATTAATTGTTAAGGCAAAGCAAACTTTTAAAGGAAATTGCAATCTTTGAACTTAATTTGGCAATTCAGAATTCTCGGTATAAAAACCGTTTTTCCAATACCATTGCCAGTAAAGATAATTGCTTCGCCAACATTCTTATCTTGTACCATTGTAAAGTTTTGGCGGTTTCAAGTTGCGAATAAACATTACAGGTGAACCAATCTTTAAAGTTAATTTTTGTAGAGGCAGGCCAGCCGGATTTAATGAATTAAGAAACTCGACGGAGTAACGAACTGCATCTTCGACTTCAGTCACAGAATCAACAGAGTTATATGTTATTGCTTCACTTTGAAATGATTTTAATAAAAACTCGTTTATTTCCAATGCATTGTCATTTCTCTCAGTCAAAATAGCACGTTCTGAAAACCATTCGAGTGATTTTTAAGAGATATTTTTAGAGTTAGCTTTTTAATACTTTTTACAACATGACACAAAGTGGATGGTAAAGTTATTTTGCCATCATGGGCTGCAAATAATCCATTTCCTATTTGAAGAAGCATTTCTGAAAATTCACCAGCTATGCTATCACCTTTTAAGTGCACTCGCATATTCTTCGTTAATGCAATTTTCTGTTTTTTGGGCCACAAAATTGAAGACTTTAAGCACGCATTTATTTCATCTGCTCTTGCTCCTCTGGGGATCACTGGAAGAGTTTGTCGAAAATCACCAGCTAAAAGAACAGTTATGCCACCCATTAGGTATTAACCATCTCGAATGTCTTTCAAAGATCGATCTACAGCTACAAAAGCACCTTTATGGCCCATAGTACACTCATCCCAAACAATAAGCTTGCAATCTTTGAGCACAGCAGCCATATTAGATTGCTTAGAAATTGAGCAATGTGGTGTTTCTAAATGAATCAAATTAAATGGAATCTTTAGAGTAGAATGCGCTGTGCGACCACCATTTGGTTAAGTGGCTGCGATACCGGAAGAAGCAACGGCCAATGCAATTTTTTTACTTTGCCGTACCTTTGCCAATAATAAATTTAAAAGATACGTTTTTTACGATTTTTGCTCAGCAGTAAGGAGTAGCTCATTATTAACAACAAAATTATCGCAATTTTCATAATTTGTTCTTTGTGATATTCAATATTTCCAACAATTTCCTCGGATCTAATTGGTAGTGGAAGTCCATAATAAGTCAAGTTTTGACCACGAATAGACAGTACAATATCTTCAATGTAAATAAGACATTTATTTAATACATTATTCACAATACCATCATCAATATTTCAGTCTTGTGAAAAATGAACGACTCCTAAAATATCTTCTGAAAACACTCTTTATAAGTATTCCAAAGTTTAAGAGCATCTGAAATTTGACAAGATACTAACATTATTGCAAAGAGTTCTCTCAGTTTTGTAGGATTTTGACATATGACAGCTTCGGCTATAGTTGAATCCCAGTGCTTATCATCTTCCACGCCAATTGAAACGATGCGTATGCTATACCATTAACGGCTTTTAAATTTAACAAGTAAATCAAAAACAATTTGAATACATGCTTTTTTATACGCTTTCTTGCATACATATGTAATCGATAGTTTAAAAAGTTTATAATAAAAAATAAAAGAAGAGGTAAGACTCGGTCAGAGATCGAACCTACGATCTCCGGTGTGTGAAGCGGCAGACTTCTCCCTATGCCACCGGAACTCTTTAATTTAAAAAGTCAATTATTAGGTTAAATTAAAAGGGAAAAACGGTTTTCGTGGTTTTTGCATGGTAGTAAATATTTTATCGTGCCAAAAACTTTCTGAAATCTGAAACACATCTTGGTGAAAATTTCAGAGCTCTAGCTAGTCGGGAGCTTGGTGAAAATTTGTTTACAAGAATCCAGTACAAACAAACAGACAGACAGACAGACAAGTCAAGTTAAAAAAGCATGTAAAAATGAAGTTGAGCCCCTTACAAAATGTAATAAAAGTCTTAAATAAAAACATTCTGTATTATTGAAAGCTGAACCTCTTTTAACTCCAGGAATATTTGGCCCATCATGACCTCGTTTTCTTCTTTGAAATTCTTTATTGTTCCATGTAAAATAAGATGGAAATTCACAATATAGAAGCGTTCTTGCAAACTCATCACGTGTGCATAGCTCAAAGAAGGCTAGCAAAGTGGTTTTGGGTGTAATGCTTAATCTGTCAAGTAATTATTGCGGACTATTGGGTTTAAAATATATCGTTGACCATTTTCTAATGGAACAGCTAAGTGTGTATAGCCGGAAAACTTTCATATATGGCAAAGATTCTCCATACCCCTTCTGAGCTACATATATAACGGCCACTTTCGTACATAATTTCATTATGTTGGTCTTCAAGAGTAAATGATGCTTGATCACTGCCCTTGTTAACATATTTACAAATGTATTTAATAGACTTTACAGAACTAAAATACTCAACATTTATGTGAGCTTCAAATGTTCTCAATAGTACACAGTTATACAAGGCACAAAGATTATCTATGCAATTACCATTTTTATTGCATTACCACCATCTTCTATAGCTCTTCTACGATATAGATGGTAACTATCTTTTCCAGCCACAGTTTCTTTAAGAAATTGTCGAGGAAACCTTTTGGTACATTTTCCATTTTTCATGAATGGCGGTTTAGTATTAAATGCACCGCAAGGACCATGAATCATAGGATCCTCATCTGCGTTTGGTATTTCGGCACAGACAATTTGATCGATTTTATCTGGCTCTTATTTATTTTCTAACCAAAGTAGAATATGTATATGTGGTAAGCCCCGCTTTTGCCATTCCACAGAGTTCATGAAACATTGCACGCTTCCAAACAAAGAACCTTTGTCAATAGTGACATTAAAGCTTTAACTTTAAATGAAAAACTTGAGCTATAATATCGTGACGATCATGTGGTTTTTGACCCGGTAATAAAACACTTTTATGTCATACCATTGTGGATTGCATATGAATGTTAAGATCTGGTCGCCCATAATGGCGAACATATGTGATAGCATCTTGAGTCTTTCATGCATAAATCGTGCAGAGCTTGTAAAAGAAGATGGTAAAATTACCATCGGACCAAGTTGAGCTGCGACAACATCTTGTTGGCCTATTGCATCTTGTAGATGCTCTGAGTTTCGCTTGAATGTAGCGAATATAATTTTAACATTTCTGTTTCAATTTTAGCATACATATCAACCAAAAAACTGACTAAAAAGGGAACGAAATAAATTAAATGATTTATCTCAGATTGACGAATCAGTATTTATAGCTATAAAAGCTTAACGCGTTATCTTTTTTTTCGGTAACTCCTTTTTAATAATGGATTCCATTGTGGTATATCCACTGAATAGCCATCTTCGCTATAAGGAAATAGCAAAGAGTACTGAAAGGCATCGTAAGATCGATGCACCTCACTTATACGATGTAATTATTATTATGACTTTTAATGACCAACAATAACTATAGCTACTTCGCTTGATTGAGGTGCATTGTAAAGCTCTTTGTGAGCTCCAGCCGGTGTTCGATCAGCATGTATAACCAATTTTAGGCTTTAGTACTTGTTGGTATTTTATGAGAGCCATTTTTAGATCTTTAACATAACGATTATGCTGATGAAACATACATTGAAGATCCTTTACTACGCTATAATCAACATTTGAAATATGTTTGCAACGTAGTTGAGCTTCCTTTCATCATCACCAACAAAATAAATTTGAAGAAACTGCATTTCTTCATTTGGCAAAGGTCGGACACTACCAATTAGGTGATACACTTGTCCTTGGACTTTAAAGGTTAACCCACATTCATTTATAGTTTTTATACTTCCAAAAGAAGTTATTTGAAAGCAGCTGTTATACTTTCCTATACGATCAATGAAATGATCATGCTTGGGATGTCCACAAATTATTCAGCTTTTAAGTGGATCGGGCAAACTTTCATTTTGTGAAAGATTACCTTTTCCTGCTTTGCAACAGATACCCAAAGGCTAATTTTTCCATTTTAAAGCATTACAATGTTTGCATATCAAATTCATACTACCAAGTTGAGTAATTTTATCTGACTTGTAAGCTATTTCAAAATCATAGTTCAAGCCAGACATGGCTTTAACACTCCATGCACGCAAACGCCTTTCTTGACGTGCATCAGGATTATTAGCCTGATGTCTTCTCACTGCTACTCTGTGAGCTTCAGGATATTAGTCTGATCTCTTCTCACTACACTCTAATAACATCAGGATTATTAACACGATACTTTTTGATGCTTCTATGCGCTTACCCCTATTGATATCACTATTTTTTTAAACCTTTTTTTTTACCTTTTTTCTGTTTTGCCGGTGAACCGTTTACGTCTTGTAACAGGATTTTTAACATTTTCAGTTATACATTCACTTGACGTATCAGAATCTTGAGTTAATACTTCCTCTTTTTACATATAAATTTAATGTATCGGATCAAAAACACAGTTAGTTTTTATTACAACACAGTGATCTTCATTAGTTAATTCGGCAAGCCTGGTTGACTTCAGGCGTAGTTGTGGGTCTTGTGGATGAGGTTGACTTTCTTCGGATCGTCACCAGGCTATTGTAATAGGTTTCTAATAACCTGCACTTTAGTCTTCTAATGACTCTTCTCCCCGCAAGCTCTCTAGCCAGCCGGCTTCGGTGCCGCTGCAAACGTGCGTTGTATATGATGGAATAAGCTTCAACTTAGCTGTCTATGGTATTCAATCTGAGGTCATTGTGCAAGGTTGAATTCGTTCGTACCAGGCAGCTCCAGTTATTCGATGCAAGACCGAATTCTGGAGTGTCTGGATACGTTGTCGACTTGTCCGACAAGCAAAGCCCCAAATCTGTATGCCATATCTCCAAGTCGGAGCAACCAAAGTATTATACACCGCCCGTTTGCAGCGTAGCGGCAAGGCGCTATTAGCGTTTATCATTCAATTAACTTTAGCCAGCTTACACCGACATAACATAAGGAGCCCATTAAAGTGAGAGCCAAAAAACAGAGCCTGCTGTCCAATGTGATCCCCATGTATCGAGCATGATTTCCAAGCTGCAAGGGACAACCATCAAGCCAGACTGCCGGTGCTTCTCCACGTCTCAGTGTAAAGTTGACAGCCTGGCTCTTCGAGGCGTTGAGCTTGATGTTCCACCTGCGAGCCCAGCTCTCAAGGATGTGGATATATTCCAGGTATGAATGCATTAGGGAGCTGGGAGGTGCGTTTTTATTTTTGAAGCAGACCTTTAATCGAGACGTGGTCGAACGCCTGCTGGACATCTTGAAAGATACCATAGCAATAGTTCTTGTCATCGTATGCCTTGAGTGTGTGGTTAACCACTTTGTGTACCTGTTCAATGGCACCACGCCCTCTCCTGAACCCAAATGGGTGGTCAGGAAGAATGGTCATATTATCCATAAGCCTAACAAGCCGTGCAGCAATAAGCCTCTCCCAAACCTTAGACAGAGATTACTTAATATTAACTATACTAAACACATAAATGCCCTTTTCTCAAAAACTGAATGGTCAATTTTTATGATTTAAACAGCAAAAGAATGAGAAAAATAGGGCCTTTATCCTTAACTACCGTGCAACTTGGGCCATTATCTTGGAAAAAAGATAAAGTTAGCAACGATTTTAGTTTTTGAGCAAAAAAGTGCCACCTAGTTGCTTATATGCACATACGTTGCTTTGGCTGAAAAGTCAAAACGTACATAATGGTATTTACATAGATAATGCGTGATAAATAGCTGAAGAATGTTTAAGTAATGACAATTATGCATCACTATAGTTAATGTTAAGTAATTTTCATTGATAAAAGTCAATAATTAGTAAATTTTTTGTTAGTATGGCAGCTCTTGTTTGCGATGGCGCGTCTAGCGATGCATATATGGATGTTTCACATAAAATGAGAAAAAAAAACAAAAGAAAAATAGGGCCTTTATCCTTATCTACCGTGCAACTTGGCCATTATCTTGGAAAAAAGATAAAAGTTAGCAACGATTTTAGTTTTGAGCAAAAAAGTGCCACCTAGTTGCATATAGTTGCTTTGGCATATAACCCCCGCCATATAATCCAGCTTTCTGTTGCGCAGTAGTTCAGCTCATGCTGGAACTACTAACTCGATAGGCCTTTTTAATGAACAAAAAGGTTGACTTACATTTAATAAATTTTCTCAAAATCTGTATGTATGATCTCTCTAAATTAATTGTTATAGCTTCCTGAAACATGTAGCTTTAATTTGGTATAGCGTACATTTAGGGCTATTATCTCTGAAAAAAGCTATTAAGGCTTGAAAACCAAGCATTGATTTTGGCGGTCATTTTATATGGGGCTGTTTTCGAGGTAGCTGCACTCATTCGCAAATTACTCAAAAACTGAATAGACGATTTTCCTACAATTTGATCATAAAATAGGTGAAATTGTAGGCTTTTATCGTGTATAAGCCGTATTCGGGGCCATTATTTCTGAGTTGAGATATTTAAGAGATGCTGGAAATGCAATTTTTTTATAGCTTATTTTACCCATTTCAAAAGCTGAAATATGCCAAACGGTGCATGAAAACAATAAATAATTCATAACATTTCTGCATGAAATAAGCTAACCTGGCAACACTGATAA